>CM050409.1:15732502-16281056 GCA_027580255.1 Therioaphis trifolii | reverse complement strand
ATCATAAATCGTACGTGTTCCATTTCTGAAATTAAACGCACCGATGGCGTCTGGCGACGTCGTCGTTTATCCGGCATTTGCGCGTGCACCAGAGCCGGATTAAGGATCAATGCTGCCCTGGAGCAATATATTTTCGATAGGAAAATTTCTTATCAGAAGTCGTTAACAAAAACAATATAATATTATGTATTTCATGAATATAGTATGAATTATTAAACAATTTAATAAAAATATATTTGGGTACATTATATTATTGCGCAAATAATTACTACAAGTTGAAAACGTCAAATTGTATTATTTTATGTATACATATTATATTAGACGCAGGTATGCTATATTTTAACAAAAAGAGAAGAAGATAAAACTCGTACTCAACGACACAGGAAATCGATTAGACAAAACTAGAGAAGTCGTTTATCTATAACAGAATTTTACTTAATTGTATGTAAACTGTGTGATTAATGCCACTATAATCATGGTTATACTGAGTGCGCTAGTCCATCCTTATAATATTATTCATTGCTATACATAATAATTTTCTTATTTAAAAAATAAGATAATATATTATTTTAATGAAAATATATCATTTTTTAAAGCTAACCCTGTATTACTCGATTTAGTTTTGCATAAAATAAAATAGTTTAACACACGCACGATATTTATTATTTGTATTACAAAAGTTATAATATGTCGCCCCCGAAAATTTGCCACCCTGGAGCAAAAGCTCCTTTTGCACCTACGTTAATCCGGCTCTGGCGTGCACCCACTATGCGCTGTATGCGATCTGATCGTCGAACGAAGATAGTGTACGTCGTTGCGGCCGGCCTCGTCGCGCCGATCCCACGCGAGTGTTTTATCTTTTTCAAAAGTTTATAACACGCTTCAGTGAACTATGCGTCGAATAGTCGAATAGTTTATATAGTATAGTGGTTCATCGTGGTTCAAATTATTGAATTCGCGTCGTCTCGTCCAGATATTTGTGGACACACGCACGGCAGTAGCACGAATAATCAATAACGCGGAAAGGTATAGGTACGTATACATGCGGCTATATGTTATTCGCATCTATCACCGCGAACGGGTTCGTTACGTAAATAATTATCGTTTAGATCGCGTTCACGCGCTCGGACCGCGGTATCTCGAATCGGATGACTTCACGATAAAATCATTCGTAAAATGTCACTGTGTTTTAGTTTCAATTTTAAACAAAACAGTAATTTCGTTTAATGTTTATGATATTTTAGTCGTGTGTACGGGGCAAATTAAACAGTACATTAAACAGTATATTCATATACACACAACGCCGGTAGAAAATAAAAATATCGAAAATGTCTTATGTATTCTTCTATACATTTATAGAGCACCGCATTCTGATTATAATGCTGCAATCCGTTTTTTTAATACGCAGTCGCTAGAACGACGATTTATGCAAATTAAATTAAAGTTTGTATTCAAATATTATTAAATAATATGATTGAATGTGCAGAATTAATGCAAAATATAAATTTTAAAATAAATCCAACAAACTACCGATCCTTAAATGTATTCTACACAAAACCATTCAACTACAAATTATATGCGAAATTCTCCATCCAATATTTTAATGTACCACAAGTGACTCAATAAAAAACATTAATTTTTTTGTAATTTTTAAATATTCTCATGGCAAATTTTATAAGACACATAAAAATGATATACTTAGGTACAATATATAGTTTTTTAGAAGCATAATAAATATCTCATTTTTATTTCATTTTATTTTTATTTTAAAAATTTAAATATTATGATGTACGATATTAATACCTATTTGTTATTTTATTATCATTATTATTATTGTTATATTCAAATTACTGATAATGTACGTATATAATGTATATTATGGAAAAAAAACTGTAATTTAAATTTATTTCCATAATAAAGAAATATTATGATTATTTAGCACCTAAGTTTTTTACAGTTGTCCAACTGATAACAACAACAACAACAATAATAATCATAATCAAAGGATATTGTGTTGTTTTACACGATTTGTACATTTCACCATTAGACGTGTAAATGTTTGACGGCCATAATAAAATTTCAATTGATAAAGACATAAAAAGAGCCTGCAATAATAGCAACCGCATTAACCCGCTCGTATTCTTACCATAAAATCGGCAGTTTGTCTTTAATGTATAAATAATATTATGCAGAATAGATTTGCGTGAGTTTCGCCGATTGAAAATGGTCATTGCGTTTTCGGGGCAAAAGCATAAAAGTCAATCGAATGTAATCATCGTGTGTAATATAAAATAATAATTGACAAAGTAAATCACATGTATAGCTACATAAAATGTAGTAATTGACCTACATGGTGGAATTTGTTTTCTATACCGTATACGTAACTACTTATGCGAGTAAACTGATTCAAATTTAGTGACCTCAATAAAATTGTTTTTCACATATAGGAAGATAGGTATATGCCCAAATCATCTATTAACAATAGATACAACGCCAAAGTTATAATAAATATAGAAAAGTATAATAAAAACCATGATTACATAACAAAATGCATAAACACTGCACTCATTTAATGTATAAAAAAAACATTTGATTCATTGTCATTAATAGATACTTTGATTTTGCACCTTGGTGTTTGACAAAAGTTATCAGAATAATAGTTTTGAACAATTAACAGTTATTACGACTGATAGGTACGTCTTGACTATATTATTTTAATTGTTTTAAATTATATTTATAGTAAAATGTCTCGAATCTATTTGATTTGAGAGTCTTGTTGCACCATTTATGCCTTTGCTAATATCGTTTTTTATTATTTATTTATTTATTTTTTTTTTTTTTTTTTTTTTTAGTGTAAAAACGTTAAATAAAATCAAAAATCGAGGACGCCTACTAAAAATTGTGAATAAATAATATACGCGTATTAGAAAAAAACTTAGAACGATTCGATAAGGGCGGGTTTGGGTAAATTGTATCATAGCTCGTGACTTTTATCATAATACAGTCGACTCTCGATAATTCAAACCTTCAATAATTCGAAACCTTCGGTAATTCGAAGTGAATGCTCGGTCCATTGAAAATCACGTGGTAATTCGAATAAAAACAACGCATTTAGGTACACTATCGGTATTTCGAAATTTAATTTTGAGAAAACTGGCCACTAACACGTGACAATTCGAAGGATCATCCGTTCAACGCTCGGCAATTCGAAGTATATATTCACCAAGTGTTTTTTATCTGTATTTTTATAATCTTTCTGTTAATAATTTACTATACAATCGAGCATTTACTTCGAATTACCGAAGGTTTCGAATTATTGAAGGTTTGAATTATCGAGAGTCGACTGTATGTACAATGTACATGCAATAACAAAAAACAAAATTTTTCCTTAACTCTCTGTAATTCGAATTTTTTTTCCCCTCTCGTTATTTCGAACTACTCAACAATTCGAACGATCGGTAATTCGAAGTTTATCAGCAGTCCCGTCAATTTCGAATTATCGATAGTCGACTGTATAATGTAGTAATCAATCGAAGATATCTCAGAAATACAATGGAACATTAAAAAAAAAAAAAAAAATGGAACACTTTAATCGCCGGTGGTCTACCGGTTTTTGTCGAGTCTTGAGCTTCACGATCGGTCGATTGCCTCCTCCTCCTTCTCGTTTTACACAGTGTCTTCTAGCATAGGTACAACCGGTTTTACGACATGGGTAACGGCCGTCGCGTCGGGTCAATCATGGCGGTCGAGACTCCGCCCGGAGTCGTGTGTCTAGTCTGACTGTGTGCTCGCAAAGTACTGACCGTTTTATCTCTCATGAACGTATGTCGTCGTGTGACTGAACGTTGTGACCGAGTTGAAAAGCGTGAAAAGAAATCACCGGTAAACCGGGGAAACGTAAAAACAAACAATAATAATTATTATATCCACTCGGCGTCGGTTAACTTCTGCAATGGTGGCGGTGTGACGACGACGACGACGAGATTACTCAAATGAAATACTGTTTTTTTTATACCTTATCCCTGTCAATAAGTTTCACCTCGACGAAATAGTCCTATTGTTAACGGTTTTTGGATTACGTAGAGTGCAACATCTGGTTATATATAATCTCTGTTTATATGACGAGTGTCTTTCCGCCATGAACTAGAGTTTTTAGTCATAAAAGAAATTGAAATTCTACCTGTTCCCGGGAAAAAGTAATTAAAAAATATGTATACACTCGTATATTTATTAATATAATTCGTCCGCAGAGGTCAAACACTTGTAATGTTTTTTTTGCATGGTTTTTTTTACGAAAAAAAAAAGTAATCATAATTAAGTTCAAACGACTATTTTATACGGAACAGATGAAAAACGAGGAAAGAAACGTTGAATTAAAACTACATCTACACTGTAACATTGATTACATTAATGAACATAATAATTATATAGTACAGTGATATATTATTATGTCTTATACGCTAAAACAGTTTTTCGTTTCATAATTTGTATACATAGCGAATTCGTTTTTATTGGTTTACGTCAAAAATGAACAGAATTAAAAATTTAGATAGTTCAAATCTAAAGATTAAAGAACTTTAATGTAATACGTAGTCATATTTAATTACACAGACAAAATATGTTTGAAGTGAACATTTTTGTCGAGTTATCATATTGAGTTTTAATGATCCAATCCCACGACTTTGGTATATTATTTTGATCTAGGTTAAAAAAAGAAAAGTACGGATCGAATTTTATATATATATCAATCTGGTTCAACAATCCTTGTGACTTATCCCGAATTCTTTTTGACTGTCCTTCTCTGCACACAAAACGCATCGTCTTATTTAAACTCCAAAAAACATTTAATATAACACAAGACCCTTGTTCTATACATAATTCTAACTCTGAAATAATCATCGCCCAAATAATTGCGCTCATATTGGAAGCTGACTTTAGCATTTAAGTTTTCTATAAATTTGTTTTGTTTTATTTAATTTGTTGATAATTATTAAGCTACAATTGTTTTTACAAGAAGCTAATAACAAAAAAAAAATATATAAATAATGTGTATATATACTTAGATATTTAAGACGTCTTCATATGCATCCCTAGTCAAAGTGATTTTCTTTAGAGTAGAATGTTTTGGGTATAAAACGAAATTTCGCCCGTGTCTGCTCTTAATAGTTAATTGTTCGTTCACGTTCGCATACGTACAGTAACGAATATTAACAGTCATAACATGTACTGACAGGTATATAATAGTAAAACTCAAAGTTTAAAACTAAATCGTTCTCGGAAATTATGACAACTTTATATATTTTATCAACAAAGTAACGATGAAAACGTTGTCGCCGGGGAGTCACTGTATATTATACGCATTAACTATTTTTATTTTTATTTTCAAAAACCATCGACGTTTGATCAGAATAGCTTTTTGAGCATGAAAGTCGATTTCGGCCGTTGTCGGTACCTTATTTTGTCTACGAGCGATAACCGAACAATATTGTTATTGAATTTCGAGTCTCGTTCTAAACACATAATTTATACTGCTCCGAGCAATTATCGCTGTACCGAAATGACATTGTGACATTTTCATAAGCGACGTGTACGCTTTCGCTAATTTGGCGAGATGGTCGACGGAATAATTATGGTTTCATTCATGACTAATTTTCCCTTTGCGAGACGGCTGCAAATTGAAATAAAGAGGTCAGTGCTCAGTTTTAATGGCACCGCAGTATAACGCGAGTGTTCCGCACAAAAGACAGTCGGTACGTATATATTATTATAATATTTCGGACTGCAGTAAAACTATATAATATATATATATTGTCGACCATTGAATACACTCCCAGACGTTATAAAACGGTCGAGCACGTATTTATTATTGCGTTGCGGGATTTCTAAGCTCGTCCGTTTTCCATTTTACCGTTACGTCTTGACGTTTGAGAATTGATACAGTTCGTACTGAAATAAAATCGAAAATTAATGCTACGTGATAATTAAAACGGTACAACGATTACGAGCAAAAAAGTTACAATGAAAATCGAAAAGACTGGATAGAGATATCGTGGAAAACAGAAGAGATAAACATATATTTTTCGAATAATTATAAAATTAATGCGTATTTTTTTTTTCTAACCGGAAAAAATCTAAATCTGTTTTTTTTTCTCGTGCGAAACCCCTGTTAGGCGCCTCTTCGTAATATTTTATTTATATATATTTTTTTTTATGGTGCTCAGAACTCATAAGCGATGTGATAAAATCATTGGCTCAACAATGAGTTTTTATTTATTAATTTTTTGTTTTGTTTTTATTTTCAATAATTTAGAACAATGTTCTCCCTAATATTTTCAAATATATAGGTAATCGATCGGAAATTTCTCATATACTTTCATCGTCAGATTTTCATTCTGGCAAAACTCCCATATTATGTACGTCGATAAAATACCGAGGGAAAAGCAACGCACCAAATTTTAAAATAATTATAATCATGCGTATACTTTATTTATCCTCGGGTTCGTCGATTATAGTTTCGTTATTCATTCGGCCGTATTCCACCGCTACAAATAATATTACTCTGAATCCAAGTTTATCGACTAATTTTAATATTTAATATAAGTCGGTTCTTGGCGGTAGATGTATGACAATATTATTTGGACCATACGTTTTCATTAGCTTCTTGACACGTTTTAGATTCTAAGTGAAGCGAAGGATCTATTGAATTTAAAATATTATGTTTCATATTAATATTATGTATTTATGTTTCGACGTTTTATAAATTATAGTCACTCCAAATACCTATCATTTTTTATTGTCAGATACCATTTTGAGCGTAAGACGTATCTAAAGATATTAATGTGCGTACTTATAGTATTGCATTGTAGACAAACTAAAACAATAAGAAAGGAAAAATTCAAAACCTATAGGATTCATTTATGATTATAGAAAACTATTTCTATGCATAGGCATATTTTTTGTTGGTCAATATTTAATAAATTATTTTGTTGAATCACTAAACTGTAAACAACAATTTCATTGAGTTTTCAACGAACTTAAGTAATTAAATTTTATCTAGTATGAAATTTAGTTTAAACTAGATTTCATACTATAATGTTATAAATTTGAATATTTGAATCACCTCGAATTTAAAATGTTCCAAAATGAATTGGCACCATAAATAATTTTTTTTTTATCGTTGTTTTTTTTTTTACTTTCAACACTGCAGATATCGTTATAAAACGTAATATTTATCTTTTTTATGTTATGTATTTGTAAAAAATGCGAATTTTATCGACGTCATTATAAACTGAAAACAAATAAATGAACAAACATAAAGCTATCTTTTAACTATTTTACGATAGGTATATAAATATATATATATATATATATATATATATATATATATATATATATATATATATATGTATATTATATTCCACATATATATATATATATATATATATATATATATGGAAGCGATTGATTTACCAGAAAAAAAAAAAAAAAAAATGCTAAATAAACTGTCCAATGATGAAATTGAGGCCTCAAACGTTATGACACCTTAAAACTACAACACATAAATAACTGTCACCATTTGCAGTATATACACATATATTTTTGGAAAAACATAAGACCCAGAAACGTACCTATATATATGTATACTTTTTGTAATTTTAGAGAGTAGAGACGGACTTAAAGTAAAATTATCAACAATTTACGCGAATAGAAAAAAACCGACTGCAAAGTGTAATAACTGAGGTTTGACATTTTAATTCCCCAACGCGGTAATCGAATATGCTTTTTTTCATGCCTGTTAAAGTACTATCTGATGATTTATTTCAATGTGATTATTAAAAAAGTTTTCATTTATACGACGAGTCTACAACGTCCGACTGTTAATAACGATTAAGGTTAGTTTTTTTTTTTTTTTTAGTATAGTTTACAAATATTCCGGGTTTCGTGAAACAAAACAATTATTACAATTTCAGCTTTTTATTTACTTTATATTTACATAGTGTCGTATAAATCATTTGACATTGTAATTTTTCTTAATTTTTGAGTGGATTACATTTAAACTATATATATATATGCATCTACAAATATAAATTTCTTGAAACTTAATATAATTTAATTTTTTTTTATTATTATTAAAAAGAGCTCATTAATTTGTTTCAACTCCTTTTTTTCTTTTTTTTTTTTTTGCTAAGTAATTCATTATTCAACACCACATTTATTATTCATTTTTTTTTTCATCTCTTTTTAGAAGATTATTGTGATATTATTTTTTAATATTTTGATGCGTTTATTTCTTCATATTTTTAATATTAATTTTACACAAAACATTACGGATGATATTCGGATCTGTAATTTAAGTGCAAAACTATATCAAGTAATATGCTCCAACGAAGTTATTAATATTATTATTGTTTTAATCTCTCATATAATTTGCAAAATCAAAATCGAGGTCAAATTATTTTATTCCAATCTTTATGTATAAAATGCAATATGAAATTTATTAACACCTCTCGTCTGACCAACGCGCCACCTTCGTATAGGACACGTGTCTATTAACACGTCTGAAACTTAATTATATCGGTGTGTTTGATTAGCGCATAATTGGTATTATCTAGGGCGAAGCGTTTTGTTGAATATATTATATTATTACATTAATATAGTCACGATTCCGTCTGATTGTTAGGCAAATGAATCTAAATAAGAGAAAGAGATAGAGAGAGAGAGAGAGAGAGAGAGAGAGAGAGAGAGAGAGAGAGAGAGAGAGAGAGAGAGAGAGAGAGAGAGAGAGAGAGAGAGAGAGAGAGAGAGAGAGAGAGAGAGATAGAGAGAGAGAGAGAGAGAGAGAGAGAGAGAGAGAGAGAGAGAGAGAGAGAGGGATAGAGAGAGAGATAGTTACAGGTAATGTCAGAGAGAAAATGAAAAAATCAAATATGCGCCAGAGGTGGTAGTGTAATTGAATTCTCTCCAATCAATTTTTTACTCCAATTCAACTCCATCGGGTTTTTTTCTTTTTGACGATTTCGCATAAAATATTATATCAAAAATATACTCGTTTGATCGAAATCGTCGAGTATGCATTCAGGTATTAATGAGTATGGATGCGATCCAATTGATCACGGACGAATTGACGTTTTCGACGTTTCGTAGACACACAGACGCCTTTACAATCATGGGAAACACCATTCTGTTTTCGATAATCTCTTTTAAGTAATAACAGTCTTGATTTACCGCATTAGCTGTTATGTATGCACTTGCGTTAGATCTCAATAAGTATATTACCTTCGTCGCATCTACACATAATGTGCCCCACATAGTATTTTCCGAAATCCGTATTTTCTATTTTTATTTTTATTGTTATTATTTTTTGTTTTCATCGTTTTGTTTGGAAAAATAAAAAGTAAAGTCATACAAAGTTAAGCCCACATAGCTATTAAATATATACAGAGTGCGTATAATCTATACAGTGCGGATCCGAAGTTTAAACCAAAACGCACGTTATTTCTCCGCGGCGTTACGGAAGAGCGTTCCGAGTTCAAACGACTTTCTCATCCACAGGTACCTATATATATACGCACACGCGGTCATTGAAAATCTACGAGTTCCCATATCGAAATGATAATGCGACAGTATTTTGAAATTATTGTACCGCGACGAAACTCCGATCGTATTCGCTTGTTATCTACCATCTCGGAGCGCGCGAAGTTTGCACACACAAATACGTATTTTATTAAATTTTCGGTATATCCAGGACGTGATTGAACACGTACACACACAGTAAAAGTGATGTGTAACTTCAGCAGTGAACTGGCGTCGAAGAAATTTCAAAGTTTAAGTTCACTTCTGTCACTTCACGTGACGTTCCGCGAAACTTGGGTAAACTATAAGGGCATTGTGATTAATAAGAGAAGTTCGCGGCTATATTCAGTATTAAACAAATATACAACGCGATGATATTCGAAACGCAAGATTTTATACGATTTCACAGCTGACAGTGCAATACGGTTTAATTGATGCACGCGCGCGAACAGATAACCCGCGATAGTTTCCTACTCCCTCCCCCATTCCGAGAAATTTGACTATTGATGCGTTCGTCTCTGTTCCTGATGAATTATGTATTCTCGTCACGAAGTTCGATCGATAGATCCATTGTTTAGTTATATTTATGTCAATGAAAACACACACATATAATATATATATATATATATATATATATATATATATACAGGGTCTATTTGACAAATGCAATAACTTTTTTTCTATTCATTTTTTTTACTTTTTTTTTAAATAACTATTTTTTTAAATATAAATGACATTTTTAAATAGGCCTTACGCTACAATAATATTTACTTCAAATATTTTTTTTTTTTTGAAACAAATTTGAAAATTTAAAATTTAATTTTACCGTTTGCAAACAAATTCAAAATAGCCATTTTGTAAACTTTATTTTTAGAAAAATGTTAGTGTTTAAAATTCTAATAAGGGTTGATCCATTTATTTTCTATGATTTTTTAAAGTTTGTTAAAAAGTTAAGAATTTTATTGTATACCACTTAATATTATAACGCAAATTATTGTTATAACACTATTAATTAAATGGATGATCGAAATTTAATTTTTATTCCAAGATTTTTGTTATTGCTTACATCTTTTATCATTAAATTGATATTTATTATTATGAGTCCAAGTCATAATTACGTAACATCAAATCGTAATCAAATCGCCGACTTCTTGATAGACCCGTACAATATTAACCGTACAATAATTTTAGTAATTTAATTCACATTTTCAAAAAGTTTTAATATTCATAAGAAATAAATGACCAAACTTTAAAAAGATATTTTAATACCATAATTTTTCTAAAATACCGGTCTACAAAATGGCTATTCTGATTTTTTTTTTTAATGGTAAAATTAAATTAAAAATTTTTAAATTTGATTTTCCTAAGTACAAAAAAATATTTGAAATAGACAGTATTGTAGCGCGAGGGCTCAGTATTTCTTTGAAAAAAAAAAGTTTAAAAAAATGAAAAAAAGTTATTGCATTTGTCAAATAGACCCTGTATATATGTGTGTGTGTAGATTCCATTGAAAACCTCTACGGCGATTTCTGTTTGTTTCCACGTGATATTTGGCTTTTTATCAGTTATCGCATACCTCCGCTGTATTATTATAAATTGCACACTTTAACCCGTGCTGTGGTTGAATTTTCCGAGAGAAAATTAAATTTTCCTTTTTTAATTATAATTTTTTTCTATTTTCCAGATAATCGATTCGTCTGACGGCATCGGTATGTTCGAAAAACACGTGAAAGCTATTATTCATAACCCAGGTCCATAAACAAGGTTTAATTATTCACGCCACGTTGTAAGTACCTAATTAAAATTCACAATTATTATGAAAAAAAAAATAAATAAATAATAACCGTGCCACGGTGTTTGTTCGCATTGTATTACTGTACGGGTGAAAATTTCCCGAAACACGCAATGCTTACTGGCCGTAAAATTAAAATGCATCATGGCATGAGTGAAACCTATGCACCCCGTCCCGTATAAGTGGACATTATAGTTGTATGTACGTATATTGTAATAATTATGTTTCTCCGTCTCCAAAGATGCACGTCCCTCAACGCCCCTCGTGGCGTACTTAAACGTTTCAAAAACGCATCAATCATTACCGCAGAGTCATGGCCGGATAAACGGGGGGATAGGCTAAGAAGGCTATTGATTCGGGCCTCCAAATGGGCAGGGGGTTTTATAAAAACCGCTGATGACCTTTTTTTTTTTTTTTTTTTTTTGCCAACTAAATGTTAATACTAGCTGTATATGCGATAATCGTAAGAAAAACGGCAGTTTTAATATTTTTATATGATAAATGGAAATAATTTTCGAATTAATTATTAGTAGGCCTGGGATTTTAATGCTCTAAAAAATTTCAAAAAATGCCCTTAAAAAAATGCAAAAATGACTTAAAAAACTCAAAAAATGCACTAAAAAAATGCATTTTAGTTATATTTATTATAGTTTAAAAATTGGAAAAAAAAATGTTTTTTAATTTTTTTTCAGAAGCCACTTTTATTTCACATATTTTGCAAAGTAATATTTCACCGTCTGTAGAAAAAACTTCTTTACCGAATTCATTTACATATTTCGTTAATCGATTTGATTTTGATGTTTTTACTTTCGGCATATTGAATGAATGAATCATACGAAAAAACACGACACGACGAAACACAACGAATGCTATCGAGACTACGACGACGGAAGAACTAATTGGTTACTAATTCAGTAATACTTATCCAAGCCTAGCTATGATAAAATTCTTATCGACGATAACTTTTACCTTTGTATGCATGTATGGTGTAATAAAAATAATAATTCATAATAGGTATATAACGGTGATAATTTTATGTTATTAAAGTTTCTTGTGAATCGCAACTATTTTCGTTCATTTTATGAAGAAATTGTGAAAAATGTTCTGAATATCCAGAAAATGCACTAAAAACGTCAAAAAATGTCCTAAAAATGCATTTGAGGTTAATTTTGTCAAAAAATGCAAAAAAATAAAAAATAAAAAATACTTTAAAATAATCAGTATCACCCAAAACACATTTTATACTTACGGATCAACGTTTCAAAACATTAGAAAAAAAGATGCCTTTGCATTAAAATCCCAGCCCTAATTATTAGAGTGCCAAAACGTTGTAATGATCAGCCAGGCCCACTCTTGTTTCGTCTGTGCGGCTCCGACTGCAAATCGTTTTATTACTGTGTTTATTACAGTACAACGAAGTGATATATTACGGGTGGACGTTTGACCCGGTGCGTTGGTTAAACGGTGATAATAATTTTATTATTCTTATTATTCGATTAAACGACACTGCAGAAACGTCTGTTGCGATCGTAATAACATATTATTATTATCCATGTAGGCGTTATGGAAAATTAACTACCGGTAAAAAATATGCTCGTGAATGGTTTTATTTTCGCGTTCGTTGTGGGCTTCACGACGAGCGTTCGATGTTATATTCGACGAAACGCCCGTGTACGTTACACGGCTATTCTCGGAGAGGAACGCGAGTGAATTTAATTTCATTCCGGCCGCCCCGAATGGCGCATAATGCACATAACTTTCTGTAAGTGATGTTTTACGTCAAATTTCCGAATCCCTCATTAGATTATATTCATAGAGGAGCGCTTCTTTTTTTATCCGGTCAAAAGTTATAGCGATGCGGAATTCATATTTCAATGGTGGTAGGTGCGCGTCCTATATTCTCCGGGGCGTACAGATTTTTTCCAAAGTGGTGGTGGGAACTATGAAAACTCCATTACCGCCCCGCACACCGCTCTTCCTCTTTTCCGCTCACTACATTGTGTGTGTGTGTGTGTGTGTGTGTGTGTGTGTGTGTGTGTGTGTGTGTGTGTGTGCACTCTGTACCGTTCGCGCCGTTATACCGAGTGCAATAGAGAAAATTCCGAACACCCGCGGGCCACGCCGCGCCGTCTCGCTATAATTTATCGACGAACGGAATTCTGAAGGATTACGACACGTTTCATTCAACACACCATACCGCAATACAAATATATGATGTCTGTCAATATTCGTACGAATCCGTTTTTTTTTTTTTTTAAATAAAAAAATCTTCGACGTAACAAGCGAGTCGTGTGCGTTCGGTGGCGGCGGCGGTTGTACTCGTATTCCGATCCGAAGTCTTGTACGCCGTGCGTGTTTCTTTAACGTCGAGTGACCGAATCGTGAGAGGAAAATAAGTTTCGCGTTGTTACTTTGGTCGTGTCACGGCCGTAAGTCCGATCTCGATTGTTCCAAATCCAGGACGATCCTTTAGATATTGTTTTAAAGAAATCCCCCATACTACTCGGATGGATACACTCGCTCTTAAGTTAAAAGTTTTAAAAAATTTTTTTTTTTATTTGTCTTTCTACGACTCTGACCTGACGCAACTAGGCCGTACGCGTACGTCACATATACGTAAGTTGCCGTGTATATCACGAATCGTACCTGTACGGCCACTCCTGACGCGTAGAGAAGAAAACCGGTCGTTGAGGAAAAGACATTTTCCTTCTTGTTTATAGCGACAACGCGTTTGGCCGTAAAAACACGGTACATACTGGAAAAGCGCTATTGGAGATAAATTATTTTAACTCGTTTAATTCGGTCCCGCGTGTGTGGCAATAAATTGTGACAGGCCCTCTTAACCGGTGCCGTCGCCGCCGTCACCACCGCTGGCCTCTGCCGCGTTCATAATTTTAATTTATATATGTATGTATATATATATTATGTTTACTATCGTCACGTGCGTGTGTGTGTGTGTAGACGTATAATATCGTACACACGGTGCAAATATAGATGTGGGGTCACACCCCGGGCGCCTCCGATAATTTTCTCTGCGGAAGAGTGTCGCCCGAAATCGATTCGTTTTATCGTGCGACCGTGCAAATATCCCACAGCAATTTTTAATTCCGTGTGTATTTTGTCGTTTCAACTGTGTCGTCACGGCATCGTATCGTAACAACACCGTACGCGTACACGCCCGTCTTTGCACACTTTCTCGTATATACGTAGGCACGCGCGTGTCAATGTGTGTGTGTGTGTGTGTGTGTGTGTGTGTGTGTGTGTGTGTGTGTGTGTGTGTGTGTGTGTGTGTGTGTGTGTGTATGTATGGCACGCGAGAAATAAAAATAATTTAAAATTAATAAAAACACTTTTCCATAAAAAACATTTTAAAAAAAATATTTTAAAAATTGCACTAAAAAGACAAAAATAATTTTCTGTACTTAAAAATAATGAAAAATTTATTGATTAAAAATTTAAAAGCGTGTGGTGCATCATACAAAACATTAAAAGCCGAGCTAAGTCTCACATACACTTCTTTGTTCAGTCATGTATATAAGATAGTGACTAGGGATATATGTCAAGTGTAAGAGTACCACACACTTTTAAATTTTTCATCATTTTTAAGTACAGCAAATTATTTTTGTCTTTTTAGTGCAATTTTTAAAATATTTTTTTTTTAATGTTTTTATGGAAAAGTGTTTTTAAAATTTTATTTTTTTTATTTTTTATTTTCTACTTTTTAGTTGAAAGTAAATATTTGTATTAAAAACGGGAGTTCCTCTGCAACGCTGATTTTTTTTTTTCGGCGAGTAATGGTTAGGTTAACCCGCCTTGACCCAGGGAAACCCTTCGTACCTTTACTTCCTCGGAAATGCCTACCCGGAGGTCCATGTCTCAAAATGACAACGGATTATTGTATTGTCATCCAAGACCAAGGTCTATACCAATTTTCAGAATTTTTCATCTTCAAAAAGTGCCTCAAATCGAGCGCGCAAGATTTGATTACAGACGGACGTGAAAGCGAACTTAAGAAAAGTGTTAAAAAAGGCAATTCCGTGACAATTCCAAACGGAGTATCACGTGATGAGCACGTCCAACACCCAAAGTGTAAATATACGTGCCAACGCGGCTTGTCAAAGCCGATTTATGAATCGTTTCTTTCGATATGAAATCGATCGAATATACGCAGTGGTTGTACGGAGTCCCTCTCTACTCGGTCTCATGTCTTGATTTTTCGTTTTGTGTTGGACGAAAGATTCGTCACTCGTATTATAAAATCCACATAACGAACACCGTTTCCGACGCGTGGACGTTAATAACACGACTAGTCCGCGAGCAATCACATAATATTATACATGTATGATATTGCTGCAAGCAAAACACGGCATTAAACAAGGTGACACGTCACGGGTGAATTTCCGAACGGATCGTAATGAATTCGCGTGAAAATAATATTATTCGTTCAAATTTATATGATTGTAAGACGCGAATCGTGGACGGTTATTCAAACGATTCTACGTTTTGTTAAAAAAGACTGTAATGATGTTTTGAAATTTCGTCGCTGGAGTTAATGACGTTTTTGCACGATTATCGGTCCTTATGACGGCGCTCTGTATAAAAACGCGGAGTACTTTCAGTGTCATAAAAAAAAGCAACTTCCAAAAGATAAATAAATAAAAATCCATCACTGAAAACCCGATAGCTCCGTCGATCCACTCGAAATGTAAAATAATTTAATTATAATTTAAATCAAACCGTTTAAACGTTTTTTTCCCTCGTCGATAAGCCATAAGCTACCAATGAGTTTTTTTCACAAAAAAAAAACACTCGATTATTTTCATATTATTATATGTGTACAAAATACGTTTCCGAGCATTTTATTGTAACGGTTTTATATAATTTATCACACATCAACCAAGCGTTTCGTTTAAATTGAAAATTTAATTTATTTTTGAGTTAAAAATTTAAAATTGCGTTTATTTTGTTTCAATAATAAGATTAAATTGATTTTGTGGATTGTGAATACAAATTTTAAAATATTATACAAACGCTTTCAATTTCGTTCTCTTTTCATATATCGGAAATATCTATCGAAAACAAACGAACTGTAATCACGTGTACGCTATCCCGTCAAAAATTTGACGTTTACTTTAAAAAAAGAAAAGAAGAATAACACTTAAATTTCGTCTAAAATAGGGCCCTAGTGGATAGTTATATTGCTGGTTTTGTTCTTCAGTGAATTTGAACTTGTATTTAATAAAAGTATCAATATCATTATGAAACAATATATTATATAAACATCAATATTTATGATGTTATTTATTTGTGAAAGTGATTATCAATAATTATACTGTTATTTTGTTATTTGTAGTGATCACACATAGCGGTTGACTTCAGAAATTTCCTATAAAGGTAAAACGGCAAAAAAATATGCAGGCTGTTTATCTTAAGAATTAGTACTAAACAAAAAAATTTTAGTTTTTCACGTACACGATTGAAAATATTAAAATCACAACCGAAAAAAACCCCACAAAAATCCAACATAGTCTAATGTATGTCCGTAATCTCTATAAAATAAATTTCAGCTATAAAAAAAAAAAAACTCACGGTATACACTGCTAATTCTATCAAGGTTCCAGATGACTTTTTATTATTTTCAATTTACTTAAGCCGTGTTCGTAACGGATTCGAGATTTGAGAGACAAATAATACTGTTATATTATACCGGAATACGTAAGTAAGGAAACTGTACAACAACAATGACAGTCATAATAATAATAATAATAATAATAATTATGAAAATAATAATAATAATAATAGTTTTAAGTCATCGTTATTAAAAGTTTGAAAGAGAAAAGAAATAAAAAGAAAGGACGAACCGGCGAGACGGTCTGTTGATTAATTTTTTGCCGACTATAAAGTATAGTGTGTGATCATTAAACAACAATAATTTGGCATCATAATGACATTGCGTGTATGCGTCACTGAATAAATAAATCATCATCCCGTAATTTATGGAAGCACTCGGTTCACTTTTTCAAACATCGGTTACTGAAACAATGATAATTAATATACACTGTTCTTTTCCGCTATTATTCTCAGGACGAATAATAAAAAGGAACTATATCGTTTTTAAACGCTCTAAAATATATTAATCCGCGTTTTGCTAAAGAACTACCGCGTTTGGTGGATACTAGATATACGAAAGTTTCCGATTATGGTATGATTTCCAAAGTAAATCACCAAGTACGTATACACACACAAAAATCAAAAGTCTCCTGCTCGTCCAAGAGAAATCCATTACTTACATTATTTGAGTAGGTCAACGATTACAACGTCACTTTCTAGTAGTTTCCTGCGTCCATGGATTGGCAAAACCCATAACTTCGTGTACTTGGCAAACAAAATACGTATTCAAAAAAATACAATAAAATGTACTCATTTTGAATTTCGTTGTAACAATTTTGTAGCCTTTGAAAAATTTAACTCCTGGTAATTATCGCTTATTTTAAATTAAGACGGGATAAATATAATTAAAAGGGTTATGTTGTTATCGAATAAAAATAAATTTTATATTTATTGAAAAATATTTTAAGAGAATACAATAAAAATATATCATAAAAATTACAACTATTGACGAGTTGAACGTGTTAATTTCATAATGCTACATACATGTATTGTATTACATGTTAAAATAAACCGGACCAGATCGCGGTTCTGTCATTAAAACTTATGTCGAACTGAAATTTTAGGCGGGCCGGACCGGACCAAACCATTTCCGATTATAATACACAAAGACCGAAAAAGACCAGACCGTGCGTCGGCATATCACACATCGATTTATCGGTCGATACGTGTCGATGACGTGAGAATAATATGATTTTTTAGGAAGTCGTGTGTCGCGGCCATTACGTAATAAAAAACGAATAACAAACGACACGACGGACGGTGGCGATAATTTACCCAAACGTCACGCGTTTCGTTATTTATGAACTCGCTCAGTCACGGTCGTGCCCGTACGTAGTGTAGGCGATCGTACGTTTATAATCTGATTTAGCCGTTTTGTTTCTAACGATATTTTCAAGTGTGGTATTACTAACTACCTCCACACGGCAATGGTGCCCGCTATGATATTTTAATAATACGATTTGAATACCTCCTTCTTAGTCGCTCGTATGAAATACACACACATACACACACACACACGCACACACACACACACACACACACACACACACACACACACACACACACACACACACACACACACACACACACACACACACACACACACACGCACACTTACCGATCGATCCTTACGTCGCTTATAACTAGGGCCCGGAATTATATGCACAAAAAATGTATGAAATATGCATGCATTTATGCACTGAATATCATTAAAATATGCACTTAAAATATGCAAAAATATGCGAAAATATGCAAACAAAAATGAAAGTTTAATAAATTTATTTAGTTTTAAAATGTATATAATTCATTAAATAATCTATATTAAATAGAAAAATGTATTCTAAAATGTATTTACAATATTTTTGTACGTTGTATTGAACTGCATTGAGTTGTAATTTGAACATTCACTCATCTAAACAAAAAGTCATGAACGAAAATTAATTTGAACAAATGCAATAGATTTTTAAGATATTTTTAAATTTACCTGGAGAGTTACAGTTAACTACTAAAGACTTGGCTAGATTTTCAAATAAAAATGCACGTCGGTTTTCAGCAAATATGTTCTTGAATCTAGAAAAACTTCGTTCTACATCCGTTGAAGATATCGGGACATACTTAAAGTATACTAAGTCACTGCTTGAAAGATCTTCTGGTATATTGTTAGTTGAGGTATTTTCTCCAGTTATAATTTTGGAAATATTTGATAACTGTCGAAATCCGTCATTTTTTTCAATGACATTTTTAAATTTATTGTATATTTCAACACCATTTGCACAATATACTTCTTTAAACTTATTCTCAATATTTTCAACAATTTTAATGGAATCAGTTAACGGAAGACATTGCTTTTCTAAACTCGTTATGGCTGCTTTTAATATTCCATAATTTGAATAAATAAATACTAAATCGGCTTCCAATATATTTTGTTCCAACATTATTTTTTTTACTTTTTCGATGCATATTGCGTCCTCGGCATTCAATTGCTGAACTACATTTAATATTGGTTTAAAATATTCACAGTAATACATTGCTGCCTCCAACCATGTTCCCCATCGTGTGATAATTGGCGAAGGAGGTAAAGGGACATCGGGAGTTTCTTTTTTACTTCATGATACACTGAATTGACGTTTTCTTGATTTTTTCTATAGGTATATGCATTATATTTCAGAAAATTGCTGAAATATGCACAATAATTTAAAATGGTCCAAATATGCAAAAATATGCCAAGTTTAATTTTGCATATCAACACATTAGGTTAAGATTAAAATTTGTATCATACCTAGCTACTTTTTAGATAAATAGATAGAAATATGCAAATGCATACAATTCCGGGCCCTGCTTATAACTTAAAGCCAAGCGAATCGTTTTTATTCGGACATAATGGACGAAAATATGTCGTAACTTTGATTTATTTATCGTACAAATACATACCAGAAGTGGCGGATAACGTTCACTCGAACAAGGGAAAAGTGTCGAACGATAAATTAAAGGTAGACATTGACACTGCAGTTGATAACGAAAAAATTTATGTGCCACGATTATTATACGACAATAAAGTGTAATGGTTTTCGTGGGCAATAGGAGTAGGAGTTGCGATTAAATCATTGTATTGTTTTATCGATCGACACGCATAACGGTATCTTTATATATATATATATGTGTGTGTGTGTGTGTGTGTGTGTGTGTGTGTGTGTGTGTGTGTGTGTTATATATACGTGGCCATTATCAATGATTAATTTCAGAAGATAAATATTTCAGTACATTTCAAGGGTAACTTTTAATTATAATGTCTGTTAAAATAAATTTTTATTAACTGCATAAACTGAAAGGGATAATTCAAATAGAGAAAATGTTAATGCCGGTGATTTACATAAAACCAAAAAAAATAAAAAAACTAACATCACACTTTTGTTTGGAATTTTTAGCGGGAAAAAATATCGGCTGAAAGAAAATGTTTGTATAGCACTAAACTTAAAATATCTGTGCCGCCACTGCGCGTAGGATTACCATGAAATTAACATAAGGGCATTATTCTTTCAGCTTTAATTTCTCCACACTTTATCCAACGACTGCGGTGTCGGAATAAAGACGGTTTTAGGAGTGCATTAAATATTCAAAATAAGAACAACGGCTAATAAATCCAGTACCATTGTGTACGAAATCGACGTGTACTGACTTAAAAACATTACATGCCAAGTGATTGTTGATTACATTTTAACAAATAAATTGATTAAGACGTAAATAGCTAATGGTAATTAGAAAATAAAACATTTCAAAACGTGAAACTCAATTTCAATAAAACAATTGTTATTCGCGGTGTTTTTTGTAAAACGACAATGAGAATTTCAACGGTTATTACTCTTAAAAAATAAAAATAAAATTTGTCCGATAACGTTGGTGGAAGTTTGTCCTTCTTCCTTCGGGTCTTTGGACAAGATAATGGTGATGGATGTAGTTAATTTTAATGAAACGATAAATCATCTCTCTAGTGAAACGTTCCTGAGTAAAGCTTCAGTGCAATAATATATACCATTAACACGTTTTACCGTTTTTAGTCTAATTATTCATGGGTTTTTTCAATCAAAGCCTTATAAGACTTTTAATTCCGAATCCATTAAATATTTTCGTTGCCAAAAGATATTAAACTTATTTTCCTAGTTTTCAAATTTAATCGGATAGACCATTTTTTTTTAACATTTAAAGCAGGACTTTGATAATATAAAATATTTGATCTACCATTTTTCTTATTGAATACTTATAAAAATCCTAACAAATGGTTTTTAAGATATTTTGTGTTTTTTTAGAAGAGTATAATATGAGTATACGTATTAGTATAAATATATAAGTGTATGAAATATTCAGGTTATAAAATCAAGAGTTTAAAATGTCATTAGGCACAAACATTTAAAAATTCAATAATTTTGAAGTTTTTCATTTCATTCGATTAAATACTTTAAAACTTTCTTTAAGGCCGTAAAAAAGTATTTTTGATAATTAAAGAAAATTTCAAGTTCCTAACACCTATATTTTTGGTATAATTTCTGTTTAACTAAAAACAGTTTAATTAAAATCTCGCGTTGGCGGTACATTTTATTCGACTTTCATGTATTTTTTCCTTACGCCGCCTGGAAAAACTTTTGAAAATGGAAAAAATCGACCTCTACAAACCATACCGTTTAAATACAATTTCTAATCAGCAGAGGTACTAAACGTAACTTTTAGACGAAAACTACAAGGTGAAAAATGATTGCTAAAAAAAAAAAAATTACAAGAACTATAAATAAAAAGCATTATAATTTATAAAACCAATTAATTCTTTACTCTACACCACAGATTCAAAAATTTGTAGCTTATAGTTTCTTAAGTACTACGTAATTTTATAATTTTTAAAGACAGAGAATATTTCGTTTCGTTTTCGTCGTGAATTTCACAAAACAGTATTTATAATATGAGTATAACAGTTATATTATACCGAAACTAAATACGAATGCAAAGCAATTATATTATTTACGTCTATAATGCATGTTTAAGTATAATAAATAACGCTAATGTAGCCAAGAGAGAGAGAGAGAGAGAGAGAGAGAGAGAGAGAGAGAGAGAGAGAGAGAGAGAGAGAGAGAATTTATTCGAGTGTTATCACAATAAACATTTTAATTGAAAACCGAGTGATGAGCGGGAGAGAGAGGAAAAAAAAGTGTCAAAACTTAAAAATCTTTGAATTCACGCCATCTGCTTAAATTCACGAGTACATTATGACTCGGCGATGATGAATATTAAAAATTATTTTCCGAGCGAAAATTCAAAATTGTGTTCATAAAACAGCGATGAGTTTTTTATTATTATTATTATTATTAATCTACTATTTAAACTTAAATACATTTCAGACGTTATAACGTTATATACATATTATAGTGACGGAGAACGGTCGTTTGTCTCTGTCAGTTAATTCGTATTTGATTTTTTTTTTTCAAGCTGTCATCGTCGTCGTTCGTACGTCTTTTTCGTTCGCGCGCGCGAAGAATCCAAACGCGTATACTGTTATTACGTATACAACTGTACGTCGCTATATTATAGGCGTACCTACGTGTACGTCACTGCTGCTGCTGCCGCTCGGTATCGGTGTTCTTTATTACTAACGCCGCCGTCGTCGTCGTAATAATATCCGTCGAGTACCGTTCGCCGAGACGGGAATTGAGAGCACGCGCCGGCCGTGAATCCCGACGAAACGGCGTCTTGGCAGTACACGCCGTACAAGAAACGTTTTACCGTTTGAACGCGAAACTTGGAAATGTTTTCATTTTAATTTTTTTTTTTTTTTTTGTCAATTACTGAAACCCTCTGCCACGACAATGAGTCTGGATATTTTGACTCACCGTTTTTCCACGCACGTGAAACCGGTTGTGGGATATTTTTCGATGTATAACACTCCGAAATCGGGTCGAGAATCTGTTATCACGCTCACGTGTGATATACGTGTGATATCAACTCCGTCTGATCCACACGTCTTGACACTGCGCGTTTTCGTTCAGCAAAAATAACGCTGCGTATTTTATAAAATTGATAGTTTGTACGTTTCGGTGTTCGCAATCGTTTTAATTTTTAATTTAAGTCATAACGATTTTATTAAAGACGACCAATTGAGATTCTCAGTGAAACGAATAATGCATTGGCTCTGCAATGAAATGTTTCTTTCGCGGATGTTATCGCTTTGTCATAATGTTATAATAATCGAAAAGTCTCATTCGCCATCTCTGTAAAACGGGAATTTCGTTTAGTTGGTACTTTGATCAGGTCATTTTTCTCTATTCTCAACGGTTTTTCCAAACGTACGGAAAAGCTACATAAAAATTGAAAAAAACGGTAAAATTTTTTTTACTCAAGATTTAAAAAATAAACAAATATATATTAGAAATGTAGCCACAAATAAAAACATTATAATATTTGACTTGCAAAATATTAACTAAATATTATTTAGAATACTGTGGCCATGTATAAGTGACTTATCCGAAGTTCTCTACAGTCTACACACCCGATGCCCTAATATCATCCGAGGACCATTTGGTCAAAAATGAACTTGTGCCAGTTTTTCAATATTTATCAATAATTATTATTATTATTATTCTGTCCGAGATCGGAGCTGAACACACGACGTTGGTTTTGTTGAACGAAAATTTGTTTATTCGCACCATTCCCGTCGACTTCGACACGTCTACGTCCATGTTATCATAATATTATTGATATTGTACACGGACGCACGCGTTTTTTCGGTCTTCCCGTGAATTCCGCGACCGAATCATATCGTTCGCGGTAGATCGCCGGATATTGTTTGGTTTTAATCGTTCATACGCTATTATTGCGCACGGCAGCGGTCCGAGTCGGCTCTCTTGAAATGTACCTTGAAATATAACGCGCGCGCGCGCGCGCAAACGTAAGGGAACGTATACTTCGTTCAAAACAGATTTTTAGCCACGGAACTAAGCACGAGAATTCATTTTTTATAATATGATGTCTTGAATACTAGGTGGGCAACGAAATCATAACGAAAACGATTCTTCGTCTACTTCTTTTTAAAGAACACCGTGTTCGTCCGCTCTGGACCTCGTGCTCTTTCCAGCGCGATCTCGTCCGGGCCGACTCGTCGTATAAAAATGACGTCACGCCGCTCGACCGATAATAATTGCATGTAAATGCAAAAACGATCAAACACTGTCCACCGCGTAATCGTAATATTCCGTCCGGCCGACAACTATAATTTGCACGATGCGTGATAATAATACACAGTGGCGGCTATCCTCAAATTAATATGTGTTGCTGAAAATATTTCTGAGGACCCACCTACCTTCATATATTTATTAGAAAATATAATTACCAATTATCAAAATATAACTTGTAATAGCTAAAAAAAAAACATTATTCTCTATTTTATAAATTAATTACAAAATTAATAAATTATACTTATAACTATGAATTAAAACAAGAACAACCGTTTTTTAATTACAAAATATACATTGTGCAATACCCTTAGTACAATTAAATTAAATGTTTGCTTAAAACCACACTTTTTTTAGTACTGTTTCGTTTTTACTTATATTACACTTATAAGTATTAAGTAATAAGTCATAGTATTATAAATAAATACTGTAACACCTAACATCCATTTCACCACCAACCCAGGTACCCACCTACCTACCAAATTTTGTATGTGTTACTTAAGCAACACATAGACCATAGGATAGCCACCACTGATAATATACCATTATGTCGTACGCGTACTCGCTCTCGGGTCGATTTGTGCGCGCAGCACGGACGTCGTGATGGCGGTCGAACAAATTGCGTCGGGGCCTGTTTTTTAATACAGTAACATTAGAGCACCGATCGCGAGTGGGTGCACGTATTGTGCGAGTAGCCTGCAAATGCGTGCACACACACACACACACACACACACACACACACACACAATGAAACGATTACATATTCGGTAATGGGCACCGATTAACCGCAGCTAAAAGACCAGAAAACAAAAGACTCTGCCCTTCCGCTCCCTCCCTCTATTTCTGTTAGTGTGTACGTCCTTGTGTGTGTCTCTCTCACCCTATATGTAAATATATATATATATATATATATATATATATATTTATATATTATTTCTTTCCCTCTCCACCATACTCTGCTGAATCGTACTTTGTGCAGTGAGCTTAACCCCGTTTCGACCGATTTTCGAAATGCCTTACACTGCCTCGACCCCTCGGTGTATTTGGTCGTTGCAAATAGCTTTCACCACCAAAGTCTGTAGCGTGGACTGAGCATTCGAAATCGATTTGTGATATTGCGAGTCTATACGATACTTATCGAGATAATTCGCATTGTATCGTGTCATACGTGCTCGTTAACGTTGTGTTACCGACGTCAATGGTGGTGTTAACTGTTATCGCGCTGTTTTGGATAATTTAAACATATTATTTAAAATCATAAACCAGTATAGCGCAATGTACGGAAGTTCTGTCACGCTATTGAACAGATTAAAAGTTTTTTTTTTTTTTTTTAATATGAAAACGTCAATTTTTTATTGAAGTTAAATCTCGTCGGTTTTTTTTTTGTTTTTTTGTTTTTTTTTAATGCGATTCGTATAGTGTTGTGGTGGACGGTGAGTTACGCAGTTGTACGCCCGTCAACGCCGACAATATATTTTTCAAACCATCACAACGGCACAAGAACACACGCACGTCCGACAGCGCATAATTGGTGCGATGGATTATTCTCACGCCATCGATTCATTCGGATTCCCCATATGTTATCAATTCTATGGTCAACGGACGTGTTAATTAAACGCGATAATGCATAAAACTGCGAGATTGAAATTTTCACCACAGAAACAACCCGGCACCGATTCGTTTTATGCTCGCCCTCATTTATCGCTCTGGAGAACGTCACTTCCACAAAATGCTATTGTTTCAATCTAATTTTTTCGTAATTAAACTTTTAATTTTGTCGAAAAAAAAATATACGAATTACACATCTTACCGCCATACTATGATAAATCGAACCGAACGCTCTATTTTAAGCGTTTATGAATATAATCGGGATACTGAAATCGCGTAAACTAATTAGTCGTTAATTGTTGATCTCTAAATCTCGAATTTAAATATTACTCAGCTAATGCACGTTCAAGACCGACCGGTAAGCTATTCGTGTCATGTCAAATAATATGTATATTAGTGGCGGCCAGCTTATCGGTTTTCGACCGTCAACTAACGTCGTACTTAATAATATCATTATTGCATTATGCTTTCGGAAATAATAATAATAATAATAATAATATTTATTGTAAAGAGAATGAAATTTACAATAAATAATGACGCCCTACGGGCAAAGAGTACAGATAAATAAGTAAATAGTTAATATAGGTTACATGAATAAGATTTGTAGATAAATAATCACGATTAAGTACATATTAAATAGAATTAATGTTAAACTAGTAGTGTTGATCTTATAATAACATACATAATTTATTAGTGATTAATAAGTATATTTTTGAGCTTGTTTGGATGATCAAAAAAAAAAGTCAAAGTTTTTAATGTAATTACCATTTAGGAGAATTCTATTAAGGGGAGCATAATGACTATAATTTTGTTTTTTTGGTTTTACATAAAAGGTGTTTGTAGAGCGGAGAGTGTGGAGTGGTACATTCAGTGGAATTTTTTCTAAGAGTTCAGGACAATCAATTTTATTATTTAATAATATATAAAGGGAAAAAATATCATTGTTAAATCGCCTTTCCGCTAGAGATTGAAGGTTGAGTTCTTTAGCTAATTCAATAGATGGAATATTGGTCTTTCTAAGCTTGTACCGCATCAGAGAACGCGTTTCTGTATCGTCTCAATTTTATCAACAAGCCCAGTTTGGTGAGGACTCCGTACAATTGAACCATATTCAACTAATGAGCGAACTAAGGAACAATATAATGTTTTCAAACAAATTGGATCATTAAATTCACTACAGTTTCGTTTTAAAAAACCAAATAAACGTGTTGATTTATTGCACATGATATTAATATGTTCATTGAACGTTAGGTCACTAGATAAAATTATACCAAGGTCTTTTATATGTTTCTTTATATTTAGGCTATCGTTTTCAATAAAGTAATTAAAAGTTAAAGGATTTTTACGTTTAGTGAAGGTTATTTGAGAGCATTTTGAAATATTAATATGTAATAAGTTTTTTTGACACCAATTTTTAAATTGCATTAACTCATTTTGTAATTTATTAACACTTGTTAGTCACGATGAAATATTAATATATTTTGATTGTACGCTTTATGTTACATATTAAACGAGCCGTCGTCACTGGCCAGCAGATGATGCGATGTCAAACTATTGTGATTACTTGTCATATAATATATTTTACATACATTTACCATTTTACTACCTATATAATAGTATACGCGTTTCATAAATATTATAGCATCATTTGTAAAAATATCGAGTGCTAAAAATAAATCCAGACTAGCGTTTTTTTATTACATAATTTATGGAATCAAACTCAGCTCCGGCTAAATAACATTTGTGATAAAAACCGTATTGTAGCGCGCGCGCGCACTGTACGTAACCGCCAAGTAAATAAATACACAAACGGTGTCAACTGTTAAGTGCATCGTCATCGTCTTCGTCGACGCCACCGCTGTCGTTGTCGCTGTACAAATTAAAAATAAAATCAGACTTGCGTGTATAATTATTTTTATATTGATAAATTTAATTAACATCCAATGTTCTTTAAATAATATAATTGACTCGAATGACTCGTATTAAAAGGGTATTAGAGCATATTTCTTACTGGTTTAATTCAAAATATTTACGAATGCGTTTTAATTTCGTTTGGAATTAATATTCTATTTTTAATTAACAAAAAAAAAAAAAAAAAAAGGTATGATTTATTACAAAAGAGAATCTCGAAATAACAATGTTTTTCATAC
This sequence comes from Therioaphis trifolii, assembly GCA_027580255.1. NCBI lineage: Eukaryota > Metazoa > Arthropoda > Insecta > Hemiptera > Aphididae > Therioaphis > Therioaphis trifolii. The sequence continues at coordinate 16,253,052 of CM050409.1, read as the reverse complement.
ACTTTTAATAATACAGATGAAATAAAAATTATAATTAAATTGTTTGGTCCCTTAACTTTCAAGTGCGATTTAATAAAATATTTCTACAGATGTTTTTGTGACAACCGAAAATAAATTAAATATTTCAAAATTCTCTTTGAAAAATAAGATTCTTAAAAAACGAAATTCATTGAAAATCTAGTTTATTCTGTGAAATCGTGTAAAAAAGATGCATCAATTTTATTTTCAGTTTATAATTTACGTTGGACGTTATCTAAGCACGTATGAACTATATTTAAATTAGCAATTTAAAAAAGCCGGTAAGACAATGGTGGTGGAAGTTCGTCCATCGTCGCTCCGCTCCTCGGACAAGATTATGGTGATGAGTAGAGATACAGGAGTTGGGTGGGATACACGAGATGTATTGATAGATTAGGCATTGTAGGATAGATTAGGACATTATTTTATATTATAAAAAAAAAAAAACGATTCTGAACGAAGATGAATTGTCAGTGAATAATATGTTTATAGTAAATCGTAATTTAACGCCTGAATTTTTGTAGAAATTACAGTTTCAGACGCCCGTTAAAATTTTTTAATTGAACCGATCATGATATTTTTATACTTTTTGCAAGAAAAACTTATGAACACCCTTGTATTAAATTTTCATTTCTTAACTTTGAATAGAAATTTTTATGAAAATTATATAGAATTTTGTCAATATTAGCACTTATAAACGCTTATAAAAAAATTTTGTTCCTATGTATTTTTATAATTTTTGAATGGGAGTTAGAACAAGTTATGTGGACCCTTCTATTAAATTTTCAAGTATTTCGTCCGAGCTACATTTTTTTTATCAACATTTATAAAAAAAAAAAATAAAAAAAATCGAATATTTCAAATGCCTATAAATTGATTAAAAATGAGTGAAATCTTTTGAAAATAAAATTATATAAAGAAAATGCCAATATAAACAAATGATAAAATTTTCAAGTTTCTACAACTTATACTTTTTGAAAAAAAAAACAAATAGCAAAAATCGTTTGAGGCTAAACCGTTGTTTAACGTGTTTTTGTAAAAATTTAAATTTCAAACACTCATAAAATTTTTTTTGTCTGAATCCGGTAGAGTTTTTTTTGCAGATAATTGAAGAAAAACTAATGAAAAACCTTGTACCAAATTTTCAAAACTTAGTTATAAAAGAAAAAAATTTTACGATTTTTCAACAACAAAATTATTTGCAAATTTTCGCAATTTTTACATATTTCGTATAAATTGGAACTTTGAGCACTTATAAAAAAAAATTGTGACTTACGATTTTGGATTTTTTTTTATCAGTTATGGAACAACTTATAAGAAACCTTGTATTAAATTTTCAAGATTTTCTGGCAAAAAAAAAAAAATTTTATCGTTATTTTAAAAAAAAATACTTAAAAAAATTGAAAATTTCAATTGTCTATAATTAGCTCAATAAAAGTCAAAATACTTTGAAAATTTAACGGTGTATAGAGAACGCTAATCTAAACATTTGGTGAAAATTTCAAGTATTTACATCGATTAGTTTTTGAGTTATAGCAAAATAAAAAATTTGATTTTGTCGAAAACTGGTTTTGCGTAAAATATACCGTTTTTCCCTCATTTTTTAAGGGTTTTTCCCGGCGCGTTAAAAAAATATTGATAATTTTTGACTTTTGACCCCCCAAAGTACCAACTAGATTCAATTTCCTTTCAGAAAAGTTGCTATATAAGGCAATCGAAGCATTTTTACTGCCCCAAATCGTGTCGACAGACACAAAAATAAAAAAAAAATAAAAAAAAAAAAAAAAAAAAAACACACATCATTGTAAAATCAATACATTCTTCACTCCGTTCAGAATCTAAAAGTATAATGCACGAGTGATGGATATAGATTGTTTTCAAAAATTATATCACTAGTTTTAACCGAATCCTTCGAATTTGCATCGATCGATTCCTCAGCATGTAATAACAACTAAAAAGTGGATGATTTCAAACATATTTTTAATGTTTGGTATTTATATAGGCTTTAGATTTTACTCTCATCGAGTGATTAGAATATAATGTTAAGCATTATATCATTCGAACATATTTCCAAGATAATGTAATTAACTCAAGTAAAGAAATGCATAGATGTTGAATGTAGTTCGACAACATTTTTCAAAGGTTTAAGAAGCTCGATGATGTAAAGTATATGTGAAGTAGATTATAAATGCATAGTAAATGAGTTAAAGTTTTCGAAATGTTTAATGAAAATCTCGATTTCAGTCGACGAATAAAAAGTCATTAAAAACAAAAAAAGTTAGCTTAGTTTACGGCTTGAGTGAAATTCGGAAATATATAGAAAAACAAATCATTTTATTTAAGTACAGAATTGAATATTGAATTTTGCACCTCGCCCCGTAAAAAGTCCACCGAAGGAGAAAATCGTTTGATACAGAATAATTAAAAATACGTTTCACCATATTTAAAGCAAATTGCATATTTATACGTTTAAAAGTTATAAAAATGTAATGAGTTTATAAGTTTTGTTATAACTCAGATTCTCCGAATTCAAAATGAATTCTAAACAAATTTGACAGTCTTAATTAGTTTTTTACGCAAGATGGGTAAAGCAGTTTACGACATAAATAAATCAAAGATCCTCGATTTTCCTCAAATTAAACAAAATTAATATTTCAATGAAGTCACGACTCCTAAACACTTTAGGAATTACCAAGGACGAAGGATTGTTTGTCTTCAAACCCCACGGACAACACTACTCTACTGACACGGTTTTCTGTATTTCGGACATATAATAAATAGGTAATAATAAAATACATAAAAAATAGGTAATAAAAATAAATAAATAATTAAAATATAATTAATAGGTACTACGACGTTATACGCGCACCAGGCCCGGATTGGATAGGCGAGCTATCGAGGAAATCTCGGTGGGCCTCCTCTATAAAATGGCCCCGTTGTCTGATTATGGACCATCAAACAATTTTGTTATTTTGGCCTTCGGCTTTTGTAGAATATTATATAAATTATGATTCTAATATTCAAGTCTTAACATAGAAAAGTTTAAACTATAATAATAATTATTAATAAATAACCAATAATAACTGCGATGCGCAGGTAAACCACTACCGGGGTAACGGTTACCGCAACCCAGTAGTGTAGTGATCATCAAGCCTTATTAGTTATCAGTTAAGATTTATTGTTCATATCAAGAAACCATGCTCGTAGTCATGTTTAATAATATACTGTTCTATGTATATAATTATAAAATCCCGAATACCCATGAATTTTATTTAAATTTTTGAATTTAAATAATGATGAACTTATATAGACCTATTAACTACAAAAAGCTCAAAAATGGCTGATTTGTTAAAATTTTAACTGATTTTTAATTATATTATTTATACTAATTACTATAGGTATTGTTAATTATAAGTATAAGTGTTAATGTAAAATAAAGTTTTTTCTCTTTAATATAGGTTTTTGTTTAGTTTTTACTCTAAGGACATTGTCTTATAATACTGTTAATGCAAAAAAATGTCTGCATGAGTGGTGTTTTTGTGATCTTATTCATCTATTAAGTGTCTCGACATGAAATAAAATGAAACAAAATTATTTAATGATTACTGTTTGGTGAATGGTGTTAATTTTTATATAGTGTAACTTCCATTGTCAATCATCTTTATAATTTTAATTTACAAAAAAAATACTTAAGTATGAACTGCAGTATTTTTGTATATCAGTGAGTAACAGGGTATGTTAAAATACGTATTGTACATTTTTAAATTTTGTACGACTTAGTTTGTGCTCGTAATAATTTTGTTTTAAACGATTTAATATGTAGTTTGTATAATGACTAACGAGTGTATAAATAATACGAATAATAAATCGTATATCCATTCGCGATCGTAGCGAGCGGCTTTGCGGATGATTATTTGACGCAGTTTTTGGGATAGTGATCGTAATTTTGGGCCATTAAAAATTATTTTCTCGGTGGGTCTTTTTATGCCGATCCGGCCCTTACGTGCACAAATGAAATATGACATCGGGGCTCAGTCGCCGTCCGCACGGCGTCACGTGGCGCACGATAAATATTTAGACGTTTAAATCGCGTTTCACGGTGACGCGTGTACGCGCGGAAAAATAAGGTCCCGACGAAATTCTCGCGTGCGCTCGTGCGTGAGTCGTCAATAGCGTCGTAAAACCGAAAATTATAACACTACGGAGGTGTAAAATACGATATTATACCGTTCACGTTTATATATCTATATGGTAATAATAACCGGACGGGGGCGGAGAGTAATGGAGTTTTTATTGTCATAACCGTTTTGGAGACCATAAGTTATGGCCCTTCCGCTCGCCCCGGTTCCGGGCAAATTGTATATTTCTCGACGACCGAGCCCACGGCGGCGACGACGCTCGATATTGGACTGCGCGCCGCGCCAGAACGAGTCGTAAAGACGCTTTTCGCGCGTTTGTCATTCGTCCGCTCGTGTATACACATATTTTATATTATGTACTTTACGTAGATTCATACGTACACCACGTGCGTGTGGACAAATAAGCACGCGCGAAACGAGCCCGTTTCGCGGAGTGTGTATCATCGTAATAGAGTTACGAATTATTGTAATATTGTTTTCGTTTTTATTTCGCGTTCCGAGTGAAGCGAACGATATGTTTGGTTTTAAAATGACGTTTATTTGTTGTTTTTTTCCCCGCGTTACTCTTATCGGGTCGGTAAACTTTGTCCAAAAGTTTCGACCAGTAACTCTGTTGATCAGAAATCGGATTTACATGGTACTCTGAGGGTTCGTTTTCCCTCTTCCCGATAGTTTTTCCAAGCATGTGGAATGACTCTAGAAAATTCGAGTAAAAAAGGTATGCGTTTTGCCACGAAACGAGACTTTCACTCAATCGATTTTGACTATTTTTTAGTCATGAATGCCAAATTAATATACTTGGAAATTGGAAATTTTCACCATACGTCAATAACACGTTTATTTCGTATTTTACAAAAGTTTCACAAAAATTTGACGTTATTTTGAAAAAAAAAAATGAAACACTGAAAATACTTAGTTTTTTTTAAAGTTAACTTCTAATTTTTAGTTTTTGATATTTAGACTAGAAAATTTGATATAATCTTATTTATACACTCACCAAACGGTACAGAAAAATTTTCAAATCGTTACAATATATTTTTTTATGAGCGTTTATCTGAATTCTTAGACGATTTTCCCAAAGCTGACAATTTTCACATACATTTTCACTTTAAAAATATTGAGAATATAATTAAAGTACATCCAATCATTATAAAACTTGAGATTTAGATCGAAAAGTATGTTTTAAACCTTCAATGCATTCTTAGTCAAGAATTTTTTTTTTTTTATATTTATAAAGTTTTGATAAAAAAAAAAACCCGACGAACAGTGAAATAGAAACGTAATGATATTTGATATAATAAATAAAATATTTTTCTTTAAAATCGTCGTTGTTCTTTTATTTTTACGTGATACCTACTAGAATTTGTATTTAGTTTTTTTTTTTTTATCGATTACGTTTTTCAATGTTTGGAGTCTTTCGAAACGTAGGGAGGACCCGGAGCCAATGTCGTCAACGCGCCATTTAAATTCTACCCTAGTCACGAGAAACGTCGGCGTATTCGTAAAACATTCGTCGCATCCCGTCTCTGCTTAAGGCCGGTCGTCTGCGGCCGCCGAGACAAAAAGGACTCAGAACAGTAGGCCGACGGACCGAGAAAAGAGCGCGCGGCGGTGTCATCCGGCTGCACGGTCAGGTGACGGCAGAGCGTGTCGGGCGCAGAGCGACCGTCGGGAAGACTTGTGTTCGCGAACGAGGGCTACGGCGGAGAGAGGACAGAAGGGTCGGAGGTGGTACAGGTCCGGCCGCGGGTGGCGGTGTAGGGTTAGGCGAGGTGGCGCAGGGCGCGAACAGTCGACGGGGACGTGGGTGGGCGCATAGACGGGCCCGCGGTCGGCGGGTGAGTGGAGTAGGACGCGGCGCGCGGAAGCCGTCGGATATTAACGATATTTCGCCTGCCCGGCGGCGCGCCGCGTTTGACGGGTCCGCCGTGTGCTGCAATGATTTTATTAGCGCGAGACCGACGCCGGGAGCGGCGCGGACGGCGGCGGCGGTGGGGCGGATCGGCGTTTCGGAAATGAGAGAAACGTGTTTGTTTGAACGATAATTTCCTGTCTTGCGGCGACCGCGCGTCCGTCATCGCGTCTCCCGGCCCGGCCCGTCCGTCCGTCCGTCGATAGAACGCGCGTCGTCTCCGATCGAAATCGTTTTCGCGGCTGAACTTTATCGTAACCGTCGTCTTCGTCTCGCAGGTTTTCCGTCGTCTTTGTTCCGGCAAACCGCTCCGTATCGCGGGCAAACGGCGTTTAGGGCTGGAGGACAGGAAGGGACGGCGTCCTACACGCCGTGTTGCACTACAAACGCGTAGGACCGTTTTATTATACACGCCGCGTATTTTATTTCGATTTCTTTTTTTTTGTATTTTTTTTTTTTTTTTTTTTTGTATTTTCGCTTCGTCTGTCGTCGTATAATTCTGTGTTTTACCGCCATAGCGTCAACAGTGTCGTGCAACCTTTTTTCTTCTTATTTTTTTTTCTATTCTTATTGTGATCATAGAGCGACGGCGTTCGTTGATATCGTCGCCGTTACACTCGTTTCCACAAACCTCTGCCCCTTTCTCCCACGAGCGTCTAGAGACAGAGCACCGGAATGGCTGCAAAATGGCCGATTCGCTTATCATTTACCGTGTTATCACAAATTATTTGGTAACTTGCGCGTGGTTATGAGAAAATGTAATTTATTTTCAATTTTCTATCGTGTAGTTTATTTATAATATTGTTGAAAAATCAAAAATAACTACGTATACGATGTAACAGCATTCAAGTGTTTTATAATTATTAATCACAAAAAGTAAAATAAGGTAAATAAAATAGCTAAATATAAAAATAATGTATAATAATAAAACAATGAAAATTCACAGTGAAAGTTATTTTTGATCCAACTCCAACAATAATGATGCCGCTATATTTTTTTTTCTTCTCGAGTTGGAACTTATAAATTCGATTTAATTGAAACCAAGTATTTTCACATTTGTATGATTCAAATCATACATCTAAATTAAATACAGTTCATCTACTTATAATAATTGAAATTCACGCGCGCATAATCACATTGTAGCGATAAGTGATAACAAATAATTTGTGATAACATGGTAAATGATAAGAGAATCGGCCATCTTGCACCCATTCGGATCCTCTGTCTCTGGACGCTTGTTTTCTCCCGGCCGTGAACGGTCCGAACGATTCGCCCGCGATCGATTGTCGCCGCGTTTAGACGTACGCGTTTGCACGTCTCATCACGGTCACGGCAACGCAAACGAACGATTCTTCGCGTGAAAACAACGCTACCGCGTAATCACCACACCGCACGTGACGGTATCACAAAAGCAATACATTTATCCCGTTTTACATGTATGCAGTAAATCCTCTGAATACCGAGGACTATCGGTCACCGAAATATTGTCCATTATTTAATTATGTCCGATATTCAGAGGAAAAAATAAAAGGGGCGAATATGTCCCAGTCCCCATAAAAAACGTCCTCTATTTGGAGGTGTCCGTTAGGGGAGGTTTCATTGTAATCGCCGCCGTGTTTTTCGCCCCCCCCCTCTCACGGGTGATTTCTGCTCTGCTTTTGTTATGTGTTTCTTTAAAATTGTTTTTTTTTTTTTTTATTACTTTTCACTGTCGAATCCAGATCGATTCAGTGTCAGTACGCTCGGAACGATCAACAGATTAGAGCGATCGGATCTCTTTGGAAGATCCATCGACTCGTGTTCTGGTGTTTTTTTATTAGGTACCTGCAACGCCTTTTATTAATTTCACCGTAAACGTACGCGTACGATCGGTAATTGAAATTTTCATGTCGTCATCACGTACCTATAACTAGCACATACACGTTGCATATATATGTACGTACGCTCGCACCGAATGAACGAATTCCGTGTGGGATTACCGAGTTATGACTCGGTTCGGACGTCTTCGTGTAATCGAAAAGAAATATAAAACGATAAAAACCTATAGGTACAACTCTTTTTATTACGGGATTAAATATTTCCGCTTTAATTTACAATTATAAATGGCTATCCGCCATCCGGTCTCGTTTATATCTCCTTTGATGCGATTTAATCGCAAAAAAAGGTCGAAATAAAGTTTAATTCATTTTGCAAGGGTCCGCGTCGGTCCGTCTGGAACGTTGAAGTTCTTGAATCTCGATGAGATTTTTTGTGTACAGACGCGGAAAAGTTTCAATATACATCTCGTGCGAGATAAAACGAAACTCCGTTTCGGCAGCAGTCGCGCTCGACTCTTGAATCTTGACCAAATTACGCGATTCAACGAGTATATATTTTGAGCAAATATTTAAATAATAAATTATTATTATTGAGTATACACACTCGGATCGATGTATATTTGCGCGTGGTGTACGTTTGTGGGTTTATTTGTGCGTGATATATAACTGTATATTTAAAAATTCCGTTTCGCCACAAGTAGAATACCTTCTTTCCTCTTTGTCGAACGGCGTTCGTATAATATGCAGGTCTGTACAGTCACGACCTTTATCACCATGGCTACCGATAGCACTCATACATTTTTTAAAAATACCGACTGATGATAATTCCCCCCCCCCACCTCCACTCTCTAGACGTGCGTATCATAACTATACTTTATTCATAGAACAGTAATTTAATTATCGGCACAAAAATAATTAAATGTATAGTACGCTCCATTACGCGTAGGTACATTTACAACCGGCGGCGAAACCGAGGAAAAGGCGGACAAGGAAAAAGCGTCTTGAGTCTTGTATGCAACTCACACTCGGATTGTTAAAATGCTAATTTGTACTATAACAAGATGTCGAAAGAAAAAGAAAAAAGTCATGATTAGGGCTCGGAAGTTGATGCATTTTGCATTTTTTTTGGAACTTTTTAGACAATGCTCTCCTGGCCACAAATCTGTTTCATAAGCATGTGAATCTAAATAACTAATTTTTATTTTGCATTTTTTTGCATTTTTTGGTGTTTATTACTTTTTAAGTCATTTTTTGAGATTAATAGGTCTCATTTTCCAACATGGTCATTTTCCAACATTTTTAGTTATTTTTACTGATTTCACACTAGTTCATTTCTTATCGTTTCTTGTCGACCATTATGCCGACAAATTAAACCACAGACTAAGATAAGTACCTATCCTATTTTACCTCGACGATTAAATTATTGTCGTTGTCGTATTGTAGTGAATAATATTATACCTACATTTTATTATTTTTTCCTAATATTCGATTAGCATCCGATTTTATCTCACCGATTACAGTCGTCGCGTCGTTGTCTGGATACTGGATTTCAAACGATGTTAACGATTTCTAAAATTTTGAATGATGAAGAAGCTTCAAGTGAGTGTTTTCCGGATGATTTCAGTGCTGATGATTTGGTCCATTTCAGATTTGCCCCAATCACTTCAGTAGGCGTGGAGAGAAGTTTTTCCAAGTACCTATACAAATTTATTAACAGATAATCGTCGTTCATTTACTTTCGATAACATAAAATACGCTTTAATTGTACAATGCAACGATTTTGATTTTTAAATAATTTGTAATCATTGATAAATTTATAAAATAAATATTTTAAATTTTTTTATTTTCATATTTTAAGGACATTTTTGTCATTTTTATGTCATGTTTTGAATTTTATAGTAAAACAGAGCAAAATATTTAAAAAAAATGTATTTTTATTAATATAAAACTAATATTTGTAATTTTTTTAGGACATTTTTTTGACATTTTTATGGTCATTTTTTATTGTTTTAAGGTCATCAACTTCCGAGCCCTAGTCATGATTTACAACCGTTCGTACCACTTCTCGGCGTGCGGAGACGTTCCTACTTTCTGTTGGTCATAATAAAGATGATGTGATGACGATAATAATGACGGATACACGCTTGCCATTTTAGCATACTATGACGACATTTCAGCGCTTTTACCGCCAAACACTATACGTGTGATTGTAATCACGTTGGTTTTATTTATAGCTTCAAGCTCGTCGATTGTTATTATTATTATTATTATTGTAGTTACGAGCAGAGAAATCTTCTAAAAAACGTGTACCACCAACCACGTGTATGCATGTATATGTATATGTATGTGTGTGTGTGTGTGTGTGTGTGTGTGTGTGTGTGTGTGTGTGTGTGTGTGTGTGTTTCTCACTATTTCTTATTCAAAAAAAATAAACGCTTATGCGCGTGTATGTAGTGTAGAATAAAAAATGTATTTTTCACAATGCTCGTAACACCACTGCTGTGCACCGTGTAAATACTGTTCCGTAACTTATATGGGGCGTACCACTCGTATTATTATTCAAAACTGCTAAACTCACACACACACACACACACACACACACACACACACACACACACACACACACACACACACACACACACACACACACACACACGTATATACATCACCCACCCGCACACACGCGCGCACCCGTGTATACATAGGTATACGTGTGTACGCCTGGTGTAAAAAGGTATTCTAGATTTACGCGCGGCGGCGTGTATCTCGAGTATATTTTTGTCGAGAGAGGACCGTTCCAAAATGAAAAATATAAAATACGGTTTTTTTTTATTTATTTATTTATTTATTTTTTTTTAAGGTGCATTACTCGCAAGACGTACGCCCCCGTCCGCCGCTCTGCCGCCGGATTAATATTCCCGTAAATATATTTTCACCGCTTTGACGTCGTCGCCGCTGCCGCCGGCGTCGTTCCTTCTGCTGCGCGCGGTACGTACGCGGTACTAAACAAATAAAATGCACTTGACGTCGCGCCACCACACGTGTTTATTCGGATGAAAAAAACTCGGATTTCGCTCGTCTAGCGAACGATTTACCAGTCGATTTTCGCCCGCTAGGGACGTGCGATCTACTGACATGAAACAGAGACGTTTTACGGCGCACTTTGACGAGAGACGTCAATATTATCGACTCGAAAATCACCGCTAAAGAATGACCGTGGGCGATAGCTTGTTAGGGTTGCATTACGATTAAGATGTTCGGAAATTCAAATCGTCATAATCCCAGAATCTTGCACGCACGGTGTGATCGAAAAACAAATTTACATTCATGGTTACATTAAGGTTTTTCGATAATTCGTCGATTTTTCAATTTCAATTTCGTAAATAATATATCACACTCAAGTGTTTTAAATTGGATTAAGATTGAAAATTGCAATGAAAAGTTGACAGTTATATTGTTCTGAGCATTATTTATGAACCAAAAAAAAAATATATATATATATATAATAAGAGTAAATTGCTTTCATATTGCATCACCAATGTTTCATGTTTTAATGCTAAAGTGAAATGAACTCATGACTTTATTGACGATGACGAAAATGATTTTAAATCGATCCAATTCTTAGCGTAAATTTTCTGAAGTGTACGTCATAAAATATATTATTCATGTTAATTTATTAAAATCAATAACGCTGTGTTAATTATTTATAGAGATCTGAAAAATAGTTTCATACTTTTAGAATATGCGAATGAATAATAAACACGTGCGTTTTCTTGATTTCGCATAAACTTATTTGTTTTTTCACAATATCCATTATTCAATACCTACTTATTTTTCTGCCAAAGAAAAAAATAATAAAAAAACAATAAAAAAATATTTTACTCTTCGGTTAGATTGAATAATGCCAAATGGATAGTAGATAAGTACGAGTAAATTTTTTTTTGTAATACTTTAAAATTACTGACCTGACCAAATTTATTGTTTATTTTGCACCTTAAATTTATGACGATGACAAAAAAGAAATTTTCGTGGAGTCCAGATGAGACGGGTCGAGTACTTCAAACCATCATTATTCATGAAAATTTCTGTGGCTGATTTAGATTTTTAATGATAAACTTCAATACGTCATGCAATGTTAAACATTATATACAGCTAAAATAAATAATTTGGCCTATATAAACTTGTTCTTCTCGAAGTTATCGCTATTACTATAATTATAAATATTACATTGTTTTCTTCATGTTTTAATATTTACACGGTACTTATACTTAAAACATTAATTTTTCTTCGTTTGTTTTAAATATATCCCGGTTATTATCGTTTTTTTTTCAACTTTCATGAATACGCAATTTTGTTTCTCCTTATAATTTTAAATAATTTTATTGCGTCTAGTTTTTATTTTTTTATTTTTTTTCCTTCATTTTTGTATGCAGACATCAGTCGTTCAAAATTGTTATTTTCAATTTGATTTCAGGTATTATTCCTAATTTCCATTAGAATAATAATATAATTAATTAATAATTTATAGTGTAATATTCATCTGTTTTGTATTTTCTCAACACATCATAGTATCCACTTAACTAATATGCGGAGAGTCGACATTCTATCCACGTAGTAAAATTCCGTATGCAAATAAATTCGTAGATTTACGAATTACAATTTGAAAATAAATGACGATAAATTGTACGGTTTCAGTGGTGGCACAAATATTTTGATTTGAGAATACGAATCATATTAAAATAACTGTAGGTACATTATTTATGTATGAACCGGTCATAAGAAAAGAAACAAAAAATTAATCTTTCGTATCGAAATAAAATAATTTACTGTTTCGATGGAATCTCATATACAGTATAAAAATGCATAAACGTATTGAACAACATCAAAATGTCAAGTGCCATCATATTGAATTATAATTATCATAAAAATATACTTTAAGCAGGCGGAGTATTACGAAGCGAAAATCTTTGTTACCGTAAACTAAAAAAACATTATGTATTGAAAACGTTACGATAAATACGCAAAATAAATATATAAATATATTTTGGTCTGAGTACTGAAAACCGCTTTTGTTCGTTATATCTCGTTATTGCCAACAATTGGCTTTAGTACCGTATATTTTTGATAATCAAATAAAATCATATTTCTTCCGACAATATGCGATTGACATATAGTATGACACACGCAACCGCAAGTCGCAACTCGTGGAACCAATAATTCGTTACGTCTATGGTTTACAGTGTCCTATAAAACGGAATTGGCGTTTAATAAAAATGTTATTTCGTTACTATAATATATATATATATATATACGATAGTGTGTGTATATGTATAGGGTAAATTGAGTGTGCGTATGGAGATTATTTTCATTTTTCTCGTTTTTATTTCTTTTCAACTTGGAACAATCCGTTAAACGTTATTTTTTTGAAATTGCTTTTTGGAGCATTGCGAATTGCTTTTCTTTAAAGCTCATACGTATACGCAATACGCATACACTTGCAAACGTTCACATAGACACATACACATACATATACGTGTATAAAGGAGGTGATAAAATCGATGGTACGTAGGGAAATACTTTTAGATACCTTCACTATACTCAATATCTTAGACAAGACAATTGAACTTTTCTAAGTTTTCTCGGCTACTGTTTATAGGGGACCAATACTTTTGTTTCGTTTTATTTGTATTCCTCGACAATTTGTTACGGGAATTCGATAAAAGGACTGCGACTATTTTCCCCGCGCGAACACCTTCTTCGACGCTACGCATAACGGTCGGATGACATATCCGATGTGACTACAGCGTTGTTTTAATTAAAATAACATTGTGCACTATGGTTGTATTGTAATCAAAACAATCGATCTTGTGACGCGATCTTGAACACGTGTAACGTATTTTTATGTTAAGTAAACTGTATAGACTCTGGCTGTGTGTATGTGTGTCTGTCTGGTTTTGTTTGTCTGTCTGTCTGTCTGTCTGTTTCTGTTTCTCTCCCCCCTCCGCTCTATCTCTCTCTCTCTTTAAACTTGGCTCGATAAAAATCTCGTTAAGTACTTATAAATATATAGTCGTAAGAATTATGCCTTATTATTATTTTTATGAACGTGAAATTGTTGCAGTATGTATCATTAATATTTGACTAACGACGGATATTACTCTAATTATTTATCGTTTAGAGAGCATTTAATGAGGTAATTTCTGTAATTTTTGTGTTATCATTCAATGTGTAAATTTCATTCATGTTGTTTATTTTTGTATTCAATGTCAAAAAGATTAGTGTGGTGCTAAAATTAACAATAGACTACTGTATCTTAGTTTGTAATATTAGTAACTACACGTATTTATTCCATGGATGAATCCAGAAATAATTTCGGGAAAGAGGAAGGCGCCGAGCAGGACATACGACTAGACTGTGCGGGTATGTGTCTGTATAAACACTGCCAGAAGAGAAATCAATTTCAAATTAAGTTAAATCTATTATTTTAATACTTGATATAGGAAAAAATAACATAATGATATTATTAGATCAAGATGAAAATCACGATTTAAATAATATGTTACCATGGTACATTGTGTATTGTATAATATTTGATCAAATCGATTGAATACTCAACGTAACCCGACGGTCCATTTTTATTTACAAGAAATAACTTAGATACGTTAAATGGTTAATATTCAACTCATTTATTAATTGTATATACATATCGATTGTGTACTATGTATACAAAATATACATATTATACTGACAATCTTCAATATTTTAAGTTCTTATTTATTGTTATTGAAAATTAAAAATTTAAGGTTTTAAAATAATTACCTATTAATTGATTTTTATGACCTTATTATATATATAAGAATTTAAATTAGAACATACCTGTTTTATGTACCACATTTCTAAAGGAGCTATTAAAACTTTAACTATTATCTCATATAGTTGTTCCAAATACTCATTCGAGTTTCCTGTTTTATCCATTTGTATTGAACTTAAGATAATGTGAAACCTGTGATATTTAAGAAACGATTCGGATGAAAATTTCAGCATCTTGTCCAGCATACGTTTTTACGTTTGAAATATCAAATACATATTGCTAACAAAGTTTCTAAAAATAAAAAATTATTTATATAGATATCAAATATACCTGTAATATTTATTGTATATGATAAAATATGCGCATTTTTTAATATTGTCTGAAAACAGATAGTGCACCCAAAGGCTGTAAGCAAAAACTGGCAAGAAAAAAAAAAATTAAAAAATAATAAAATACACTAGTTGGCTGAATCATTTTGAAATATAATGATTAAAATTAAATCATAAAATTATTTATATACTTATATAATAAATAATCAGATTTTTGTTCATAACTGCATAATTAGGGTGAAGCTGGAATTCATCTGGCATAACATAATTAAATAGTTACTTTTTGAAGATTAAAAAAATTATCGTCTCAATATTGAAAGGCATTTTCCCCTCCCCTTATTTCACTTGGATTCACCGTTCAAGTATTTAAAAAATGTTTTATTTAAATACTAAACCTTTTTCTATGTCTGTAGTATGCCGTGTGTTTTTTTTAAAACTTTTGTTTTATATAATATATCTATATATATATCATGTTTCTTTTTGAAATTGAATACTTTAATAAGACAATACATGATTTCCATACGAGGCTAATATGGAATGCATGGCGTGGAATTTCTCTATTATTATCAAATGAAAATACCTGTTTGTCTTTTATTGCGACGTTTCATCTGGGACAGAAAGGGTATATACTGGCATATTTTTCGTGCTTCCTGCGTACACTTGAATAGTTACGGCGTAGGTATTTGAAAACGGCAAAATTGCCGGTAGCCGGTAACGGGATATTGGTTTCTCGGGGGAGAAGACCATCACAACACATAAAGGAAGGAGCTTGTAAAATCAGGTTGACCGTGAAAACGAAAATCAATGAAACTGACAGAAGACGACTGCGGGATACTGCGGGACCCATCAAATTTCAAACGATAATTGCAATTTTGTCAAAATACTGGAAGAATTTAATATTATTTTTCATTTTCCTATAAATTTACCGTCTAGACTATTGCACGCATTCTAAGTCGGTTTATTTTTCAAGCACATTTGTTGAATGAATTCGACGTGGTATCTCATCGTGATCATCTGCTAGTGACCATCATTATTACAATTTCATCGGAGATGTCAATAAAATATGCTCGTGTACGCGTTTATTTGAAAAACGTATAATAATAATAAAACGAATAAACTCACAGCACAGTGGCCGAATCGTTTCGAGAGAAATTTTTATCCAACGGTAAAACACCATCTACAAGTGTATAACAATTGTATAATTTATAAGTTACCGTACCAATTAATATCAAACCGACATCAGTATTGCACACACGTCTGAGATTATTAATTCCAATATTTGAATTCGAACGATCCGTGTGCGCGAAAGCCAACCGTGCCAACGACATAATAATACCCGTACATCCCGGACCGTTTTACACAGTTTTATTGAAATACAGTCAATTAATATTCCGTACGCTTCGTTTTCCCTCGAATAAATAGACGTCGTGTTTTCCCTCGTGGAACCTAAATATATATATAAATATAATATTATACCAGAGATCAATAATACACTTTCAATGTGCAACGCCGTTAAAATAAGTTGCAATTGCCGTTTTAACGTACAACAATGCACGGCGAATTATCGATATCGTTGAACTTAATAGTTTACGCTTTACACCGACAGTCGGGGTGTTCGATTATAATTACCGTACCGTGTAACGATATCAATTCACTTTTCGTTTAATCATTTCCTTACCGGGCGATTGCAGCGCGACTGCGTTATACCATCGACAAGCATAATTAAGAATACAACGTAGTTTATTTTATGAGAAACGATTTGTAACGTGTTTTGTTTTTTGTTTTTTGTTTTTTTTTTTTTTTTGATATAACAAACGGTACGAAATATTAAAGTTTATAACCATACGCTGTTTATTTATTTACACCCACCCTCGTTAAAAAAAAAAACGTATACACGTGTGTGATATTGTATATTTTACACTCGTGTGTGTGTGTGTGTGCGTGTATAAGAGAGAGAAAAATAACAGTCGCCGAGGTGTAATTAAGTCGGTTTCGCGATCCAGTTCGTTCGCCGGCACATTAATGTAAATTATGATATTATGAAAACTGAACGCCAGCTCACCGTTGCGGCAGTCATAAATAACGACGACGCTCCGCCACCCCGGTCACGGCCGCGGCAATGGCCGCGCATTTTAACCGAAAACGGCTAGACGTGCCAGGGTTATAATACGTTGTGTACACACCGGTCATTTAAATCACCCGGAACCAACAACTTTTGTCAATTATTATTGTTATTCCGAGTCTCGGCTCTGTTTTTTGCACGTTTGCCGACCCCTCACTGTCCGCGCCGAGGGGACGGCGGGAAACGATATTTTCGCGCCCGCGCACGTGGCGTAACACGACGTCGGTGTTGTGATAAAATCAACCCCGACGGTGAAAATAAATCGCCGCGTCGAAACTACCCCGACCATTGATCGTGACGTCTGTGATTTTCCGCGTCCGCGTCGTTCCGAGCCGCAAAATGCCCGTCGAGAGATTCCGGCCGACGAGGCTGCGTTCCCCGGAGACGACCCCATTAACCGGTTCAGTGGCGGCATGAAGTTTATTTTTCTTGATGGAGCAGTAATAATTTTCAAATATTTAGTACCTACCCGCTCGGCCCCGGGACTCATTATTTACATTTTGAACTTGAATAATTATTACTAATTATTACTAGGGCTCAGATTTTGTAGCAAATGCTTCTTTTGAAGGGAGTGTGATAGAAAGATAATTCTTATATATAAATACGTTTTGACTAATTTTGATTTCAATGAAGAAAATTTTATTTTGCTTT
Organism: Therioaphis trifolii; assembly: GCA_027580255.1. Taxonomy (NCBI): domain Eukaryota; kingdom Metazoa; phylum Arthropoda; class Insecta; order Hemiptera; family Aphididae; genus Therioaphis; species Therioaphis trifolii. Next base: position 16,235,253 of record CM050409.1, on the reverse strand, counting down.
TTTTGCTTTTTTCTATATTTGGTTCTTTCTTCTCAATTTTCACATATTTTTCTTGAAAATTTAATTTATTTCTATTTATAATATACTTGGACTATATTATTATACAGACAATCTCGTGTACATCACGACAAATTTTGGATTTATACCACATGCAATTTCAAAATTAGAAAAAAAAAGATATATTTTATTTTTTATTTTTATTTCAAGTATTTGCATTTATTTATTTATTTTTTTAATGTGACCTTTGGCAAAAAAATAGATACTGTTTTAGAAGCAAAACACAAGTTAGAAGAGCTAATGGTGAAGTAGCGAAATTGATTATAGAAAAGTGCAATCGTGTTTTTTCAAAGAAAGGATGGGTAGAACTTCAAAAAATCAATAGTTTTTATAATGGCACTACACTTAACATTAATGTGGACCATTGCGATTTAAATGATTTAGTTTATATGGAATATGCACCGGTTACATCGGTTGATGTGGAAATATATTTTTCTATGTATAAAAATATTTTAGCGCCCAATAGGATGAATTTTCAAAGTAACTTGGCCAAATATACGGTCGTAAATTCATATTTAATATTTAATTATATGTAAAATTTAAAATTATTTTTTAGAATTTAATTTAATAAATGCTTCTTTTTGCTTTATTTGGCTTCTTGAAATGCATTTTTAAGGATTTAGTGCTACAAAATCCGAGCCCTAATTATTAGCAACATAATCGCCTGTTAAATCGTGGTCATAATTTTATTATAAGATATTATGTGATTGTGTACTAACACCACTAATGTTCATAGTTCATACTTTCATAGACATATTGGTAATATTATTAAACTGTTTATAATATGTCTATATACCCTATCTATGCTATGGTTTCTATGTTGGTGTTTCATGTTATCTAATAGACATTCGTATTATAATGATTTAATACAATTATTATTGTTTTAATAATACAGTTTTATAAAGTCTCCATGTTCTAACCAATTCGTCAACAGCCACCCATTTTGACTACGAAGCAGCTGTTTCATGAAATACCCATTCGCGTCGCCACTGAACCGGTTCGTCGGTCGGCGGTGAAAAGTTTTACGGGGCGTGGCTGCGTTACGCCGAGGTTTTTGTCCGCACCGTTCGTCCCGACGAAATCGATTTCGACGCTGACGGGCGCTTCGAAACAGTCGTCCGTGCTGGCGGGAAAATATCATAATGGCTTTGACGCGCGCCACCGATTTCGTTTCGGAAGCCTCGTGTCGAGGCAACAGCAGCAGCAGCAGCAGGAGGCTCCGGGAAATACGTGCTCTCGCGTCGCCCGAGACTCCGGTGGATTTTCGAAATCAGTTTGCTATAAAAGCAAAACGAAACGAGCGCAAATACAATTAACGTCGTCGTGCCGAACGTACGCCGTGGAATGTCCAAGTCCGGACGTGGCGTTTCGCCCGGTAACGTTGTTCGGATGTGGTTGTTGTTGTTGTTTTCGTGGTAAATCTGATTCGAAGCTTATTTTCCAATTATTATTGTTTGAGGCCGGGTCGTCGCCGCCGTCCATTCGCAACACAAAAGCGTAGTAGGGGATTACGCGAGTACGTGAAATCTGACGGTTTTAACGCCCGCCGATGACACGCTACCACTGTGTTAATGAGTGAAGCGTGAAAAAAAAAACTGTAAAAATAAAAACCTGGAACAATGGAACGTCGATATAAAATATCACCGAACTGACGAAATCAAATTAAAATAACGTAAAATGTAAAATGTAAAAAAAAAAAAAAAAATTGTTCCACGCGGACGAACCTAAGTTAATTAAATTACGAGTTGGAAAAATCTAGAATCACATTTGTTTAAATAATTCGATCGATGGAAACGATAATATTTGCACATCAAATCGTGGATATTGTTTGGTTTGTATAAAATTATCACATCTCCACGGTGCAAATACATATACATTTATGTGCAAGCACGAGCGACTCTGGGCGTGTTTGTGTGTAGTGACGTAAAACGTGAGTACGGGTATTTGAACGGTGTTTCTGCAGTAATAATAACGTACCTGCACGAGACCGTGGCCACTCGATTATACAGACTCTACGGCCGTGTGATCGTGAGAAGAGCGACGGAGAACTGAGCGTCTGCGTAGTCGAGAAAAAACTTTGCCGTCACTTTAGATCCCTTAGAAAAAAAAAAACGTATTTCAAGTGGAAATGTAGATTCTATACGAACGGAATATAAAAAAAAAAAAAAAAAAAAAATAATCGTTTTCATGACATTGTCATAGACGGTGAAATATAACGAATTATTTAAGAGGTCTGATGACGACCATGACGAGATAAGTTAAGAAAAGAATGCGAGAGAAAAAGATTGTTTTTATAACTGTTCCAGGTCAATAACGACGCCCTGATTTGGTCGGAAGTTTATACGTAAATTATTAATAATAGTAATCCCGATAATGGTCAAAGGGTCAGATTAGCTCAGATCCCGGCCGGTGATTGACGACTCGCTGACCTGACCGAGCGCCAACCATGTGTGTGTGTGTGTAAGTGTGTGTGTGTGTGTGTGTGTGTGTGTGTGTGTGTGTGTGTGTGTGTGTGTGTGTGTGTGTGTGTATGTGTGTGTATCATTGTTGTACGAACGAATAATTTTTATGAACGCGTCATATTCATAATTCACGGGGCACGAATTTAAGGGGTTAATTTTTTATTTAGAAGGGCTTAGCTCTTTCCAGTCCTCCTGTAGCGACTGCCAATGATAAAGGGATTTTCGTGTTATCCGTACAGGAAAAAAATAAACAACGTTTGTGTATAAAGTATAAGCTTATAAGTTGTAACAATATAAGCCAATAAAACGGAAAATTACCTTTATCGGGAGTTTTATTACAGCGCTCTGGAGTTTCAGTTCGTATTGTATATTTTTATGTGTACACACAGAAGTTTTTCTGCGAACTCGAAAAAAATGTTATTTTTATTTCAAAATAACAATTACCTACGTATAGTTTCTACATGACAAATTAATCGCTGGTCACTGTACCGAAGTTTTACAGTGATGGCAACCGCTCTAATAAGATTTTCGGAATTATCGGATTGTCCTCTGCAAAATATCGATCAACTTTCAATGTTAACGAGACCTGCGCGTATTATCGTGATTTTTAAAAATTTATTTACGCATCCAATGATTGAAGAGAACATGTAAAGGATAATAATATTATGTACAGTGACATTTTAAATCGGTATCCATATTGTATGTATTGTATAATATAGATTACAAACGTACTTAATATCAATCTCGGTCCTTTTAGTTCTTAACTCGGTTTTGTTTTCGTTCGTATTATCTGAATATCAACTTTGATATCGTTTAAAAAGCTTATAAAGCAATTGAAATTTTGAAATATTTTTATTTTCAGTACAATCGCAGTCTAATACGTAACAATAACATTTTTGTTTTGAATTAAATTAAAGTTATAACAGTAAGTGTTAATAATTATTTTAAGTGGTAAACATGAATCTATATGACACTTGTTGTAATTTATATCATGTTCGTGGTAATAAGTTTCAAATTATAAAATAATTGTCTTAAGTTTCACATTTTATGCATCCGACACGGATTGTATCAGGGAATAAATAACTTTGGTTTTCGTACGAAACGTCACTCAGAGTACGAGTGTTTTCGTTTGGGTCGTTTATCTAATTAATCAATCTGCGTGCTCGAGGAAAACAAAACATTACGATAACGTATAAAACGGTACACCAGTAGATAACATGATAAAAGATCGTCGAGATAAAATAAAAAAATTAAAATTAAAAAAAACTAGTAATATAACTAACGTCGCGTAGAACATAATATTATTATTATGTATTCGTCTCGTCTCATAGATTTGTTTTATTTTTTTTATTTTCATGTTTCAGACTCAACACATGTACAACTGAGATACACAACTGAACTTTAGACAAGACGTCTGTCGGTGAGTATATTTTTACAGATACGATTTCTAGTCTTCTCGAGACACGCGGTGCGACGGGTATCGTACGCGTAGGGGACGGAGGTGGAATTCGCGGAGAGGAGTTCGCGAAAAAATAACTGCGAGAAACTTTTATCTTTTTAGAGTGGATTTTAGCACGAGGCGCGCCTGTAGGCGTCACGAAAATATGTTTCGCCGAGGTTATAAATTGTCTATACAAACGTTACAAGGCGGTGGAAATTTATTTATTTTTCCCTCCGGCGTGGCGAACGGACGCGCGAGGGTCGTTATCGATCGAATTCGGCGCGCCGGAGAGGTAAATAATTACAACGACACACACGGTGGCGACCGTCGCGCGGACCGGGGCGGCGAGAATAGCGCGACCGCGGCGGCCCGGTGAAAAACGTTAAGGGCGACGGGTTAATCGCCGGTTTTCGTGTTTAGTTTTTTTTTAAATTTTTTTTTTCGGTCGACCGCGCGCTCGCGCGTGGATGTTACGTGTGGGACGACGACATCACCGTCGGCTCGTCGTGATTTCGCATACGGCTGCTCGGTCGATACGAGAGCGGAGCGGGAAATCCCCCACGGGTGACCCGAAAATAATAATAATAATTATAATAATTATAATAGTAATAGTAATAGTATTAGTAATAATAATAATAATAATAATAATAATAATAATAATAATAATAATAATAATAATAATAGTAATGCTCGAATAAAAACATAATACTATTACCGTGAAAGTTTGTTTTAATTATTTTTTCAAGAAAAACAAACAAACACGGGAGAGGAAAAAAACAGAATCACAGTAGGCCGGCCGTTTGTTAGTCGGCATGAAAAACAAGGAATTAAAAAAAAAACAAAAAAAACCTAAAAGTCTGTTTATTTGCGTCGGATGAATTGCGTGCGCCATTTTGGAATCCATTCACATGGAATAAGCTGCGCTCGTTTTTCGTAACGTCGTCCTTTTTATTATTTATTTTTTTATTTCCATTTTTTTTTCTGATCGCATTGACAAAATACATTTTTCTGACTTGTTCATAAATCACATGACACTCGTACGCACGGCATCTTACCCGTCATACTGTCTGCGGGGGTAGAGAAAAGTATAATGCGAGAGCTGACCATATCAATTGTTTGCGAAAAAAGTGTTTACAGAAAAGGAGCGTTATCGTTTTGTGTTTTGTTTTCGTTATCCAAAGAAAAAAAAAACAAGCACATAAAGTTATTCGGCTCGCAAACTTTGTTATGGTTTCACCGGTTACACGTCTTTTAATGATATTTAAGTACAAAATTAGTTTTCGATAATAATAACCAATTATAAAGTTTAAATACCGGTTTTGTAATATTATCAAATAAACTGGCTTCGAGCTGCTTTTTAAAACATGCATTTGCTTTGTGTGTACAATTGACTAATAACGAAAAACTATTATTGTGAGCTTGTGCGTTTTTGTAAAATTAGCAACTTTGTAAAAGCATAAACCATGTCGAATAGCAAGACAAAGTAAATAAATAATTACGAAAGAAAAAAACTTATAATGCGTAGAAAATGTTATTGATATAAGTCGGTGATTTCCATCAATCTTTTTATCGAATCATGCACGTGATTTAAAAATATTATTCTGTGCGTGTTAAGATATCGATTTAGTTAACTATTATAAGCTTTGGAGGAGAAAATAATTTAAACAGACTTTTCAACGTTTCACATCGACATGGTAGACTCAGACTATAAGAACGTTTATTTTTCAAATTTTCATTCCGAAATCTAGTTATACCAAATAAAAATGTAAGCATGATATATTTTATCATTTTTTTTTTACCGTAAAACGATAAAACGTGCATAATATTATTGTCATTAAAACGGAAATACAAATACATTTGTTTTTCTCCGGAAAATTCTAGAAATGATATTTCCGACCTTTTTTTTTCTTGCTCTTTGGGTTCCGTTTAAAGTCTACAGTTCACTACCTAAGTGAAATTTGATATTAAAATAGGAATATCATAGTTGTTATTATTATTATTATTATTTATTTTTTTTTTAACCTGCAATATTCCGTTATTACTGCAGTGGTCCGCATATCTTAAATATTATGCTTCGTGAACCATATTATAATTTAGATTATACGTACCTACGTATGCGCATAGACTGGAATGGGGTGTTTTTCCATTCTTCTGTCTACGAAGGTATTAATACTTAATTTATCCTTGACGAAAACACGGTGTATATATATATGTATACTTGTTATGCGTCTTACATAGTTACTGCGTGTTTCGCATGAACGCTCTGTTCCAGAGCAAGTTACCTTTATGAGTAAAGAGTACAACTCGGAACATGTTGACGTTACCTACCGTATTTAATTTGTATAGTAATAACGTCATTAACGTCGGAGTTGGTAATTTAAACGATATTCTGAATACGTATCAAGATTAAAACTGACAAAAATATACAATACGTTCGAAAATTCAATTAACCAATAATTATAATAATGCTCCTATTTTTAAATTAATATAAAGTAAAATACTCAAACAATAGGTAGAATTTTTACACTTAAAACATCGTAATGGTATTCATTTTGAAACATTATTCGAAACGTACTTCGAACCAACATTGAAACAAATTCGTTATACATATATTATGAATTTTTTCACTAAAACATAGCTCAATTTAAGTACTTTATTTGTGTATAAATTATACCATTATAATATTTCAAAAAATCAAATATTAGGTGTATTATACATATTAAAATGAATAAATAAATGACGGATATATGTATTCATATGATAAATTAGAATACGCTACCTAATTTTTAAATTATAGTTTATCATTGACCCCAGATATTTAATTATTAAATTTAAAATTTTTTATAATAAACGATCAATTTTTTTTATTAGTGTTGACGTTTTTAAGGGTTTCATACGAGTTTTTTTCTGATAGGATATGAGGCTAGTTGTTGAATTCGTTTTAAAAGAGTGTTTTTTTTTCTTAATTTACGAATATTCATTGAAATCATACAAACGAAAATTAATTTGTTGGCTGTTTTTCGACCGTTAGGCGAATTCACTTTCTGCCGACTTTGATTGTAACACACTTACACGCAAATAAATCAATCAACGGTTTTATCATCGAAAAGCATCATAAACATTCACCCGAACCCATATACCTAGATTGTTTTTTCCCATTGAATATAAAATCACCAAAATGCTTCTGTACACATACAAATGACAGGACATATATTTGGGGTGACAAATAGACATAGTTTTGACATAAATATTTTCCGTGCGCAATCAGAGTGTACACATCAGTCAAAGAAAATTGGTATTCAATCACGGGTGGCAGTTGTATAGCGATTTCTGCAAAAATCAGAAGGAGAAACTCGGTGAAAAAATCTTAAAAGTAATTTTAAAGTTTTTTTCCACTTAAAATTTAATAATGATAAAACAGACGTGGACTATACATTTTTCATTCCCTTTAATTTATTCTGTTTGACGGAGAACCAAAGTAATATAACTGTTTATCAAGTCATAAACTCGTATAAAAATCGTATAAAACTAATGTTTTTTTCGTTTATTTAAGAAGTCTGTAATACATTTTCGGATATCGAAACAATTGTCCGAAACAAAACGGTCGCGAGTAACGTAATTTATGGCGTGCCAAGAGTAGATCGTTCAGTAAATATTTTAATTCTTACTTTGTGATTAATGTCGATTTGTGAATACGTTGTCAGTGCAAAGTCAAATATTTCCGCACCGCCCCGCCGTACACTCGTATACATTGTGACGTGACGTACATTTTTTTTGATCGTAGCTCGTCGTATTATCATTTGATCGACGCTCATTTTTTAGACCGCAGATTGTCGTTTAATCGTTTTATCGACACTCGAATCCATTAAGTCGCGAAAACGTCGATCGACTTTGCTGCGGGCTGTCGTGGTCGTAGTACGCGTCCCGGTCGTCACACGCCCGATACCATGATATAATACACCAATGTATACGTCGTCGGACGAATAACCACGGGACGTATCCACGTGTACGACGTAATGAAGACGGTTTTAATTAATTTCGTTACAACGTTATTCCGATAACGAACCGCCGACACGATCCTCTTATGAATTACAAAACAGTCGGCGCGCATCCTCGGGGATTTGAGCTCGAAAGACGCCGCACGTAATTTGGTCGCGACGGCGAGCTGCGAAGGGGATCGCGGGCAGGTATATTCGTGACAGTAAACACTCATCTGTATTCGAAGAGATAAACGCCATGACCCTTTTCTCAGTCCGAAAGCCGGCCGTCACCGTTGGAGTCGCGCGATTCATTAACGACATGTCGGGACGGGGACGCGCGTGGTCTCGGAGAAAGCCGTCGCAGCCGCCGATAATGCACGGAGTGACGATAGCGACTTTTGACGTGGTCCAAAGTCGTTAATTGCTCTCGGGGAGACGCTTGAGTGGAATGTGTACCGTGTGTGTTACACGGCCAGTCCCTCTCTTCAGTACTCTCCCGGTGTAAACAACATAACACGACACTTTATAGTGCTTTGATAAGTATATCAATGATGTATGGAGGTGCGTAAATGTGTGTGTGTGTGTGTGTGTGTGTGTGTGTGTGTGTGTGTGTGTGTGTGCGTGCGTGTGTGTGCGTGTGTGTGTGTGTGTGTGTGTGTGTGTGTGTGTGTGTGTGTGTGTGTGTGTGTGTGTGTGTGTGTGTGTGTGTGTGTGTGTGTGTGTGTGTGTGTGTGTGTGTGTGCGCGCGCGCGCGCTCAAATACACGTCATTACAGTAAAATGTTAAAACAGTCTTGCAGTGGCAGAATTCCTGCGTATAAGATGCTAAAAAACGTCGGTAAATATACATCGAATATTCGCATTACTCCAAAAAAATAGTAGATATTGATTAGACAATTTAGGTGCACGCATTAGTTATACCAATATAATCACGGAGGCTCGATTATTTTATCCAAAACGTTAAGTAGGTACATTCAAAAAACCAATGCAGTTTTCTTTATTTACGGTTTTATGGACGTCATTAAAAGATTTAAAGTATTGACCTGCATGTCATGAATTTCTGATGACTGACTAGAGCCCGACTAAAGTTTAAGCGTAATTTATATCATAAACGATTATCTGCGTAAACTTTAAGGAAAATTACATCTAATTATATACTGAAAATAATTTGTTTCAAAACTTGCAGTTTGTATTTATTATAGTGATTTCCATGATAAAATCATCGATTTAAGATATAACCAAAATAATATACGCATTTATCCGAGAAAAATTCGAATATATTTTACCTATTTCACGTTTTATTTTTTATCTTATTGTCATGTTTGTATTTGTTCAGTAAATATATTTCACGTCGTTTCCCATATAACTATATTATTAATTTGTATTTTATTTCATAATATTCCGATATGATTATATTACATAATATATATCTATTCGTATAATGGTATTATTTTAAATGCATTATTGGTATCTTATTAAATGATAATAAATTTTGAAGTAAAATATATTCATTTTATACATAGCATTTGTATATATTTAGTCCCAATTTTCGATTTTTAAAATGTTGTAATCGATCCTATTATTAAATTATATTATGCATAATTTTCGTATCTAAGTATAGAAGAAATTTCATACACACACACACACACACACACACACACACACACACACACACACACACACACACACACACACACACACACACACACACACACACACACACACACACACACGCACACACACACGCACACACACATGCTTAAAAACATATATGCCTTTAGAATTCCAATATAACACGGGAATCGTGATTACTCGAGTACAGACAATCTTCTTAAGAGCATTGGCTATGAGAAGGACAGTAAACTTTCCTGGTTCAATTATATTATGACGACTACGAGTGAAGATCCCCGTGTATTACGCATAACTCACTTATTATTAGAACCCATCGTCATATACCGGATAAACACAAACTCGAATTCAGTGATTGTGTGCAAAGGAGGGTTCTGTGCAGGAAGGCACGCACTCGGTTTTTAAATATGTATTCATTGAGTATACACACGCCTACACACGCACACACACACACACACACACACACACACACACACACACACACACACACACACACACACACACACACACACACACACATAAATATATGTATGTATCAACTAAACGACTTCGCTGTTTGCCAAGAAATGTTCGATCACTGTTCGGACATTTAGACGCCATCCAAGCCGGTAGGGCCGACACGTGAGGGGTGTTTCGCTGAAAATTTTAACCAACAAAAAGCAGCTTTCGCGACGACGACGACGACGACGGCCACTTACCATTTAGATAGCTGTCAGCACGCACATACAATAGATCGGTCGGGGGCGAAGAGACAGATGGGGGGGGGGGGATGAAAAACAAGACCGAAAAAAGGCACGCTCCATTACGCTTTCTTTTCTTCGACCGCCGCCGCCGCAGCAGCACACAAACGGAATTAACATTATTCCGAAAACAAGTATTACCCTCCTCTCGCCACCGTCCGATCTCTAGATTGTGGTTAGGTAGGGTGCGTTGCATTCCGCTCCGCTGGCACCGCCGTCGACGTAGAGAAGATGAACTTTTCCGCGTAAGTTGAATAGTTTGGTAGCTACTCCAAGCAAACGCGCGAAAACATCCTTTAATAAGGGATCTCCGCGTGGCCTGAGTCACAGTGACGGTATATATATATACATGTATTTTAGTATAGGTATTAGAGGGTAGAGAGTACGGCCGCCCCTAAAGTTAATGACTTGTTTCTGTGTGTATGCGTGTCTGTGTGTGTGTGTGCATGTGTTAAAAAGTGACGTGATCATCGATCGGCAGCGTCGGGAACGCAGGAAGAAGGAACGGCGGGGAAAAGTATAAAATACGGTCGAACGATATCTCTTAAAGTTTGACGAATACAAATTAATAATCGTCATACGAATAATGATCATAATGCGATGTGTGTTTGTTGTGTCGCGCAGAACAACCACTCTATAGAAAATATTCATACATGTATACGAGGAATTCGTAAGTGATGTAATTGCTCGGGTGACTCGATCAACAATCCAACCGCCAAATAATTTTGAATACCATCTAACCCTCGGATTTTGTTATGAAAAAAAAAAAATAAATAAATAAAACGAATAACTTACTACACTATAATACTACCGGACGAAAATCGATTCAAACGTTCTCTTCTTTTATTTTCTCCCTTCACGCGCTATAATTTGAATTTATTACATTATGTTGTTGTATCGAGTTCACGAGAAACGGACATCACGTCTGACAGCAGACATTCATAACTAAGTGAATTTTGTTCCTAACTGAATTAATGCCCCATACAAGGTTTTGCACACATTTTATAATCGCATTCCTTAACAATCTTCACGTTGTTATTTTTACTGTATAAATGCTTGCTGGTCGAGGTGACTAGGCCGCCGTATAAACGGGACGGCGCAGTTATATTATTTTACGCTCATAACCGTACGTTAGCGTCGTGTGATGAGTAATCAGTGGCGTCATTTGGGGGGGGGGCAACTCATACATTCGCCACAGTCTAGTGTTTAGCTGCTCAGTCTCTCAAGTTGGTACACATGAAAAATTACACAAAAAAACTTCGCGCCACCGTTATTGGTTCTGCCACGAACGTCGCGAACTTTCTAACCTCCCTCGGCATCCACGACCTTAAACCTCAGCCGATCTCCGCAACCACAGTGTACCACGGTCCACGACGAGTCGGCTTTTGCGTTTTTGTTCCAGTCACCGTCCGTCGTTGGCGTGTTTGGCGTGTGCCGTTTACCGAGCGTTCATTTGAAGCAATAGAAATTGAGCTCAAAATATGGTTAGCTGATTTTTTGGTGTTTCTCTAATATTTTATCCTGTTAATCGTTAGCGAGTTATTTTTTTGTGTATTATTTACGTGTATAACTAATACATACAACGGTTAAATACGAACAATATGTTTAACATTTTAAGATGGTTATTTTACATAAAATGTTTATACTGCTCGTCACTCATAATAATATTGTCAAAAAATAATTTTGCGTGTTTTAACATTTCTTAAAAACTAAACAATATTAGTTGTATGTATATTTAGGAATTTTACTGATTCAAATGGCAGTGTTTGCTCAATATTAAACGATCAAGACATTGGATTTTTTTGTTTTTTGTCATTGGTTCGTTTATAAAAATCGGTTTACACATTATAAATGAAATGACATTTTTAAGTAAAATAAATAAAAAAAAATCTATATGAATTATGTTTTAATGATATTATGCATAAAGACTGTTAATTTACTTTTTTAAATTGTAGTTATTTTGACGTAAACAAATTTGAAATGGGATTGTGTGAGTTATAATTTTCAGTTTTAAAGTTAAACCTCATAATAACTTCAATTTTAACAAAGTCAATTTAACGTGTAACAACATAGAGCAAAGGAAAATATGAACTCAGCGATTGGTTCTTAGCCAAAAAAGTTTTTGTCTCTCAAAGAATGTGGTGAAAAGTTTAAACAAATTTTGGTTTACCCAATTCTAAAGAATTAATAGCATTATTTAAATTCAAAGTCACTTCATAGTGATTTTGCCTCTACGTAAAACATTTTAGAAAAACTTTTGTTTTTCTATTTGTATCATACGTTCAAAATGATAAATGAAATATTTTATTCGGATGAACTATAAAAGAAAATTACTCGGTGCTTGGTGTTGTTGAATTTAAAATTATCGATTTTCTTTCTACTAAAACGTCTACTTTCAGAGTAATTTAATAAACGAAAAAATATTACGCGGATGTACATACATAATATATCACGGACGCGAATGAAACCGAAACGTAATAATAAGCGACACATATAATATTCTGTTTTTGACAGATTTATACATATATATTATACTTAATCAATTGACCAGTAAAATATTTTCGTAATTGACTTTTCTTCTTCGTATCCAACTAGTTAGTTCGTACTGACAACTTTATATTTCCGTTGCTCGTTCGGTTTATTATTATTACGTACTAACTCGCGGTGGTTAATACACGCCACTGTTCCCGGGACCATAAGTAGTCGAAAATTCCTTGCGTGTATCGTCGTCATATCGCCGAGAACAGCTTGCGCACGCACGTACAACTAGACAGAGATTGATAATTTCGTTCAAATTTTCAGAACGTTCCCTGGCTGTAGCGAAAACGACACAAGAATATAACATTCACCGGTCTATCCGAGCATGTATACAGGGTGATTTTTTAAGCACGATTATCCTATTTTTAACGCAGTGTGATATATTTGAACTTTTTCCATCACGTACAGTTTTAAAAAGCAATAGATGTACATTTTTATGAAAAACGTTGTTTTTTCTATTTTCTATGTAATGATTATTAAGTTTTTTTTTTTTTTTTAAGAATTCTTGAATATCAACCACAATTTATAACATAATAATATTATGTTACCACTTTTTTTTTTTTTTAACAATTTGGAGTTTAATTTATCGTCCAATAGTTTGAGAGACATAAGCGTTTTAAGTTTTCAGTAGTGGAAAAATGTAAAAATCGTCGCTGAAAAAATTGTTTACCACTATTTCACTACTCTGAACTTAATATACTTAGATCTCTTAAATTATTGGTCCAATAATAAAAAAAAAAACAGACATACTTTGCACTATAGGTATTTTTTGTGATTTGACAAGATAATAGTGATGAGTGTATCGAGAAAAAAAAGCAAAACAAAAAACGATAAATCACGTCTATGCTTAAAAGATTTTGAGAAAAGTTTCAAAATAAAATACACGATTCATACGTATATTTAACTATTTTAAGTGTAATTGTGTACAGGTTTTTTTTATGATAACTGTTTAAACATTTTCTTCTAAACGAAGGAGACATTATATTTACCCAAAAGATTCAAAAAATGATGTTCTATTTGTATCCAAAGTTTCATATATATAATGGTCCAATACTTTTCATACATTCAAAGATGGAATTGATGTAAAAACAGTTGAATTCGTGAAAATCGTAAAATAATGTACTTAAACGCTTATAAAACACGAGTCAAGGTTTTTGAAATTTTTTCACTTTTGAAGTAGATGAGTATGGTTTTTATCAAATTTACAGAACATGTTGTAAAATATTAAATTTGTTATTAAAGATGAACTTTGAGAAATGAGATATTTTCAAAGTTCTATATTTCGCTCAAAAATTGATAGTTTTTTTTTAAACTTTCGTAAAGTATGTAAAAATATCTCATTGATTTATGGTAAAAATGTCAAATTTCTAGCAACATTACTTTCGGAAATATGACTCAATAACTAAAATCGATTGAATAAAATTGTCGATTACGGCAAATTTTACTGTTTTTTCTCGATTTTTCGGCAGTTTTTCCTCGTGTCTGAAAAAAACTATTGAGAAGAGAAAATAATGACAATTTTTTAAAATATCAACAGGATCAAATTTTCGATCTATAAAGTTGCTGAATAACAACAAAAAGTGTTCACAGAAAAAAACAATAAGGATAAACATTATTCACTTTACTCAGAATCTAAAATTCAAATGACATTTGAAAAAACTTATTTTTTCCTAATATAATGTTATGACATAGTGGTTACTACCTAAGTTTTTTTTTCGTTATAAAATATAGTCTATTAAATTATTTTTAATGTTGGTAAAAAAAAAAATTCAAACAGCATGAATTAAACAGGGGAAAAATGGCGTGAACACGTAGAAATTACCACCCTGTATTATCCTTCATTTGAAAACTGAACGTGTATGTATATATTTACATTATCTTAATAAATGTGATACCCTATGCTTTAATTTCATGTGAAAAAGGTCGTGTGTGTACCTATTTTTATACGGGGTATCCCATGGAAATTTATGTAGTGCAATTTCACCCTTATTAAAACACAGCTTTGATTTCAAGTACAATCCAAAACACTTATAGGACTAAATTTGTATAAAACATAATGTTTTATTATATTCATATAGATCTAGGGTACCCCATCTTTTATATTATCACGTAAACACAAATAGTAAACATTTAATTTTTCAAAATTTAGCAGATCTACATAGTTTTAGATTCTGAGTGAAGCGAAGGATCTTATGGTTTTACAATGATGTTTATTTATTTATTTTAGATTCTGAGTGAAGCGAAGGATCTTATGGTTTTACAATGATGTTTATTTTTATTTTTTTTTTTTTCTGTAAACACTTTTTCGTATAGAAATCCTTGTCCAAAAGATTCGTCCAGCAACTTTTTAGATTCGAAATTGAACTGATATGGTACTTTAAAGAGGTCATTTTTCCAAAATCTCCATAGTTTTTCCAGTAATCAAGAATAACGATCGAAAAACTGAGTAAAAACGGTAAAATTGGTAAAAATCCGCCGTAAACGAGATTTTCACTGTTCAGATTTTAGGTATTTAGTCATAAATCGAAAAGTATAGAAGCTAGAAACTTGAAAATTTTATCCAATATCAAATACATACTTTTTTATATCGAACAACATTTTCAGAACAATTATAGCACTTTTAACTTAAATATAGAACTTTTAATTTACCAAATTGTTTGAAAGTTTTTATGTAATATAATTTTAAATATTTGACAAAAAGTTCTGAAAATTTAATATGATCTTACTAAAATACCTACCTAATTATCCTGACAAAATTTCAAAAATCGTTAGTCAGGATTTTTTTTTATACAAACTTTAATAAATTATTATAACTCACCAAAAATTATACAAATAACCGTAAAATAAGTAAACAGTATTTAAAAAATAAAATATTTTATTACACTGAAGCTTTGATCAGAATCGTTTTATACTAAAGAAATGAGTCATCATTTCTTTAAAACTTATTACATTCATCACCAATATCTTGTCCGAGGACCGAAGGGACGAAGGACGAACTTGTACCACCATCATCTCACTTACCAGCTTTTTTGTTGTTTTTCAAGCTGTTTTTATTTTAATTTATTGCTGGAACTCCACCAAAATTATACAAATAACGTAAATACGTATAACAGTATTTAAATAATAATATATTATATTACACTGAAGCTTTGATCAGAATCGTTTTATACTAAAGAAATGAGTCATCATTTCTTTAAAACTTAATACATTCATCACCAATATCTTGTCCGAGGACCGAAGGGACGAAGGACGAACTTGTACCACCATTATCTCACTTACCAGCTTTTTTATTCATTACTAACGTAATGGCTTTACAAATTATATTTAAAAAATCTACTTATGTATAATGTATAATAGTATACTATACTTATAGCCACAGGCAAATAAAACCGCTTATATAAGATACTACTGAAATAATTGTAACTTATATTTATTTTGGATACATTTTAAAGTATTGAATAGTTTTTCCTTTCGATGTTGAATGTATACATGTATATTGTTTGAAAATCCTATTTAATTATTCAATAACTGTCACTATTTTTTATTTTCCTTTAAAGATTTGATTCCATGTTTTTTTTTTTTCAAATACGCTGTGTAATCCTCGTAGTCCGATATCTTTAGATTATCGAATTTCATAAATGCTTTATAGATCTATAATCATACAAATTAATATTTTATCAAACATTATCTGTTGGTAGATACTTAGAATGTATTATAATTACGTGCGCTTTTATTCCTGATTCGAAAACAAGCTGTGCTCTGCGAAACATACCGGCTACCCTTATGTTTTCTTCGACTTGGTCGATTATCAAGGCTTTCCAGCCTTCATCAAAGCGTTTTTTTTCGTCAGGCTTCAAATAAAAATTAGTTATGTTATTACGACTCTGTGTTTAAAATTTGGTGAATAAAACGCCCTACACTTCCAATTTACTCAGTCTAGTATCTATTTACTAAGTCAGTACCCTCGGACGACTATTTCACCAAAACACAGAAATACTCGCATGTATATTTGCATTATTTAAATATAAATAATTATAAATTATTTTGTTTATAATCCAACCTCGCACGGTGATGGTTCATCTGATATTATTAATTGCTGTCTCACACTTGAGTCCGGTACACTAGTTAACTCAATGTGTGAAGATATTTCACGAACGCTTTTAACAAACAATTTATTCGTTTCTGAAATTCGTTTTTTAATTTTGCGTTTCCTTTAGAGTCTAAACTACAAACTATATCGGTATTCGGTATAGTACTTAACATAATTATGATTTATGAGTACCTTTTATAATAGTTAACAGGTATTATTTTTGCTGTTTTAATCGTTCTGTATTTTTGTGAAATTAAATACTTATAAAATGAATTTATTTTGAGGACAATCATTATTGTTAGGTATACATTGTTGTTATTTGTTTTTAATTTCTTGAATGGATTTTAGGTTTAACAAATCATTAAATATTTAAATTAATGAAGAGATTTCAACATTGAGTTAAACTTGTAAATCTAATGCTTCAAATTGTGTTATGTTGAAAGTTATCTTTCTTTGTTTAACAGTAATTATAAATAATCAATAATAATAAACTTACATGATCTTTAATACTTTTTTGCAAATAGTATGGTTTTCTTAAAGGCATTGTGCTTAATAAAGAGGATGCGAAGATATTCTTCTGACTTTCTGTCGATTTTCCGTTGAGCTTAAATTAACGTTAATCATTAATTTTAAAATAATTTTTTGAACAATATAGAACGTACTTTTTCCTGGACCCGTTTTTTTTAAAACTGTTGTCGTGATGAACAAAAGTGCGAGTTTCGGTACAGCGGACGTTCATTCCGATGAAAATACTTTTTATACACACTCTCATTCTCCTTTGAATATATTAGTCTATAATTCCCCATATTTTTTCTTTCCCATGCTTCATTATGTTGGTCAAATTGTTTTTGACACTCAATTATTTTTTGTTTGCTAAATTTTATGTTCACATATTATTTATGAAAATGTAATGTCTTTAATAAGTAAAAAGAGTAATTATAGATATCTTTAAAATTATTTGTATGAAAATTTTATATTAACTGTTATTACCTATGTCTAATGTTTCAGTTTTAACCCAGTTTATATAAAAAATAATATCTATTAAATAAAATGTATTGTTATTTTACTTAAAAAGTAAATTAAATAAGGTAAATTAAAAATTTGAGAAAGTTTTTTCTAGAAATGATTATGTTTACGCGCGTATGGAACATACTTAAGTCGCATTATTACACTTAATTGTCACAAGATATTTGATAACGAAAAAACATACTTCATAATTTTTTCAGCATTTATAGGATGTTCAGATTTCCACTTCTGCTCTATGGAAATAATTTCTTTAAAAGTCTTATCCAACTGCAATAATTTGAATGTATCTGTCAATAATTCTCGTTTCACTATTTCATCTACCTGAGTGCGAATATTCAAATCTGGTGAAAGATTAACCTGGCATATAGGTAACACAAATCACAATCATACATTTTAATTGAACATCAGAGAGTACCAAATTAAATCAATGACATAATAATATCTGACCTCTAACAGATGTGGTTTGCAGTTATTATCCAAAAGAATATCGAATCCAAGTATATTAAAACACGCTGGTATGTACTTATGACCAGAGAAACAGGTCTTATAGCTACGATTTATTGACGGATAAGCCAAAATGACAGTTTTAACTATAGCGTCATCGATTTCGGCCCACATTTTTTCAACGTCATAGCCTTCATCTTCAAGACGTTTATTAACAGCCGTTATTCGGCTACACGCATAAAAATTAATTATTAAAAACAAATGTATCACGACTTTGTACACGACCTGTAAGCCTAACCGTTTGCTCCCGGAAAACTCGTCATAAACGTAAGCAGTATTACTTTTATTCACCGAGTAATTAGTCAAGTGCATATAAATATTCTTTAAATTTTCCTTTGTTGGATTTTTATAGGGTTCCGTCGCTAATCTGAAAAGTTATTATGGTAAAAATAAAAATGTAATGTCACTGTTCATTAAATCCTGACACACTGGTACACTGCTATAACTTTAGTTCTATAAACCAATGCAGACGATTACACATATTATAATGTAGTCTGCATAATATGTATTATAAATATATTAAAGTATTAAAATATCTGTGTTTATTTATAAGATGAATTTTAGGTTTGCCATTTGGTGGTAAACATTTTTCTGAACAATATTTGATTAATTACGTTTTAGATATTTTTTCTCTTACCTGACAATGCCGTCGTTATAAGCGTATATTTTCAACGGATCACACGAAGCTAGTAAAACATACACCCGCATGTCAAATTTAAATCCATCTATTAACAATGGCTAAAACAATGATACAAACAATTATCTTTTTTCTAAAAATACTACAGAATAATAGTGATGCTAATCATATGATAATTTTGTTATTTACCTTAGAAACGTAAAGCTGACATATCATAGCAGTGTATTTATTATTTGTGTGTTTATGTGTGTTTATGGATTTTGATAAATATATCCCTTTCCCTCGGCTACCCGCTGAAGGTTTAAAAATATATGTTGCAGATTTATGTTCACTCATGTATGTTTTCAGTTTTGAAAAACTAAAATGAAATAAATACTATGATATGAGTTATACAATAATAGTAGGTTTACGTATAAATCGTAAAATATCTTACTCATATGGTAAATGCCATGTCTTGGGGAAAAAATTGAAATCACCTTGAAAATATTTCGTCATTCTGTCGAGATTGCGAGCCAACGAATCCTTACGGGTTATTTCTGATACCCCCAGAAAATGATTAGTTCTCTGAAAATTTAAATTGTTGTAAAATTGTTTGCTAATTGTATTCACATCATCATACACTTCCTATCTTATTAACCAAATTTGAAAATTTTGAAAATTGTTAACACGTACTGTTCTTAAAAAAAACTTATCGCCAGCTGAATTATACTACAGTTGAATATTTTAATTGAATAGATACAGAAAATATTAGGTACTACAATTTATTTACAGAGTAAACTTATGGGATTTTGTAAATATTTTTCCAGTCAGTCAGTATCTACAAAAACGAGTTTGAAAATAGAATTTACATGTATTTTGTACATTGGTTTGTGACTACTAATTCAAGATATGAATTGTTTAAAAATACCTTATTGACAAGTCC
Organism: Therioaphis trifolii; assembly: GCA_027580255.1. Lineage (NCBI taxonomy): Eukaryota > Metazoa > Arthropoda > Insecta > Hemiptera > Aphididae > Therioaphis > Therioaphis trifolii. The sequence continues at coordinate 16,215,228 of CM050409.1, read as the reverse complement.
GTCCATAGGATAAAATTCCACCTGGTGCAAAATCTAAATTCAAATGTCAGATTTCCAATTATCTTAAATCAAGGTGGACATAATGATCATTTTCTCTTACAAATTTCCATTACTGTTAATCTCAGTAAAATTGTGTAAAATAACTCATAAATTTAAATATATCGTATACGAGAAATATTTTTTACACCAAAAGGTATGTCATAGACGTAATTTAAATTACAGACAGTTCAAATAATATGCTTAGGGGACAATGGCTCTTTTACCCCCCTTTCCACGGGTGCTTTTGCTTTTAGATTTTGAGCGAAACTAGGTAGTTACAATAAATTAACTAATCATTAGAACGGTTTATCCAAAGTGTTATTCACCTATTTTACAAAAATATCTATTCCCAGAAAAAAATCAACAAATAATAAACTTTCATAATCATTGTTTTACCGTTTTTTTTTTTAATTGTGCTTGAATATAAAACAGATGATTGAATTGAAAATTCACTAAACGATATTTCATTCATTTAGTTTATAGCATGTAAAATTATTATATTCAAACTGTTAAGTATTTAAAAAAGACAACAAATAGTGGCTTACTTGGTATTTTTTTAAATCTTTGGCTCTTCTTATGTCCATTGGCTTGTCGCACCAACACAAATCCCAATTTTCGGTATAATTTACCATTTTCATGCCTAGTGCTTCTGCAACCTCTTGCACGATGTCATAATGGCAATTCGTTAAACATATGGCACTTCTATATAAAAATAAAACAATTATTGTTTCTTGATCGCAAAAGTAAATACAAGACCTGAAAAAGAAAACGTGCCATTGAAAATTATCTCTTTTTTACGAGATTATTAAACTGGTGGACCTCCCGTGAGCATAACGCATTGTGACGCTCTCTCAGTATAAAATAATTATAATAAACCAATGAATTATTCAAAGCTGTTAAAAATAGCAATTGAAATTTCACTCTTTGGCATGCGGTATCAATGAGCACGTTTTCTACAATAAATTGATCATAAAAAAAAATATGAAGTATTAATTTAGGTATATATCTTATTACTTTTTTTTAAAATGAGAAAATCCAGTGACCTCTGTATCACGATCTGTTGTCTCCATAGTTTAAAAAAAATTGTTGGAATTTATTTTTAAAATTTTTAATTTATCTATTATAATTAAAACAAAAAAAATATATATAATAATTATATATATTTTTTAAAATTTTTTTATAAATGTGTATTTTAATTATTAAAATACACATTTATAATTTAAACTGTGTACTAAATGATTGTTATAACATCTTGGTTGTCAGGGCTACGCACATTCGTCATTGAAAAAAAAACCTTTATCTATCATATTTTATTCGTGCATTCCACAGAGAAAAATTATTTCATAGAACATTTTTAAAACAATATTAAACATTAAACCAATATGCATTGAGAAAATTAAATTTTGCATGTATATTGTATATATGTCACTGGCATAGTGTTGAAAATAGATATTCTATTGAAATCCTGATAGGTACAATTTGGCAATCTATTAAATTAAAATTTTATTTTAAAATATAATACTTTGAAAATATATAGAATTCCTAGGATTTCTATTGGATATCAGCGCTATGTTAAGCAAAGTATAAAAATTTTATCATTTCAATAACTTGTAAAAAATATTAAATTAAAATATTTATTAAGAAGTATGTTATAGTAAAATAAAATGTAATTTAAGTGTTGTGAAAAAATATTTTATCTTTAATAATTATTTTACAATATACATATGTTAATTACATATGTTAATATTATTGAAATATATTTTTCAAATTAACTGTATGTTAATTAATAAACTAATCAATTAATTCTAAACTGAAACTTGGATTTCATTATATCAGTTACATATTAATACCTATCAGTTGTTATAACACTATTAACTATACTTACTATTTTAGCTATTTTTACACATAAGCATGATAAGTAATACATTCATCTATTATATCGTTTTGACCAGGGCTTGCATTTGAAAAAAAAATCCGATTTATGTTATTTACAATTAAAACGTTACACAGTTTTTTCGTTTATCGTTATTTAGAATTAAAACGTTATGTCACCTAAAATAGTAAAATGGTCTAATAATCAGTTAATAGTTGAAACATTTATTTTTATACCATCATTTAACAATAATTATTTCTGTATTTTACCGACAGTGTTAAGTGTATAAAACATTTTCATAAGGGAGTCTATATATCGACTAGGATGCCTAGACGTTACACTCATTTAGTTATTTGTTAAATATTAGAATTGGTGCATTTTATGTATACATTACTACAATATTTACAATGTAATCAGCATCTATAATTTCTGTTATTATATTAAAATATATACAGGTTATATCGCACTGTGAGTACATTAGTGTAGTAACTAAAAATGCATGATTTTGAGAAAATCTAGTTTTTAAGTTTTTCATATCTTAAATCACTGATAAAAGAAAAAGTATTTTATTTAAATGTTTGAAACGTTGGTATTATATAATATTATTAATCATATTAAGTGTTTTAAACAAATTTACTGTGTTTAAATACTATTAAACAATGATTTTTATCAATCAAATAATTTTTTTTTTTTAGTTATTACACTATTGCATTTTAATATTTACTTTAAAATGCCTATTAGAATGTAGAATATAACTTAGTAACTAAAAACATTAACAAAAAAACTCAGTTGTATTTTAAATGAAGTCCTTTTAATTAAAATTATAAAAAAATCAAACATTTATGATTATTTTTGATTATACTTAGTGAAATAGTTATTAAATAAAAATTAAAAAACCTTAAAATAATTTTTTTTTTATAATTTTTTTTTGCAGTATTTTTTTTTTTTTTTTTGCTGGAACAACTTTCTTGATGTTTGATGGTAGCTTATTAATACTTGAATTTTTACTTGACTTTGGTCCGGTACTTTCTTTATTTTCAGTAGATAATTTGTCATAAAACTCATGATACTGATCTGGAATTAAGTTGGCATGACATAAAGAAAGTAAATCTTGCTTTTTTTAAATTGATATTTTTGGTGGTTCTGTATAAGCTTTTTTCATAATTATGGTACTTTTTTCAGGGTAAGATTTATTCCGTTTACTGTAACTGCGTATATCAATTGTTTTATAATCAGGTTGGGAAAAATCTGTCTTATAATGTACAATAAATGGTTTTTCTTTTTTAACATTCACTTCTACAATGTCACCCACCAAAAATTTTTCTCCTTGCTCATTAACATTAAAATTTGTTTCAAGTTCATTGCATAAAGTAGGTAGGTCGAAGAAATCTTTTGTATCCATTTCAGTTGTGGTATAAGGTTTTCCATTTTTTTAGCCAATTTAATTATTGAAACCCACTGTGCTGGAATATACACTGGACCACTTTTCAATGCACGTTGCTTTTTTGTCTCAATACGACTGTGCATAGAATCAACTGGCATTTGAATATGACCAGTAGTTAAAAATTTATGAGTTATCTCTGGTACATCTAAGGACATCACAATATACATATAAACTGAGTAAATAAACCGGTTTTTATTCTGACCATTACAATTATCAGAATAAAATATTAATTTTAGATTCCAAGTGAAGCGAAGTATCGTATGGTTCTACAATGATGTTTATTTTAGATTCTGAGTGAAGCGAAGGATCTTATGGTTTTACAATGATGTTTATTTATTTTTTTTTTCTGTAAACACTTTTTCGTATAGAAATCCTTGTCCAAAAGATTCGTCCAGCAACTTTTTAGATTCGAAATTGAACTGATATGGTACTTTAAAGAGGTCATTTTTCCAAAATCTCCATAGTTTTTCCAGTAATCAAGAATAACGATCGAAAAACTGAGTAAAAACGGTAAAATCGGTAAAAATCCGCCGTAAACGAGATTTTCCCTGTTCAGATTTTAGGTATTTAGTCATAAATCGAAAAGTATTGAAGCTAGAAACTTGAAAATTGTATCCAATATCAAATACATATTTTTTTATATTGGACAACATTTTCAGAACAATTATAGCACTTTTGACTTAAATATAGAACTTTTAATTTACCAAATTGTTTGAAAGTTATTATGTAATATAATTTTAAATATTTGACAAAAAGTTCTGAAAATTTAATATGACTTTACCCATATACCTACCTAATTATCCGAACAAAATTTCAAAAATCGAGACTCAGGATTTTTTTTTTTACACACTTTAATAAATTATTATACGATTTTTTACGATATTGTCTGATTTCTTTTAAGTTTATTTCTAATGAAATATTGAGTATTTGTTAGAAAGTTCTGAAATTTTAATACAAGTTTACTCTTATACTAAACTATCAATACCAAAAAAATATCAATAATCGTGACTCAAGATTTTTATTCAAAGCATTTAAGTAAATTATTATCATGATTTTTACAAAATAAACTGTTTTTATATTAATTTTCAACTTTAAATATTTATATATGAAAATTGGTTCATCCTATGATTATGAAATTTTGGATTCAGATATAACAACACGTTTAAATCAATTGTTAAAAAAAATCTTCTGTTTCAAAAAAACTCACCAAAAATTATATAAATAACCGTGAAATACGTAAACAGTTTTAAATAATAATATATTATATTACACTGAAGCTTTGCTCAGAATCGTTTATACTAAAGGAATGAGTCATAATTTCTTTAAAACTTAATACATTCATCACCAATATCTTGTCCGAGGACCGAAGAGACGAAGGACGAACTTGTACCACCATCATCTCACTTACCAGCTTTTTTGTTGTTTTTCAAGCTGTTTTTATTTTAATTTATTGCTCGATGCCTGTGACTTAATATGAAGTAATTTCACGTATGATCGGCGGGTACCGACGTTTACGTATAAGCACACCTTCTTATCTTGTTTATCTCTTAGTGACTTCGCGAACACGATTTGTACCTCCGTTTACGGCTGTTCGCCAGACAACGGCGAATCGCTCACGAACTTTTTTCTGAACGAAATGCAAACTCACGAAGAAAAGGTTCGAATACATCGTGTAAACCTCCTGTACTGTAATCATATTATAAATTCAACACTTTATTTTCGACTGTTACCCAGCACATAACACACGCGCGTACTCTGCATACACACGTCGCGTTAATAACGACATCGCACGTGCTAATATTCGTGTATGTGTGCGAGTGTGTGTTTGTGTTACTGTTGACGTGTTCACAGTGGTGGCCTCCGTTTTCGGGAATTCGCGTACAACGTACAGTTCTTCCGATCGCGCTCGGCGAGCTCGACGAGGGTCTTGTGACGGGACCGAATAAGTTATTGCACGATTATAAATCACGGTCGTGCGTACACTACGTATACCACGGTAGTGGTACCTACGTACACGGGTACTATGGCACGGCACGCAGGTCAGATGGGTCGTAGCAATAAGAACAGCGCAGTATATACTTTATATATATGTATATACACACACACACACGAGACGTGACAGCGACGGCAGCAACGGTAATAATAGTGTATGTATGTGCATGCGGGCGTACGTGTGAGCGTAATTGTGTGCGTAAAACGAGTGTGTGTGTGTGTGTGTGTGTGTGTGTGTGTACATCGTATAATGTGTAATATGTGCGTGCTTCCGCAAGTGTATGTATGTGTTTGTGCGTGTGTGTACGAGTCGACGTCTCTCTCGGTGGTGGCAGAGTGCAAAACCGTTACGACAAAACAGATAGGTGCGCGCGGCGGCGGCGTGCAAAACGTACAAAACCAGGTTAGCCGGCGGCGGCGGCGGCGGCGACCCGAGTGAATATTTATTACCCACCGCGTCGGTGCGCGACGTCCGCCCCCGTAAACCGGGCACAGTAACCGGGCTCCGGTTCCGCGCGCCGCTCGCCTACCCCTCGAACGCGCGCCCGACGTCCCGTCACATTCGTCGTAGAGTCGTCGCCGTCGTCGTAGAATCGTCGCCGTCGTCGTCGTCGTAGAGTCATCGTCGGACACCCTCGCCGCCGGCCCGACGGCCGACAAGGATTTACGTTAGCGGCCGGCCGACTCCGGTGCACCGCCGCCCGTAAACCGCGTGCGATATATTATTATAATACGATATAATATACGTGCGCGCGTGTGTTTTTAGACGAGAAGGGGGGAAGGAGGCGTTGTCGTCGTGGTCGGCAGAGCGCGAGCTCGTCGGAGAGAGAGGTAATGGCGGCGGCGGCGGCGGCGCGGCGTGGAGAGAGGGCTCACTGACGGTCAAACGTTTAAACCTCGACCCGCCGCCCACCGCCGCGCTGTCTAATGGATGTCACATCGCCCTCTCCCCCCCCCCACCCAGTGGTTGTAATCCTTTGATCTCGTTTAACTGCGGTGTATAACTTACGACCGACGTGACCGGTGGGGGGCGTCTTCTTCGCGGCCGCGCGTCCAAGTGCGACGACGCGAAACGTGTACGCGCGTCACCCCACTCCCCCCGAGCACATTAGACGCGGAGGCGCGTCTGCCTTACTACACCTGTCAGGCCGGGCTCACATTGAGACGCAGGCGACGCAGCGCAGCGTAGTTTTCTGTAATCTATTAGTTAGAACAGTGGTTTTCAATCTTTTTTTGACCACGGCACACTTCGTCCTTCACAAAATTTCCATGGCACACTATGACCTCTAATTTTAATACAGTGAAACCTCTGAATTCCGGACACTCTCGGTAGCCGGAATATTGTCCGTTATTTAGAGGTGTCCGCTGTTCAGAGGAAATAACAAAGCAAGAGAATATATGTTCCTATCCACATAAAAACGTCCACTAATCGGAGGCGTCCGGTATTCAGAAGTGTCCGTTAAGGGAGTTTTCACTGTATTCTAAAAAATCACATTACCGATACATTTTGTTAGGGTGCAATTATTATCATGTAAGATAACTCGTCTTAGTCGCTTTCTTACTGCAAACCTTCGATTTGTCAGTATACGCTTAAATATTGCGGGTTCACGACAGTCGAACGCGTCCATTTTCGTACATTTTAAACTTATTCAATTCGATCGGTCATTTATGAAAAGAAAAAAAAAAAAAAGGTTCAAAACACCGCGGCACACCAAGTGAATGCTCGAGGTTAGGTTAGGTTACCGCGGCACCCAGTTTGAAAACCACTGAGTTAGAACTTACTAGCGCGTATTGGGAGGCAGGGCAGGGCAGAGCAGTGCTGTGTCTGTGTCGCCCCGCGTCACGCAGTGACCGCGACACAGTTTACTGCGCACGTGTCAAGCAGTTTTGATTAAAATATATAAAAATAATTTTATTTCGAATTCCAATATTTCTTAAAATGAAAGAAAAATCAATTAAAGCCGTCCGTCCACACGAAATTCTGTACGACACTAGTCGTGCTGATTACACGAAATCTTTTTGATCATTGCATCCTATAACTGAATCAATTTTATCATCGATCATACTTGGGACTTCATTAAATCGGTTTCGATTTAAACGGAAGTGATTAATTGGTGAACTGTTTATCGGAAAATTCCGATGTCAGAATAAATTCAGAACTGCGTAGTAATAGGCGCTCACTTAGGTAGCGCAGTTTTTCCTACGCTGCGCTGCGTCTCAATGTGCGCCCGGCCTCATCGTCGTGACGGTAGAATATGATGTCCATCTTGGCGGTGTCGGACGACGCGACGTGTCCGATAACCATGCCACCTACGTGTTCCCGTAATGATTCGACCATCTCTGTTTCGATGCGAGTGGAAATCGTCTAATTTTTACCTTTGATCCCACGCGCCTAAGAATACGGGTCCGGGTCAACGACAATGACTACTCACGCCCGGTGGCGCTAAATACGAGCTTCCCCTGGGCTGGGGCCCACCGGATTTTCAAGAAGCCTCTTAAGAAAAAATCAACATAGAATAAAGGCGAATATTTTCTGAGGGACATCTTTTTATAGATATAATATTTATTTTTCTGTAATGATACATTAAAAAAAAAAATTTTAATCATTGCTTTAATAACGCCTAAAATCACCTTGTCGTCTGTACGCTCAGTTCACGATAATCATATTGAAATAAAACAAAACGTATCAATCGGTAGGTGCGAAATACCAATTTACAGAACATATACACATAATATCATATTATTATAAATAACTCTATACTGTCAGTATTTAATTATTATTGACAAAACTGCAAACGAACTAATAACTTGCAGTACTTAATTCACTAAAGTTGAATTTTGAGGGTTTTTCGTTTGTAATTAAGCACTACAAAGCACTTGTAGTTTATAAATAAACTTATTAATTTTATTCGATGATTTAATTTATTTTGTATCATTTATTTTATGTTTGTTGGGGATTTATTTGGAATGTATACTCGGTACCTGTGCTCTTGGAACCAGTAATTACAGCAACGTGTGGAAGATTATTTTAATAGTATGTGACACATTAAAAGATCATATCACATCTATGATCCAAAAGGTTCAATAGATTAAGCGTATTAAATACCGAAAGGATCGTCATTATTGATCATTAAAATATTTTAAATATATTTGAAAAATGAAAGAAGAACGCAATATTACACTAAATAAACGTGTGATGTATTTGTTAAATTTATCCTTTTTATGAAACACCGTAGTACCTATATAATATGTACCTAATGTGTATACTTTATACCTAATAAAAAAAAAAAATTAAAAATTTCTTCTTTAGCTAGCTACACAATCAAATTGCCTAATTATTATTATTATAAACATATTTGATTATTAATAACATTTTTCTGAGTTTTTTACCATAAATTTGTTACGAGTATAAATTCATTCCGGACAGACATGATACCTCGATACCCTGACCGCTGACATGGTACTACGGCGTCGTAGGTATATTACATTATTACATACACCGACACCGCGGACCGCGTTAGCTCTCTACCCAGCCACAACCCGGGTGGTGACAGTACCGTACCGGCAACACCTCACCTACCTCGTTTCTCGGGCAGAGGGGGAAAGTTGCCGGAACCGGTATCACAAAATATCAACCGGCCACCGGTAGACGCGACCGACGGCGACGGATCATCTTGCCTGCGACCACCGTTCGAACACCACGTTCACGGCCACGGTCCAGAAGCACTTTTGTGCAAAACCATTTGTCATTTAGTGCATCGTTTTCTTTTATTATTATTATTATCGAATTCCGTCGTGCGGCAGCGACTTTTGCTCGTCAGCCGAGCGGCCTTGTTATTTTTTTCTTTTTAGATTCTGAGTGAAGCGAAGGATCTTATGGTTTTACAATGATGTTTATTATTTTTTTTTTTTCAGAAAACACTTTTTCGTATAGAAACCCTTGTCCAAAAGTTTCGTCCGGCAACTTTTTAGATTCAAAATTGAACTGAGATGGTACTTTAGAGAGGTCATTTTTCCAAAATCTCTATAGTTTTTCCAATAATCAAGAATAACGATCGAAAAACTGAGTAAAAACGGTAAAAATCCGCCATAAACGAGATTTTCACTGTTCAGATTTTAGGTATTTAGTCATAAATCGAAAAGTATTGAAGCTAGAAACTTGAAAATTTTATCCGACATCAAATACATACTTTTTTATATCGGACAACATTTTCAGAATAATTATAGCACTTTTGACTTAAATATTGAACTTTTAATTTACCAAATTGTTTGAAAGTTTTTATGTAATATAATTTTAAATATTTGACAAAAAGTTCTGAAAATTTAATATGACCTTACTCATATACCTACCTAATTATCCTAACAAAATTTCAAAAATCGTTAGTCAGGATTTATTTTTATACACACTTCAATAAATTATTATACGTTTTTTTTCGATATTGTCTGATTTCTTTTAAGTTTATTTCTAATGAGTTAACATTGTTATAACAATTGAAGTTTAAATGAGTGATATCTAATTGAATATTTTATTACTTGCTCAGAATCGTTTTATACTAAAGAAATGAGTCATCATTTCTTTAAAACTTAATACATTCATCACCAATATCTTGTCCGAGGACCGAAGGGACGAAGGACGAACTTTAACCACCATCATCTCACTTACCAGCTTTTTTTACTTCTTTTCTTTGACAAAAGCCAAAACACAAACGTGTACATATTATATGAATATAGTTTTTTTTTTTAATTATTTAATAGTGTTGTGTTGTGTCGAGCAGTGCTCCATTCCACCAACAATCAAAAGTGTTGACAGATCACCATCACCGATGTCAAATTAGGTGTCGTGTCACCGCTTGGTCATCAATTTAAACAGAAAACTATTTATGTTATTATATACATATAATGTATTGATGGAATCACGTTTATTTAATTTTCTTGGATGTTTAAGAGCTCGAGCGCGTTTTTATTTACGCCACTGATTATGTCTTATCGACGTAATGCGACTATAGCATAGCCTCTGGCAATGTGACCGGCGTGCCGGTATCTAATGTTTTACCGCGTCCCGTAGTAGTCGTAGCTTACGCGATCTTACTAAATACGATTAATGTCACGTTTCTCTTTGGAATGGCACCTGATCACATTTGTGATTTCACAGTTTTTGTTCACTCTACCTAAGTGGCGACGAGAGTCCTTCTGTATCAGAGGCCGGCAACACGTGACTCGGGAGTTGCCCTTTAGCGTGCAAATTACACCTCTTATTTTTTAACGAATCGTATCGACGTCCGAGACTCTTAAATAAATATATATATTAATATTTTTTATAATGATTCGAATAAAAGTTACCTTAATTTAAGATTGATTATCTTTTACGATAATAGTATTCAACTAGTTCTTATTTACTGATCGGTCAACATGGGGCGAGCATAGAACTAAATTTAGTGAAGTGAGAAGTTAACGACCACCAATCATAACATTCATAACTAAAAAAGTCGACAACCCATTCCTTTACTGTGGCTTATTGAACCCCGGGGTTTCGTAACTTAACAGAAAAATCGTCCTTTTCTACGAAAATGTGACTTATCAGTGTAGGTGCTATGTATACGATATAAATACAATACGAACGTATCAAGCGATTTATCATAGATCGATTTAATTTATACATAATAATTTATAATTTATTTCAATATGAAACTATCATGTTTTTGAAAATAAACGAAGCCGATCGTGTTTACCATGCATACGGATCCACATGTTTAGTTAATTTTTTAGTTAACGTTTTGTGACATCGGGTGAAGTTGGATATAACAATATTACAAGTACCGAAATAATAATGTATTAATGTGAATTTCATCTTAAAAACGTTGGATTTGTGTTTCCTGAAATTTATTTTATGCTGAAGCACTGCAGTTTTTGTAAAAATGAACTCTAATGTATTATTGTGATTCATAAGAGAAGAAAAAATGAATGTTTTGTGATCGAATTGTGGTATGTGAGCACGCGTCGATGATTCTGATGAAGATTGCGGAAATAATAACACATATCTTAGAAGGCATGCTTTTAATGTGTGGGTTTTGATGATACCAACATTTTTTTTTTAAAGAAGACTCCTTCTGTTGATTTATTTCTTTTGGACAATTTCTCAAAACGGTTTTTGATCGACGTGGGGGGATAACGTATTCCGGTATCGCTAGTTACGCATGCCTAACGGGGCTTTCAGGACTATTTTAAGAAATGTATTCTGTATTTAGGGTAGTTTTTTAATTTTCGTTTGAGATGCGGCGGCCCACGCTATTCGTGCGTATGTAATTTGTGGTCTTATGAAAGCGTACATTGAAAGTGAGCGTTTAATTCATCGTGTCGAGGTATAATTTAATGCGGGGCGTAAAACATTCTCATTCACGTGTACGCTTGGTTTGATATTATTTTTATTTTTACATATTTTCCGGATCAGTTTAACGAGAACACACACGCATACTGCTTACTAACATACAGAACGTATTATGTTCGCGACATTCTCGCCTGTATCTGGCCAATGTTTTCACATTGATTAAACGTCACGGTAAATACTACGAGAAAACGCTCGGTGGTTTATTTTTCTCCGGAATCCAATTTAGTTCCGTTCTCCCGTAAATCATTTTTCCCTTAGGTGCGTGTTCGAGCGCGCGCAAGCTCTCGCACTACGGATGCTCGCACGGGATCAGTCCCACGGCCGGATAGTGTTTCAAAACACTTTAATGACGTGTCCTCTGCAGTGTCGTTTGAAACGAATATTTTTGGGCCACAGTCGCACAGTGTTTTCATTATATTTATTGATTTTATTGCAGAAAATGCCGTGGCACAAGTATAGATATTAAAAACATTAACACGACAAACATAACAGTAATATTATTAAAAAAATAAATATGAGAAAAAACTATGTAAGAAGGATAACTATATCGCGTGTTGTTTATGATATTTGTGATTTAACGTCGTGTTGGTAGTTTTGGATTTTATAACTTATAAGCCGATAAAAACGATCGCCGTACGTGTCGATTCGTGTGAGAAATGAGCAATAAATATCGTTTGAGTATTGATTCGATTCGTGTAAGACGATATTTTGAAAACGCATAGACAGCACTCGAGTTTCGGAGATGGAAAAAAAATGTCATCGTCGGACCATTACACCGAGTACGCTGGCGCCGCAGACGTCCTTTAACGCCTCAAAGACACCATTTTAATTATATTAGGACGTGAACGATCGAAAAGTGGTTGTCAAATTTTTCAATGTTTCGTACACCGACGTTTGTTATCCATGTAGATGTGTGTATGTAATATTATCATCTATGATGATTAAAGGCTTCGCTATTATAGTAAATAGTTGAATACGAAAGGAAAGTAAAATGACGTTTTTTATTCCGAGGCTCAGAGTCGTTTTTATAAATACATAGAACGACTCTTTCTCACTTATTCTGAGAATACGTTGAACGATGTTTAATGTATACATTCGTATTTCATTCATTCCATTTGAAAAATAAATAACTCACTTAAACGACTTCATAAAAATGGAAAACTTGTAGTCTGTACCAATGTGATAAAAAAAAATTCAATTACCCTGAGTAGTATTTCTAAAACATACCATGTATTCTATTTTTGAAGATATTCATGTAGGCTGTTAATTTTCGTATTTTGCGCACAAGTTTTTTTACTTTGTAAACACACTTGAAGTTATTAAATGGAAACGCGTAAAAGAATATTTCGCATTAAAATAATTTCTACTTTTTACATCTCAATAGTAATTTTAATTTCAATTTTTGAATAGGACATTTTCACAATATATTATACCTTTATGTCTCGTTAGCCGTATTTAAATCCAATTTTTAAAAAAGGATCGTTAGATTTAAATCAGAATAATAAAATTAAAAAAAAAAGTACGGAACAGTGGTAACCTTTATTCATTTTTCTTCTTCTTCGTCTTCTTCTTCTTCTCTTTTTTTTTTTTTGCCTTTTAGATATATTCTCCACTACAATATCTAATATCTCCTTTACTTCTTTTATGCAAACTAGGTCGTGTTACTTCAAACGAATTTTATAAAAAAAAGTGACCTCAACTTAAATAATATGATATTTTATTATAATTATTTTTTTTTTAAACTCGTAAGCGATTTTTTTTTTTTTTTGAAATTGTGAACAAAGTGAAAAAATACAAATACATTGTTGCATAACGAGATACATAGTATAATAGAATTATGATGCTTGTCGATTTAATCAAATTAAAAATATTGAAACTTATATATTATAATAGCATTCTGATTATCAAATACTCATAAATAAGATCAGAAGACAAATTAAGCTATATGATATGTCTATAATTATCTGTATTACAATGTACGTATAGTGCATTATTACAATGCTATATATCTTAAGTATGTACATAATTATACATACAATTATAATTTCATAAAACTTAATGAGTTGTAAATTATCTCATTTCAATACTTAAACGAATTCAAAATGATAAGATAAATAAAGATTTTTATACACATATTTTGTCTTTTGAAAATCAATAGTTATTTTATAATAACGATTTATATTTGAATACGAGTAAATGATAAAATTACTTTTTCTTTATTTTTCAGAAAAAAAAAACACATTCAGAGGGAATTTTGTGTTCAACACACCGAACAAAAGAACGATTAATTAAATTTATAAGAGGCCGAATGTATAAGGTATGAACAAATATTTTGTATTTTAAATAAAATATTCTTAGGTATTAAGGCAATCAGAAAAATAATAAGAAATATAACGGTATAGTCCATAGTAAATCAAGGAAACGTTTGCTCTAAATACAAAAAAAAACAAAGATAGAGTCCATGTATATTATTTTCTACTGAAACAAAAATAAACATCAACACATTTATTAGAATAACATTAAAAGGGAACTAAACATTTAAATAAACTTTTTTGATTAACCAAATCAAGACTAAAACAAATGTAAAGCAATATCGACGTATACAATAGAATATGAATGACATCGAAATCAGGTCAAGATTTAGTTCCTCAATAGTTACACATTTCCTGGTAAACACTCATAGTTTTGATGATAGATAAAAATGATAAAAAAAACAAAAAAAACAAATTCCCTGTTTTTCATCGTATTATTTCAATAAAAATTTATACGGCACTTTATAAAATAAATAAGATAAAAATACAACCATGGAGAAAGTATTGACCTGATAAATATACATATATATATATAAATTTAAATCACAAAAACACACATGGAATCAATAGTTATAAACATTAATTCCACAAATTGAATAAAAGATTCTTCGGCTGCTCTAAAATATTTGTTAGATACGCTTTACGCTTTTTGTGTCGTGTATACGAGTATCGTAAAATAATAAACTAAATAAACTTATGTATATGAATATTAGTACCAATGTCATTCAAAATATAAACTATAGTCGTGAAGAAATTTGTATTTTTTTCCATTCGATACTTCATGGTTAAAAAAGATGGCTCGATTAGGTGATAATATTATCGTTTTTCTTCCTTCTGCCTGCTAGCTCTCGTTCGCGTACGTTTTTTTTTTTTTTTTTTTTTTTTTTTTTTTGTCAGATACGCCGATCTCTTAATGACTGGCTGACGATAAGCGTTTCCGAAGCTTCGGTAGTGGTGGTGAGAGAGTAGAATATAATTTATATATATATATATATAACCTAAATCGTTTAAAAACGATCAAACATCGAAGAAAAGACCCCTCTGCTCTAAAAACCCACCGAGTGTGGTAACCCACGAGGGGAGGGTAAAAAAATCGTCTTACGATTTTTCGCTCGTACATAATATCTAATAAATTTACGTATACACACACTCCTGTCATACAGTTTTTCGCGCATACACACACACACACACACTCACACTGGTGATGTAGTTCAATGAGCCGGCGACTAATAGTCGATTACCATCGCCGCCGGGACCTTTGACGTATGTCCTCGCTTACGCGTTTTCCCATCCAAGACACTGAAAAAACGTTTATAGATGTATGTATTGTATTATATATATTAGGGACTTATTATCCCTTCCACATCGTCTAGTTCCCCGAAAAAAAATCACTCACTGTCACCAACCTGTCAAGCCAAACGCATCATCAAACCGTCGAAAACGACCGTTGTTTTGGTTTTTATACACATATAACCTATGACGTGTATACGTGATAATATTATGACCAGTGGTCTTAATACCAGTGGTCTTAATTCGATATATACAATACGAATAATAATTATCACCCGATTCGTTTCATAATGTATATGTATATCGCACACCCTTAGTCCTTCATCGTCACGTTGGCGCCACGTCACGGTTTTGTAACACGCAAAAAGGGCGTTTTGTAAAAGCACACAGACCGCCGACCGCGAAGTTTCCCAACAAAATGTTATATCAATACAGCCGATGAGCCTTGTTTTCGAGGTTTATAAGACGTGATAACATTCGACATGGCGAAACAATGGTGTTGGTGTAATTTACCAGTGAATTTTAAAATTTGTTTCACTCCAACGGGAAACGTAACTAGTCTGTGGCCAGGAGCTTAACGGAGTATGCATGTTTTCAATCGTGAATCATTCAAAAGTGATATAGCATCAGTTCCACGATATACTAAGGGTTCAAAGTGATTTTTAGATTCTGTTTTAAGGTTTGTACGTTTTCCTATGTCAAATTATATTTTGTTTGATTTGTATTTGAAGTGAAATTTTCACTTATCATATAATAAATAATAATCTATTTATTGAAATTATAAAAATATACTATATCAACATATTGTGTAACACAATGAGCGCGTGTTATTTTCCTTGAATGGGTTTTTTTTTAACATTATCTTTAAAAAACTACTCTACCGATTACTGAAGAAATAAATCTAACTATATTTTTTTTTTCGTAATAAATAAGTAGGTATATATGTAACTATAAAATGAAAATATTTCAAGAAGATATTAAATCGTTTTCGCATGGTTATATGTTATATTTGGTGAATTTTCATAGGCTTGATGCATGGATATTTAAATTTTCTTTTTAGGTATGAAGTTCCTGACTTAGTACTATTCGTTTTATTCGTGTACTTATACGTTTTCGTTTTCTGCGACAAATCATGTAATGTACCTACGTACAATTTATTATAAGTATACGTTTATCGTCTCGATTCCATATTCTTAATCGCGATTTAAAGTTCCGCGAGACAAATCCATACGAATTTTTCTTAAAAAAACGACTGCGAAGAAGACGTACGTGGTAACGTTTTACCTACCGGATTGAACTTTACCGCAGCGCGTATCTAATATTATTATACCATATCCCGATGTTTTGATCGTAATAATTTTTCTGACGTATTCTTTTCCAATAATGCGGTTTTATCTTAATTCGCTTTTATACGTGTTATCATTGCAAAATCGACACCGCATTAAAAACGAATCAATGCGGTAGGTATAATATAATGTTCAATGGTTCGTTCACGCGCCGATAACGTTCGGCCCCGTTTTTGGTTATGGCACAATCGAAACGCGCCCACTTATTTTTTTTTTTCATTTTTCTTGTAAAATTACGAGTTTAACGTCCCCTTCTCCCGCCTGCCCTTCCTGTCCGCGACCTTTCGACTGTTAAGTATGCTCAAGTCATAATGCATAGTTCCGAAGTAATTATACACATGGTTTTCAATTTTCGGTACAGTCGGTGGATTATACTCGACACGCAGAAGCTGTTGTATAACAATATTATTGTCTTGCCTTTGTTATAGAGCTACGTGACGTCGTATACATCGAAACAAATAAATCGTATAAATGCCTTTCATCCGTCGATTCAAAAGTATCAAAAATATCAAAACGTATTACGTATGCTTATAAATCACTTATTGTTTTTAAATGTCCATAACTCGATTATTACATATTACACTATCGTACGTATGATAAATTAATACATCAGTATGATAAGGGTATACATTAGAGATGAGCAAAATACATCGATTATTTGCTTTTGATAAATCGATACAACATCGATGTTTTTTGTATACTAATTGACATATTTATTTTTAGAAATAAAAAGAATAGTTTTGCACGTAAAAATTGAAATATGTTATTCTTTTTACAATCTGTTAATGGCAGTTTAAGAGATTTGTAATGTATTTATGTTTATTTATTTATTATTATAATTATTATAGTTTTTTTTTTTTTTTTTGAGAGTCTAAGTGAAACTAAGATTCTAATTGAATTAACCTAGATTGTATCTGCTGATGGGTTTATTATTATTACTATTATTTTTATTATTATTATTATTATTTGATATATTTCAAAGTTAAATAATAATGCATATTATGACGTTTTAATTTGTGTGAATATTATATATCGTGAAGGTAATTCCGATAGTATTGAAACTCTTTTATTGTAACAACAGTTTTAGAATAATTTATTGCAGTTGATAAGTCATTATTTAAACAAATTAATTAACATGATGTTAAGTATGGTACTTGATATAAATGTGTGATCACTGTTTAAAAGAAACTAGATAGTTATGAGTAGGTGTGGTCACTGGTAAAAGATGATAAATTATAACAATTGTATAGTAGTAATAATACATTTTTTGATTCATTGAACATCGATGTTTAAAATGTTTTGTCCATCCCTGGTGTACACAAAGTGTTCCATGGACATTTAAACAATGCACCATTTCACTCTGAACAATGCATAAATTTGAATTTTTAATGTAGGTACAATAATTTAAAACACTAGCCATTTGAATTAAATTTTTTCTTAAGAATGCAAACTTCCACAAAATTAAATCATAAATAATGATTTCCATTTAAGAGAGTTAAAACACTCAAAAATCAAATAGATACAAATAAAAAAACGATTTTTTAATAAAAATATAGTTCCTTCTTTAGTGCTTAAAAATGTTCATGAAAAAAAAACTCAAATTTGCAAGCATTATTCAGGATGAAATAACATTGGGAAAATGTCCACGAGATACCCTGTATCGTACTAAATTAATGTGTCAGTTTCTTTTCTCACTTCGTGCATTTTGATGGCGTTGAGTTAAGTTACTATCGTTATCGTGCGACCGCTGTGTGCACACATCGTAGATACAATTAAAGGCAATTATAATTTAATCTGCATTAATCTCTAAAAACGCGCGCGAGAACCCAAACTCTCGGAATAATAATCGACTGTGTTTTTTTTTCTTCCGTGAAACTTTTTTTCCCTTAACGCGCCTCTGTCCGCAACTGTAACGTATATAAGTGTATATAGAATAAGTGCCGCCGTCGCCGTGTGACTTGCTGCGGCGCGAGTCGTTTTGCGCCTCCACACCACTTGCCCCGGGTCCCGTTTACCCGATCGTCATCGGAAAGACGAAGCAGATAGGCATCTCTAAACCTAACGTCTCGGATCGTTAATACCCGCCTTTTGTTTCGCTCGACGGCCGAAATCCTTTTCGCCGCATTTATACAGCTTTTTCATCCCCTAGTAAATGCCCCGTCGTTTAAAACTGCTTCTTCGGACTCGAAACTTGTCGCCGGTAAACAAGATAAATTATACTCGCGCGACTAGGTCATTGCGAGTGTGTTGGTATGCGATGTGTGTGTGTGTGTGTGTGTGTGTGTGTGTGTGTGTGTGTGTGTGTGTGTATGAGCACATGGCGTGAAAGAGAGAAATAGAGGGGGTAGAAAAAGAAACAGAGAAAGAGAGAGAGATGATGTCTTTTCTCCCTACCGGCCCCGTCCTCCACGACGTCATCACGCCACTCGTTGGCTTCTCGGCAAATTTTTTTTTCACCCGGTTCGGCGCTACGCAGCGGAAATTAATAATTCAAGGGGTCTATAATCTTGACAGACTCCTCGGTGGCGGCAACGGCAACGGCTACACTCTTCTCGTCCACCACCGTCTCGCTCCGGCGTCGCCACCACCGACGTTTACGGCGCCCACAAAATATAAAACGAAAATCAATACATAATAATATCATGTACGTATAAAGTATATGTATACAAAAACACCGTGGATAATAATAATACATCGTACGCTGTGTGCGAAACGGGCAAACGGAAAATCGGAACGAAAAAATCGTTCGTCCGCCACACGTCGCCGACCGCAACACCGATCATCTCTCTTCATGATAATAATAATATGTTCGTTCGTACGCGCACGCACACACGGTCAGGTACACGTATAAGTGCTGTACAGTGTAGTAAGTACAGGCTCCGCCGACACCGGACTGACAGTGTCTGTTTTCCATTTACCCGCGCGGCGTTCGTGTGACAGGAAAAAGCGGCGGTGACGAGTCTCTCACGTGTGTCACGCGCTTTAGACATTTTAATGGAAGTTTCGTGTGTATCATGCGTGTATGTGTGTGTGTGTGCTTGTGTTTGTGTTGCGTGTTTGTTTGTCACGTGTGTGTGTGTGTGTGTGTGTGTGTGTGTGTGTGTGTGTGTGTGTGTGTGTGTGTGTGTGTGTGTGTGTGTGTGTGTGTACATATCCACCCCACGCGAATATTGTCGCACGTACTATGATAAGCCATGCATGTCGGCAGTGGCGACCGCATTGATCAAACTACTGCGTCACTGGAGACCTATTGTTATTGTCGTTGCTGAAGTCTCGGTGTAAACAGGATACACACACGCACGCACGACGTAGACGTTTACGTATTTATGACGTCGTGGTCGTCGTGCAGTGTACGGTCGCCACTTTAACCGTGCAGGTACCGCGGATACGGGCCGGACGGTATAAAATAATTTGATTCGATCCGAATTCATTTCGGTCTCGCGGGTTTCTCTCGTTCACGTGATAAAAACGGTTGTTCGGTCGTCTTTGCCGAGAGGACGACGTTTGCGAAACGTGACCCATTTTTTTTTTAGCGTTTCACCAAAATCACACGAAAATAACACCGGGTCTACCCGTTCGGTGGACCGGTGAGATTCGGCTTTATCTTCCTTCCTCGACCGTGTTAGACGAAAATATACGACGAAGTTCGAGAGACTCGACGTCACGGCACATGTGCGTACAGAAGAATAGCTCTTACCCCGCCGCCGTAGGGTACGTGTGTATGCGTTCAGGGTTTTTTCTCCGCGCGTTTTCGCGATTTCTCGAGTGTGTGCGGCCGCGAGTGTCGTCCGCACTCGCACTCTGCGAACACGCCGGTAAAAGCCACGGTACACACGCACTCGGAGACGCGCGGAAAGCACTCGGAGGCGTAAATACTCGGTTTGCTCGCGACGGTGACACGCGTCGCCGGGATCAAGCGACGCGTAATGCGGTTCGAGCTCGGCACCACGGGGCGCGTTTGAAAAGAAAACGTTTCCGCCGACGACAAAACCGAATTATCCGTTCTAAAAAACGCACAACAAACGCCCCGTACACAATGGGATTCTTTCTAACCGCGTACACACACATCTACTCCGATTCGAAAACGACGTGCGTACGTACATACGTACGCGAATGCGATAAACACGATATGAGCGTAAGCCACGGCGCGCCGTACCGTTGTAAATTACCGAACGCCGTAAATCGTTTCCGTGCAAAAAGTGTACGGGTGGTAACGTATTAACGATAATAATTTGTACGTACCACGGGATAAATTCACGAACACGTCCGCACTACGTTCGGATCTTGTCGCTTTTGTTTTAGGCGTCGGTGATAAAAAAAAAAAAAAAAAAAAAAAAAAAATGAAAAAACTCCCCACCGTTTTTATGTAGACGTATTGAACATTGCGGAGCCGTTGCGTGAAGGCGTGTTCGCCTCGCGCGCGAATTAATCGCAGAAAAACGTGTATTGTCACTCATTATGATTTGTTTTTTATTTTATGTGATTCGCTCCGCGTTTGATTGTCACGAGAATTTCATATCGTTTTATAAAGCCGAACGGGTGTACGTGTGTGTGTGTGTGGGTTTTTAATGTTTTTTTTTTCTTTCCTGTAAAATAAACGGTAAAACCGTAAAGTAATATCACTAAAACGTCGCGTGAAAAATTACGAGTGCGCATTCAAACATCGTCAAAGACGATTTCATACATTGTGACGTGCCATCGTAACATGATTTGTAATGTATAAAATATTATATTATAATGTAATAAATACATTTTTCGAAACGGTCCGGACGGTTTGAAATATTATTTGGACGCATTAAATTCAATGCCAAAACTAGTGATTTAATGCGACGCGTGTCCTGTGTACGCGTATCGCGCTATAAATCTTAAACCTTCATAAGTTATCGACGGTGCGAGTTATTCCCCATAATAATAAAAGCTTACATTTGTCCTTTACGTTACATAAAACTTCAATATCGGCCGCGCAACAAAAACATTTTTTTGCCTTTTTTTTTTTTGTCATCCACATGGCGCTTACGAAATATACATGTTTATATATAGAACCTATACGCCAGCTACATATTACAATGCATAAATAAATTTATCACTTGACGGTACAAGCTGTTATAAAAATATTTATACGGAATAAAATCTATGCGAATTCACGACACATCGCAGCTAATACGTATACGTACGAAAAACAAACATCCACCCTTTTTGCCTCGTCGATATTACGCGACGGTTTAATGAGAAATTTCAACTCGAAGCCGTGGAATAATTCAGATTTTTTAATACTATTAAATCCACTCCGATAAAGTCAACGGGGTACCCACTTGAATGATCCCATCATTATGGAACGAAAGATACTTAACAACCTTTTAATTCGAAATCAGCTTCGTTTACGTAATTTTACCATTATCGTACGGCTATCGATTCGCTTTTCTTTACTAAAAAACGTATTACATTGCAGCACACACACACAAACACACACACACACACACATACATTACGATATATTATTTCAGATATGTCATGCAATTTATTTCTTATGTATATATTCAACCTTTTTCTGTGTTTTTGAAGCTATGCTTCTTTACGCGGGTTCTGTTGAAGGTATGCTTTTTTCGCGGTTTCGCTGGGGCCCGCCGTGTAAAATCGAAGATGTCCAAAAACGTTCCGTTCCGTTGCGTTCCGTTACCGCAATGATGGTGCGGTGTCAACTGTACAGTAGTATGAATACGCGTGTACCGGGTTCGAATCCTCAAACCATAATATAATTTTTTGCACTTTTTTCCTAAATTTTTTCTGAATTTACGTCAATATGGATCATTTCCTTTATACGTCAACTTATAAAATCTGTTTTGAAGCTATGCTTCTTTACGCGGGTTCGGCGGGAAGGGGCCCGCCGGGTAAAAATGGAAGATGTCCAATAATATAACATAACATGATATAACGTTACCGCAATAGCGACTAGCTATAGTGACTGTTTAGAGTGCTACGGCCGCAGGCTGCGGCAGCAGCGCCAGGCCCGGATTAAGGGGGGGGCCAAAGGGGGCCGTGGCCCCCGGGCCCACGACAATTTGGGGCCCACATAAAAAAATGTAGTCTTGTATTCCACTTAATTCGTAAAATAACTTTAAAAAATTCAGTTTTATATATTTTTTTTGTCACCTGTATAATCTAACTACCAAAGTACCAAACTTTGACTTTTGTCATTCGTGATTTTGATGTCTCGT
Source organism: Therioaphis trifolii (assembly GCA_027580255.1). Classification (NCBI taxonomy): domain Eukaryota; kingdom Metazoa; phylum Arthropoda; class Insecta; order Hemiptera; family Aphididae; genus Therioaphis; species Therioaphis trifolii. Next base: position 16,192,332 of record CM050409.1, on the reverse strand, counting down.
ATTTCATGTTAGGATAATATTTTTTATATAATAGAATAGAAAAAGTTATTTTATTCTATGAATAAATTTTGTTATTTTACTATGAAAATTGATAATTAATGTCACTTGCTTGAGCTGTCTCAAACAGCAGAAGACTATAATACAGTGTGTTCAACGATAAAGGTAACACAAAATATTTCGAACGCATGACCTTGTATTTAATTCGGGTTTTTTTTAATGCATAAAGGACATAAAATTACATTTATTTTTGGTAAATTATAATTTTTTTTTTTTTAATTCTGCGCATACGCTACAAAAAACATTTTTTTTTTAAATTGCACCTCCTATTTTTTAGTTCAAATTTGAATTATGTAAATATTTTTAAGCAACTTTGTCCTTTAAAGTCTTGCTCTAACTTCAAAATTGACTAATTGAGAAATACTTAAAGTTCGATTTATAACATTTGAATTTATCGTACTTTTCAACAGTCTACATAGAGTTTTACGAATTGATATGTGATTTTTGTATTATTTTTTCTTAAAAATTAAGTGTACAGTAATCAGTACACAGTTCTAGTAATTTACATAACTTCTGCAGACATTTAAACACAAATTTCTCGTAAATGGTATAATTTTGGTTCATTAATTAAACAAATTATCACATATTTTATCATTTTAATTCAGTTTAAAAACGAAATTATGATTTTTATAAAGAACTTTTGTATTATTTTTAAGTATGTTTTATGCATTATGTTTAGATCATAAGAGACATTTAACGATTGTGATGTTTGAAAGAAAACTATCTAATTGTCAGGTATATGATCGAAAATGGCTTAAGTATTCGCAAAATCGAGGAACAGTATATTGTTTTATGTTCAAACTATTTACTAGTTATTCTGATAGCCCATATTTTGTAAATAATAGTTTTGATAATTGGAAAAAATTTGAAAAAATATCCGATCATAAAAATAGTATTGAACAGAGAAGTGCTGCAGTAACAAAGTGATTACTTCGAATAGATAAAAAAATTCTATAAATAGAGAAATGGAGAAACAAATATTAACAGAGACAAAATATGAGACTGAAGTATTGAATTGTCTCCAGTCACTTAACTTTGGTCAAAATATCAAAAACTTTACATCCTTGAAAGCGAGAAAAAAAATGTTTTTAAATAAAAATAATGTTCTAGTTTTATATTTACAAAGTTTTATTTGTGTTGTATTAACAAAAAAAACATTGTTTTAGAAAAAAAATAATGTTATCATGAAAAAAAAATACTGTTTTTATGAAAAAAATTATTCTTGGGGCCCTCTAAAATATCTGGCCCCGGGGCCCCAAATATGTATAATCCGGGCTTGAGCAGCGCATTGTTAAATAGCCAATAATACTTGTCCACGGTTAAATTTGAAGAATTCTATAAATAGAATAGTTTAATGTGCTGTAGGTTGTTGGTACTTGGTACATTACTATATCGATAACCGATAATTACGCGCGTGCAGTGCTCGTTACAGTTATTACTTAATACTTATCAATCGTTCTACTACAATCGAGTACTATATAGAATACTAGACTACAAAATATTTCGTATTTTCATTAGAGTATTAGACACGTTCGAGTTGTTCGATGCAGTACCTAATACCTATAGTAATAATAATATATTCCCATAACGCTTACAGAATTAATTATGAACGGTATTTTGTATTTTTATTATTTTATATTATTATCCTTACATTTTAAAATCATTATTTGTTTGTTTTTATTCTTTATATTTTCTTCATATTGTTTCCATTTTATTTTGACGAACTTCAATTAAAAACTTTTACGTAAGAGGTTCTTTCTTTTATTAAGCTGTTAGGTAGGGAGTTGAAGCATAGCTTTTTTTTTTATTTGTCGAATAAACACGATAATAATATTGTGACGTTATTACTATTATTTTTTTTTTATTTCACTCTTACAAACGTAATCATCTATAACCATAAGTTATGTATTAACGATTGAATTATTTCATAAAACTCCATTGATTTCGTCGGTTCTAATACGGTTTTTGGTCCCTGTCGGATTCTCGCTCGTGACCCGACACGTGACGGTCCGCGTTATCAACTATATATTATTATGCGTTTTACGAACGACCTCGCCGCCCACGCAACACGACAGTCAAATAATTATACGCGCTTAATTATTTTTCTCCGGCTGAATACTTAATGTCCCGAGGACTTCGCGTATACCAGATTAATCAAACATTCTATCCCATTATTACAAAACACAAAGCCCGTTCGGTTATACGGCGCATACAACAAAGCACATTAAATAAATAATACGGATGTTTTTGTCAAACTGGCGTATTTAAATTTTATAATACGGACACGCCGCGGTGTTTTGAAAAGTTAATTTGCCTAAGAAGTTGCATAAAATGAACTGTTCAAAGTTTTCGCTAAACCTTTTGCTCGTTATAAATTAGTAATAAACTTTAAACGTCCTAATATGCCCTAAAACTTCTGAAATCCGAGACGCCGCCGAGCTTAAATTCTAGGTATCACGTGCGCGCGTACGACGACGACGACGTCGCGTATACGTAAAAGAACGACACGGAGAGCGTCGGTGGTACGGCGGCGTCGGCGGCGCGTCGTCGATTAACCTCGTTTTCGGCCCCGAGCAGTGTAAACGCCCGCGCGTACACCACCGCGGCCGCCACCACTACCTACTACTACCTGACCTTATTTATGTATTGTTATTTGTTAATATAACTTTGGAAATAAATCAACGGAATTCGCGCAACAACACGACGTCGAGTCTGAAAAATGGGATGAAACAATGGGCGCGGGGCACCGGGCGGCAACTGGGAGGCCGTACATAAAAGACCGCAAATTGTTTATAGAATTCTCCGGGTGGCGGTGGTGGAAACGCGCCGTGCCGTCGCCCGCCATCCATCGCGCGGGTTTTTATATCAGCGTATTGTGTTTGCCGCGTTCGTTTCCGCCGCCACCGCTACGTCGGTCGGTCGGTCGGTCGGTGCGAATGTAAAAACGAAATGATAAAAAAAAATAATAATAATAAAATAAAAAAAAACCCTCTGATCGTAGGAATTGATTGGATTTCCGTAAATGTATATTATTTTCATTTTTATTTTTATTTTTTTCATGAATTCTAGTTTTTGTTTTTGTTTTTTTATTTATTTATTTTTTTTATTTTTACACTTCGGTTATTGTGTTCCGAAATATTATCTCGTCCGTTGTCAGGGGTGACGTCACATCACGTCTTCTCTGCGCTCGCGCACACGCGTCCGATTACAATGATACTGTTGTATCGTACAAAAGGCGCCTTCGGCGTGTATAATCGCGTCTTCGTCGGGTCCCGGGAAACGGCGTAATGCACAGGAAGTTTACTGATTCGGGTCTCGGATTATTTTAGGTACGTACCACACCGATCGGGCACCGGAACGTTTTAGGCTCGACGCTAATTATCGATTCTCGGTGTTTCAGGTCGATAGTTATCGTCGACGTGACCGCGGGCGATCGCGTAATGAGTCCTGCCCCGGACGATCGAAGCGAGTGATGTTGACCGGCGTAGTTAGCTAATAGCTTAGCCATAGATCTTATTCGCGAAATCACAGTGTGAGAAAAATTTGAAAACACCGAGAGCACGCTGAATAATCAAAGATCATAGACAGTGCTGTGTCTGTGAAATCGGGAAGGAAAACGATAGCGTGCAATCGCACAGGTGTATTTGTGGAGGCGATATAGGGATCACTGACTCCCTCGGCTTTTAAATTTTGTTTTTTTAGTTGATGATTACGATTGTTTTATATCATAAAATTACGCAGTGATAACACGTACAACAGAAATTCAATACAAAATAAATTATCGAAATAACTACAATGTTACAATAATAATTGAAGTAATAAGTGTGTTTGAAAATACGGTCGATGTCCATGGTTTATATTCGACTAAAAAGGCTAACATATAATATTTAAAACGATTATTATCATAAAACATATCGTCGATAACTATCCGGCTATAACCATGCTTCTGATCATAAACGTTTGGTCGCTATACAAAGCAAAAGCTCTTGAATTGTGGTAATTGATTAACATTATATTGCTGTGTTTAGTGACCCGTAAAGTAGGTAATTACACTAAAAGTCTTAAATGTTATATTGCATCGAATAATCGAAACATATTGAAGGCGAACACATAAATTTGCGATAACCAAGAAGTTGTACGGAAACATAAATATAAATAAATAAATATACTATATAAATAAATAAATATACTATATATATTGTATATTATAAACTAAAACATATTTGCGGTAATTTTACGTCATTATTTCAAATGCCAATAATAAAACAGATAATAATCTAAACTACGATTTATTTTTGGTTCATTTACTCAACACATCCGTACTCCGTATCAACAGTTGGAATAAACAGATGAGAAACTTTTTTGGGATAATTGTAAAAACTTTTTTTTTTTTTAAATACTCTTAAAATAAATCGCTTTCTTTTTATGAAATTAAAAATCAGACTTCTCATTCAATACAAAACGATTAGAACGGCTATGAGCAATTCTCGGTTGATACCGCGATGTGATGCAAAACATTATTTTTCTGAGCTTTTTTTTACTAGTTTTTAATTTACTTGACACACTATTATCCGAGTGAAATAATCTCGCAGATACCATGTGAATACTTAAAAAATTCACGTTTTAAATTCTATGGATATCGTCGGGGTACACATGCACAATGCACATTGCAATAATTTTTATTGCACGTGCTTAATGTCAGTTTTTGTTTAGTGAACATTTGAAAAAATTCCCCTTCCCCTTGATAAGTTCTAAATACGGCTCTGTGGCCTTTTCGTGTATCAGTGTGTGTATTCAGTACTCAAGGAAAAATGTCCAGAAATCAACCACCGTGTAGCACTTTTAAAAACCTAGGACCGAACCGATATAGTACCTTGCCATAACTCGAAATCCGACTAATACTGTATTTTTATTCTGAAATCCATCTCGGATGAGGCTGTCGAAATATCGACGTTTGTGCCGTGGCTGACTTTGTGTTTTGTCATGCAGATTTGTCGCGTTTCAGAGGTCGCACAGTCACGTACCCCTCAAACCCCTTCGATACATTTCCTCGCGTGTCGGCGGTACGCGTAAATATGATGTATTCGCGTGTAAATCAATCGCGTTCTCGTAGACGTGGTATTACAGATCTATTTGACACACTTAACGACGAATCGACGTTTAGTTCAATCAACGACGTATTTGACATTTTCTTTTTTTAAACGACTACAGAATCACTGCGTAAAAATTTCATGAAAGCAATGACTATGTTCAATTATTTTTCATCTTTGCGATTTTCTAGTCTGATCGACATTTAAAACACGGTATAACAAAAGAGAATACTGTTTTTGAGAATTTCGACGTTTAAGTTTAGAACAGTGGACCGATAATTTAAGTTATGTAATCATTCAAAGTTAAGAGCAGTGGAGGAAATGGTAGCAACCATTTCGCCGTGATCTTTTTTTTTTTTTTTTTTTTTGCTGTTGTTGTTTAGAGTTGTAAGACTACACTACAAATAATTTAAATATCCTTAAGAATTTAAGCATCGAAATTTATAAAAAAAAAAAAAAGAATGTATTGTCTTAGACAATATTAAGTTATCGTTGCCGGCGGAAACTAAAAACTCAGAAAATTATAGCACATAGAATTATTTATTATTTATTGTATGTATTTTTTTAAAGGTCAACAATAAAGAATCCGACTGAAATAACTCGATTTGTCAAATAGATCTGAAACATCATATATATTTTATTCAAAGGTATCGACATTCACGATGACATCGTTGACGGTAAAATAATTCTGAAAAAGACCCGTCCACGACGACGAATGAGAAACGATGTATTGTGTATGTATATGGCGATTGGGGTTTTTTCCTCGGTTGAACGGGAAAAAATGTTCGATTAAAAACCTCAAAGTATCGTGAAACGTGCGCGAAGAATTTTTCCCTGAGGACTCGTAGAAAGGAAAATAAAGATACAACTGAAAACTTAGTTTAATCGTCCCGGATCGCTGTTGCGATTTTCGATAAACGCGAGTCTGGGGTTTTTTTTGAGCCGAACGACCTCCGTGTTTAGCGTCTTTTTCGTTTACTTTTCTCCTTTTCTCCTTTTTTATTTTTTGGTAAAGATACACGTGGGTACTAATGCGACTATGGTTTGAGAACATGGGATAAAACCGATATTGAAAGACTCGTTTGCCTTTTTAAACGGTCAATAGACGGATATAAAGGTGTTTAAAGTACGTAGGAAAAACACGACAACTAAAGCAATAGTTTTTGCGATTAGTTAGTTTTTTTTTCCTACCCCGTTGTTGAGAAAGAGGAAAATTGATCAGTTTCCCATCACACACAAAACCATTTCCACTCTTACACGTGGATGCGTGCGTATTTATGTGCGAGCGTGTGAGTGTATATATATATATATATATATATATATATATATATATATATATATATATATATATATATATATATATATATAAATATTCATAGAATTTGAATTCGCTAGCTTTGTTACCTGCGAATTCCACTAAAAGCTTAGGTACATTTTTCGCTCTACTTCACTTATTCATTGAAAGTGTTCAGTGTTCACTATTATGAATATATATATACATCCGAACTTAAGATAGGCTATAGAACATTCGTCTCTTCTTTATTGTCTGAGCTATTTATTTTTTTTCACGATTCTTCCGTGTGCCTTTTGTTTAGTTACAATAATAAATAATAATTGTGGCAAGGCAACGTGATAAAAGGAAATGGTGCACATCGAATACAAAGTGAGTGTAAATGTGTGTGTGTGTGTGTGTGTGTGTGTGTGTGTGTGTGTGTGTGTGTGTGTGTGTGTGTGTGTGTGTGTGCGTGCGCTCTGGTGAAGGCTTATGAAATCGATCCAATTCACCGTTGTAGGAACAGCAACAGCAGCACCAGCAGACACGCAACAAAGTTTTCAGCATACGCGAGGCAACGGGGTCACATGCACCCAGTGAAACGAGGGGAAATGTGGTTGGAATCCAATGTTAATGGTGTGCTTTGTGTCCCTGGAGCTAATTTATAATGAATACGCGCGCGTAAAAAGTCGAAGAAAATTAGTATCTTCGGCGGAAGTATATGGTCGAGGACTAGCGTCGTCATGTACCCGCTTTATTTGTAGGTTTATTAATATCATTAAGATACAATGGCGGTTATTTTATGAGCAGACCAAGTTTGTTAATCATAAACAAGCATGTATATGGCTTGCTGCAACAATAAAATTAAATTGTTCCCACAACCGACGACTTTTTGTTAATAATTTAAATAACGCATCTCGCAGTCTACATGATAAGAATCGTAATTTTGTATTTTCTGATATCACGCGGGATTTAATAATACAGTTGTGACTATTTGAATACATTATTCATGGCCCCTCATAAATCATATTTTAAAACATTTATTTTTAAATTTGACACATTGCATTTACTGATTTTCCTATGATAATTATATGGAATTTCAAGCATATTAAAGCTATTAGAATTTAAAAAAATTATCATTGTTTTACTTAATGCATTACAAATATTGTATCCGTAGACCAAAATTTGTTAAAATAATTTTTATTCAATTTTGAAATGTAAATATATTTTATTCGTTCTATTTATTCATACAACGGGTTTACCCTTTATAATACAAATTGATATTCAATCCATTAGCTGATTTTATCATCGTTTTCCGTTTTGCTTTTAGTCTAACTACATAAATTATCCTAGGTTGATTAAATTTACCACTCTACTATTACAGTACTACTTAACTACTTAAAAAAAAAAAAAATGAGTAATGTGTCAATTTCAATAACGTCAATCAAACAGAGCTATGATTTTAACATTTTTCCCGTACCTACCGTGATGTGCCGCTAAAAAATATACAGGTAATTTAATTTCGGTGAGGAATATGGATTAACCCAATGATAAACCCGATTTGATATTTGATGCCCATGTTTTCGTAATAACTTATTATTTTATCTTTTTAACGTTAACATAGTTTATGTGATTAAAAAAACAATTTTGTCATCATATTTCATGGCAAAATGTATATTAGATTAACATTATTTAATTATGTAATCAACAATTTTATTAATGACAACATATATAGATACTACAGAAACGTTAGCTGATTACCTACCCCTTAAATTCGGTTGAAAATAATATTTTCATTTTTCGTTCTTGGGATACATCAACACAACTGTGATAAAATAATAATAAAATTAATCATGGCATCTAAGCTTTTTAAGCCCTCTTCTGTGTTTAAATTGGAATCTGAATTTCTGACGAGAGATTAAAGTTACACAATATTTTAATTTTTGTACCTACCCAATGATTGGTCTAAAACCGTGAGCCGACTTTTAATATTTCATGTGTAAACGAATCCAAATATATGTATATATATATATACGAATGTAATTATTATTATTATTTTTTTTTTAATTTTATAACTCTTTTGTTACGTGGTAAAAATTAATTAACATAATTCAAACGTTTTTGTACGTGTAAAATGTATGTTTTTGTCGAATAAGGTTGTTGTTTAAAACATCAAGTTTTAGCACTCTCATAAGTTCATTTATATGTTACTTTATTAAAACACGCGTGAAACTAGAGATTCGAAAACGAGTAAATTAATATTTTCGTCAACAGTTCGTGAATCTTCATCTTCATTATGGATGCATTTTTACTTTCCACGCGCGTAGAACCGTTTTCATTCCTTTATTCCTTTTTTTCATCCACTATGAACATTTTGGGCTAATTTATTTTTATCATTATTTCACTTCAATTAAAGCATACTGCAGTAAGAGTCGATATAGCCTTTTCGTTTTCAAATGATTACATATAGACAGGCCTAGATTTATAACGAAACGGGCCTAAGGCTTGTATACAAATAACAGGCCTATTTTAAAAATCAGTAAATACCACTTTTCAAAAAGTTTGTCACGAAGAACATTAAAAACGTATACGTAATAATCGATTGATAGTGTACAAAATAATAAAACGTTCAAAACCGTATTACAAACGCGGTGTATCGACTTCCACGACGACGGTCGATTTACTCTCTCCGTGAACGAATAACGAGACTGAATTTCGGGCTGGAAAAATCAACGGTCTAGAGAACAAGTTTGTGTCTGGTCTACAAGTTAGTCGTCGTTCGATCCGTCGCAGGCGTTCGTCAAGTACAGCGGTACTCAAACTTTTTTGTTCGCGGAGCCCTTATTTTCCTAAAAAAAATTACGGAGCCCCAAAAATCAGAAATGTCTATTTTAGACAACAATAATTCATAAAAAATCATGTCAATTATAAATGATTTGCTTTTTTTTTTTTGTATTTTTCTGTAGAATACGAATATAAACAAATTATTTAATTAATCTAATAGAAAAAAAATATCAAACTATTTTAGTAATTTATAAATTTTAATATTAATGTGATCCATGATTTTGGCTTTTTTACTGGCCAGTATTTTAATATTTGGCTTGATAGACGAGAGTTGAATTGCATGTCTGCTTCAGCATCTAATTTATTACGATATTTGGTTTTTGAATATAAGTATTAAAATTAAAAACGTTACTAAGAAATATAATAATAATTTAATAATTTGAATTTAATTAATACAGATATGCTCAGGGAGCCACGGAGCCCCTAGACTACTCTCGCGGAACCCCAGGACTCCGCGGAGCATAGTTTGAGAACCACTGGTCAAGTAAAACAAACGTAACACGGCGATGATCCTCGTGGGGTGTACCTACTAACAATGCGTAGCAGTTGAATATCGTATACGCGCGTCAACTTCGCCTAATCGTGCACCGCTGTTTTCCGGTGTCACATGAATGTCTCGAGACGTTTCAAGTTTAGCACAAGTTAATTCGTACGTTATGGTTTTTTGCCCCGTGATGACGTTTAGAATATTATTTTTTTTACCCAGACGATACGTTTACAAAAAAAAAAAAAAAAATACAATTTTCAGTTCGAGCAAATGCAATATCGTGTTGAATTAAACTTCGGAAATATCGTACGAGTTCAATGCGACGAATAATATCTTGATGCTCTTACGCCGCGCCGTTCAACTATTGTAGACGATAAATAAAAGAGATATCATATTTTCGTGTTTCGAGCAGGGCGAATTGTTAAAGAACCAGGGGGATCGCCTTATTACTACGACTATTATAATTGACGGCACTTTTCGCAGTGAACATAATCAGCAGATCGTTTACACAACTTTTGGTAAAGGGGAAATTCCGTGAATTTATGTAAAGAGATGAAAGACGTATCTACCGGTGGCATTAACCGAGTGGTGTATTGTTACTAATTTGGTGCTCTCAAAAATAATTACTTTCGAGTTCCGAACAACTCTTGTTACACGACCGCAGTGTAGTGCGACGGTAAATATACCATTAACGAGATTTGATTTTAATCTCTCCGAGTTAAAAATGTCAATAATGATTATTGCGTATCGTTTTCTGGTATTTTGAAATTCTCGTGACCAGTCGAATCTTTTAAAGAGCATAAATGAATTCAATACCTTCAATAATTATTCATATATTTAACAATGGTAGAGTTGTACAGTTATGTTTCGAATTACATTATATACGAGAAATTATTAGTTATTAAATTAGTATTATTAGTATTATTAGTTTTTAAATCGATGAAATGCAATTCACTACATAATATTATCATGACCAGGTTCAGACGAAACATTGTGTCGGTTACGTGTTAACATGAAAATACTTTGACAGAGAATGACAAATAAAACGAGACGACAATAAAGAACTCGCTACACAACACGCGGCGCCGTGCAGTATTTAACCGACGTGTATATTTAACGAAACGTTTAGAGAAAACCAACGAGTGTGCTCAGAAGCGGAGCTCCGGGATTCGATGCTTTTGGTCGATTCGGAAACTTCGTTAACTATTGGATCGTCGATCCACTTTATATTTCATGTCATGTCGTGGTAAACGACAAAACCGTTTACAATTATGTCTAATCAATTAACGGCGAAAACAAAAATTTATTTTTCGTCTCTCGATCAATTGTTTTAAAACATTTATCGTGTTTTGTTGTAAGGAAAATAACACTGTAGTTTCAGATACGTTCAGTTACGGACGGAAAAATTTGTTCTATGAAAAACAAACAATAACGATTAATCGCGTTGTTATCAATTCTTGTCAAGTTTCTCGTTTTCATACATGCATTTTCCGACGTAGTTACAGACAATTAACGTTTCGAATCAAAATTTATTTCGATATTTCACGATACTTTTATTCGTACTTTTTTATTCGTTTTTTTATTTATTTATTAGTTTTATTTACAACCGCAATGCGAATATTTACGGAACCTGATAGCAGCAGACGTAATTGCAAAGCCGCCACCGCCGGCACAACACGATTTTCCCTCGCATTGATCCGACTTTAGACAAACGAAATTAAATTTTTGTGTACACTCTAAAACATACATAATTCCACACATCGCTGCATCCATTGTTCACAGTCAACAATCATGTGTGCGTTACGCGAAATATATTTAAAAAAAAAAAACAAATAATAATAAAATAGGAAAACGCACACGTAAACGGGGAAACAATTTATTTAAATACGATATTATGTATTATTATGCTACTGTATCGCGGTTAGGGCGGGCGGGGAAGCGGACGGGCGTAGGATTTGTTCTTCCGACGCGTATTCCCGCCGTTACTATATATATAACACGAAGTCTCTTGATAGCGACTCGTGCACAGAAAATTCGTTACGTACACATATTTTATACAATATATACATAATAATATATTTTTTAAATATTATCCATTACGTTATAAATTACTATTGTTGTTTTTCATGCAAAAAGTACATATTATTATTATTATTATTATTATAGTCGACTAGACGCAGCGTGTAAACAATGTTCATGACCGTTTAACATTCGATTTCGTCGGTAATGATATACAGAGCCCAACTTAGGAATTTTCGGGCCCGGGTCAAATTTTCTAATGGGGCCCCAAAATTAATTATTATCTAAATTTTAAATTATCTACTTAAATTATGAATGTAGTCTTTATGTTATATAGATTTGTTATATCTTATATTCAATTTATTTTATAAGATTATAAATCAATTATACCATAATAATGCTATAAGTAATTATTTAATGACAATTAATATAAATAAAACGATGAAATTAAAAATATAAATATAAATAAAGAAGTGTTGGTACAGTTTTTAATTCAAACAAATGTTTACTGATATACATCATATACATTGTCTACAAAGTCAAAGTGGCAATGCATTTTTCAACATAGTCAATGTAAATAATAAAAAAATAAAAAATAATAATAATTAAAGAAATAATTTGTTAAATAATTTAAGACAACGGTTTTTTTCTAGATTTTAGTTCACTAAATTTTTGAATTAGTACCTATGTTAAGATAAATTGTAATCATCATGATATAAAGTGCTTTTGACCAACTTTATCAAAACTTTATAGCTTATTTTATCGATTAGAGAATAATCATAAATTCGGAAATTCCATTACGTTACGTGACTTACAAAACTACGTAACCAGTAATATCATACAATGATTTCAAGATGCCACTTTAATAATTAAATATCAACAGGGGCCCGGGGCCCCAAATAATATCGGGGCCCGGGGCCGCAGCCCCCCCCCCCTCCCCCCTAAGTTGGGCTCTGATGATATAATACTGTTATTGTATATTTACCGAGAAACTTGGTGCGTCACTTAATGTATACAAACATTCTGTAGATTTTTTTAGATATTTGATTGGATAGTTGATGTTTTATTTTGAAAAAACGACAATCGCCCGAAACATTCGTCAGGAGACCTTTACGATTTTGGCAAGGAAATCGCGTTTGAAATTAATATTTATGCGCAAAACGATGTACATCTACGTTATTTGCAGACATTTTTTATGTTTTTTTTTCACCGTCACCGTCGTGTGGATTTTCATTCGTATTTTCGCGATGATTTATGCAAGTTTTACGAAACGGTATTTCTTTTTTACAGGCCTCGAGCTACATTTCACTAGCCCAGATGATAGTATACGGACATAATGTATATTATATATTATTATGGTACACGTGGGAATTAATTTATGTAAATTTACTTACGTGTCTGTTTTTCTTTTATAACAGTCTTAGTAAAGTAAAAAACAACCACCCCGTTTACGTGTTATTTCGTTTAACGAAACGATTAGAACTGTAAAATTCGTCTATTTCAATATTGCGACGAAGCCGCTGCCTTCTCGCTCGAACTGTTCGCTTGTTGTTTTTGCTGTTCCGACCTCTGAGGTCTGAAACTACCTACAAAAGCTACCCCGGTTCAGCTAGACGCTTTGTAGTATCATGTTCAAGACGGTGCTTGTCGGTCGCCTTTTATTTACCATGCCTATTCGGTCCGTAAAGTACAGTTAAGAACGCTAATGAGAGACAGGAACTTTTGACTGGAATGACTTTGAGCTTTTGTACAGACCTGCGCAGGTACTTTGACGAAGTACTTACGTCATTATGTAATTTTTGTTCGATTTTTCAGAAAAAAAAATGCATCGCTTAATTTCGTTGGCATATAGTCATATATTGAACCGATTCGTTTGGAAAATATTTCAGCTGTAATTCAAATAATACAACATAACATTTTTTCAGTTTATTATTTATATCGTTTATTTTAAGTGAACTTTGTAATTTATGCATTAAATGTAATTGGATGACTCGTCACCGGTGAACGTTTAACGAATAATAAATATGGGTATAGGTGACATTCACCAAGTAAATAAAACCAATAAAAATAAATCAAGACATAATACAATCGTGGTTATAATAGTAAATATTTAAACTAGAATGTTGATTAATTTCGACTTTGATCTAAAATCCGTAAAATATATCATGGCGGGAGGCACTGTTCATTTTTAAAATGAAATTATTCCAAATTCACATCAAGTTGGTTTTACCGTTATGAGTACCTTATTAAAATCCTGAGGTGTTTTTACATCTTAAATGCATAAATTTAAAACGATTTGATCACGTACGTATTTATACTTAAATATTGTGTGGCCGATATATCCATTTATAATTTCCCTCAGTAACTGACCTATAATTATTTCGGTTCAGGGAGCAAATTCACTATACAATTATGAATCTCGCATCTTTCATCTCTATAAAAAACTTTGAATTCGGTAACCATACGCAAGAGATAAATTATGGCTGTAAGAAAGAACTAAGTGAAAACCAATAATTTGTTCATGTCCTAAACGACGTAATTTCGTGAATTAAAAAAAAAATAATAATAAGAATAAATAAAATTGGTTCAAGTAAACACGGATTATGATATTATCGCCGACTTTACACATAAATAAAAAAAAAAACTTATCATAATATCGACAAATCGGTCGTGTTAATAAGACCGTTGGGACTGTACGTAGAAAACTTTTAAGTACTTATCCGTGATTGGCTATCGACTGGTGACTAGAATCGTGTCTTATATAATAGGTATAAGAAGAAAATAAGATTTCAGTTAATTGGATTATCCGCAAGTACCTATAACAACAACCCGTTAGTTGATTCTGCGTCGGTATTTGTGAAACTCGTGTGGTGTTTTTTTGTCTCGTATAATATAATTGGTTCGGTTTACCTGACCCGTGGTAAAGTATATTCGTCCTATATATTGAGTAATCGTATTACACCGATATCATTAGCGAAAAGTCTACCCGAGTGCTTCTTTTAACTGCGGACGATGCGGAATACATATTATTAAATGTGTATACGTTTTGAAAAGGCTCAAATCACGCCGGTGTTGTTTCTATCGATCAAAATATTCCTCGTTTCGGCGTATCGTCGGTGGTTTTTTTTTTTTTAGAATTCCGTACGAACACCGCTCCGAGAAAACAATATTTTTAATTTCACCGCTGTTTAGCATCGATGGTTTTGAAGTTTATTCCAGACCGTAATATCACCGTACTTTATATTTTAAAACCTAGAAATACTTGTAGAAAATATACGTACTCGGCCCTAATGGATACAGACAGTATGAAATTAGTGAACCGACAGCGTTATTGCAGTGTTTCGCTTTATTGAGTATCTATACCGATGGTATCTTTAAATACCTAACGTACTACAGTGCTTGTTTCTAATATATTTTGTCCGGTTGCGAAGATAAAAGTTTGATGTTTTCTCATCTAGTCAACATATTATTATAAGCACTTATAAACGAAACGATTCAATATTAATAATAATACGTAGACAATAAGAAACCGGCGAATTCTAGTTTTCAATATTTTTACGACAACGATGATCACAACGGCGTTTAAAATATTACAGCGTACATTTTATCAGTGTGTGTATAATTTTATTCATAATACCAAAAAAAAAAAAAAAAAAAAAAATTGTCGTTTTGTATTCAATATCCGCGGATCGTCAGGAGTTTATGTATTACAATATCTAACGTCAGCGTATCCTCGAGATTATAAAACGTATAAAAAATCCCGGCTCGACAAACTGATTCATATTTATAAGTTATAACACGAATTATAATAATAGATTTCGATAGAAAAATAGCAGCTCGACTGTCGGTACGCCTTACAAACCGACAGCTAAAACGATATAAGAAAAACAAAGCGCCCTTGAGAGTAGTTTTTTTTTAATTTTTTTTTTTTTTTTTTTTTTTGTCACTTTACGGAATATAATGAATACTTCGACGGTATTTTTATCGTAGACACACGAACTAGTCGATTGTTACTCGTTCGATATCACGTGTACGACGGTGTTCGCATGCATAATTCGATTGGCGACGTAGTAGGTTGTTATAAGCGGTCAAACTATCATAGAACTGGCGGGAGCATGCGCAGTATAATTTTTGCGTTCCGGCACACCCTAAACGCAAACTCAAACTATCAGACGGTTGTTCCAACACGTACGTCATTAGACCAATTTTAGGATTGGTTTTAACAATAATAATCACGAGTGCGAATCGCAGTCGTGTCGAGACGCACATCTCTGTGTCTGTGTGTCGGAATGAAATCGTAACATAGAACGATGTGGCGACAAACTATGCGGGAGATCGAAATCGATCCGATGGGATCGATAACGGAATCATACGATTTAATCTCATCGCCTATTCATACGTGTGTCGATTCGACAGTATCGTCACAAAAAATTCGTGCTGTCCGGTTTACTATCGCGATGTCTATGGTAGTCGGTAAAACGTCTGAAATACGAAAAATGCAAAATCTAGTTCAAAATCGATTTTTTCGTCAACGTACACTCGAATGGCCTACGTAATAACAACGACGTGTAATTACGTAGAAACTCGGTACTCCGGGGGTATGGTTAACGAACGAAACGCATAAATCACGGTTACACCTCGACGCGAACACGATATTACCCGTGTGTTATTGATCAACGCCTGCGTTATTGGGAAAACGACGAAACGAACGAGTACTGCGATTAAATTATAACACATAAGAAGACGTAGTGATAATTCGACGATCCGTAATGTGTGCGCGTGTGCACTTGCGATTCAGAGGGATATCCGGATTATTATCGTTCGCGGCTTATCGATCACGGTTCAAGTTTACTTACGAAGATCGATAGTATAAATATTTTGTGTAAAGAATAAAAAACATCGTTTCCGCGATCGGAGGAACGACAAGAAAACGAAAACCAAAAATAAAACGACCGTACACGATTTATCGCGATCGCGATGACACAGGTACGACCCGCCGCAATCGCAGTGATCGACGGTGATCGCGATATCGGCACGCGTTCACGCGCTATCCACCGGCGGCGAAGTATTCCTTTTTTTTCCACATAATTTCTCCTCCGTCGATAGCCGACGTGTCCGCCTTGACGGACGCCAGCATCGCTTTCGGCGCGCCGGTCAACTACCGCCATCCGTGGTCCAGCCCCCGCAGCAGCCGGACCTCGTGAATCGTCCGGTCCCACGGTCAGCAGTCGCGACGCAGCCACTAACGCGTCCGACCGGAGCGTCTTGTCCCCGTAGTCGGCTCCCGTCTCCACTCTTTTCACCACTACGCCGCCTCGTTTCGAACACACACACACACACACACGCGCGCGCGCGCGCGCGCGCGCGAAGTGTAAAAAAACACGTTGAGGACTCGAATGACCGGTTTATTTTTTTGTAAGAATAAATACACAATTCTCATTTATAAGTCATTATAGTACAATAATCGTATGTGTGTTAACAAAAGAAATAGTAATAAAATATACAATTTAACAAAAATATACTGTAAAAACCGTTTATAATGACGTTCAAGGGACCAAAGAATATAGGTCATAATAACCGGTTGTCATTATAACCAAAATGACAAAAAAAATTGCATAGATTTCTTTGATTTTTAAGCCATCGTAATAAAACAGTGTCTAAATCCGTACCTATGTGTACAACTTCTAAGTTTTTTAATTGATAATTTTTCATTTTGAAACTCTTGTTCGATTTTATCTCGAGCTTTCCATATGTTAGAAATTGTAGAGTGACCTACGCCTAATTCATTGGCTATGTCGGAATTTTTTTCACCTTTTTTTTAAACGAAAAATGGCATTTGCTTTTCCTTCAATTGTGAATTGCTTTCGTTTGCTCCTTTTATAATTTCAAAATATTTAACACGGACCACACAAACCCATTTAACCGCACGACGATTACCCGTACTCTGACGATAAAATAAAATAAAACTGACGACTAAACAACGATGAAATTATCGGTATTATCGATTGTAATAGTCGTACCTTCGATAAAGTAGTCATTATAGATAAAATATTTTTCCAATATAACCAAAAATAACCGTCATAACATCCGTATAGTCATTATATAGACGTCATAATAACCGATACAAATTAGTACATACAATATAGGAGTTTGGCCAGGACATTTAATCTAAGGTCATTACACCCAATATGTCACTACAACCGGTGTCATTATAAACGGTTTCTACTGTATAATAAATGACATCGTATGACGTGAGAGGGGAGAGGGACGCCGTCCGTTGGAGAGACTCCAAAGACTATAGCTAGAAAGACCTATTTTAAGTTTGAGGTACACGTCCGACGCAATAGTAGTCGTAAATCGCAGCACGTAAACATAACTCTTCGAGTATTGCGCGTGTTCGTTATGTTTACTGTCTTGATAGTAGTTCAAATTGTATATAACCATTGATGACATAAGTAAGACAAAAAAAATGTATAAAAAGTAAAAAGACTGTATAGTGTTATCAAATATGTATAATATGGTTACGATACACATACCGACGTTTATACAACAAATATGAACAGATACGGAGCCCGAGGAAGGGACCCGTACACTGATGATTAAAGTCGGGTATTATTCCGAGAGACGGCCACGGTAACCAATGACAAATTCTCTCGCATACTTTTGTTTGTTTGCGATTCATGCAGGAACAACAATATTGCTGCTGCGGTACTTTTATTGTTTTATACTCTTTGCACTTTTCGTCGATTTCCCCGACAAGAATCCCGGAAAATTCTCGATTCCCCGACTCATTTCCTCTTCTCATGGGTGGTATAGTGTACACACACACACACACACACACACACACACTCACGAGGATACACCGTTTTTGTTATAAACGCGGGCGCACCATATACAATAAAACACATAGCGGTTGGTGTCGGGTACATTGTTTTTAATAATTTTCCCTTATTCGGTCGGCTTTAATGACGTGTAGGTGTACTTTCGTATTTCGTGCGTACAAATTATACATCTATATATACACGTACATACACTCGCACACACCGTGAAACTACTCTATTTCATGTTTACCGTCATTGTGTTCTATCAATTTTCATACGCTTTTGTAATAACGCCACGGCACAGTAGTCCAATTACTCCTGTATTGCGCGTGCACACACACACACACACACGCACTGCAATTTACACACACACACACACACACACACACACACACACACACACACACGCACACACACACATATATATAACACACTGCACCGACGCGCGAGCCACTCCTTGCCGTACGCTTTACGGTGGTTACTTTTACATAAAGTCCGGACTGCATTGGTATGAGTGGGCGCGTACTAAACCCAACGGACACGCTTGCGTGTAGTTATAATAATAATAATAATAATAATAGTTATAGTCATAATAACGATATGTGCAGTGGAGAATAATAGCTGAATGCATTTTATTGTCTTATTCATTTACAACCACGCGCCGGAGCGCGCTCGCGCGATTGTACGTATTTCGAGTGCTTCGGGTTTTATTATTTTCATTATTCCGACGATATTTGAAATAATAATGCGTTTTTAATATGGAATAATGGAGCCTCCTCTCGAGTGTAGGGCGTGTACGGATCGAGCGTTGCGTTTTATTGCACGCCGCCGCCGTACGGGCGTGTTTCTTTTTCCAAAGACGTACATTCGTGTACTATATGCGCCATAACGATAATATTAATGATAATTATTATTAATCCGTGCGGTGGCGCGGCACCCGTAATGAGAATCATTATTATCGTTCACGTGTGAAAATGATCGTGGTATGTGAGTGTTATACGCATTATTAAAAACGGTTTTCTCCTTTTTTTCATTTTTTTTTTTTTTTTTTTTTTTTAATTAACGTTTTGATGCGTTTCATGTTATCGCGTATATATAGTTCATACAACTTTTGATAAAACAAAATGATAAAAAAAAAAGTGTACAACATATCCGATGTGTGTGTGTGTGTGTGTGTGTGTGTGTGCGTGTGTGTGTGTGTATGAAGTTGTTTTTTTCATAAACTTTCCAACCGCTTAGTAATTAAATTTGTAAATAAATATTTATACAATTCTGTTTTTCAAAAACACATTCATACAATGTATACGACACGGAGATTTCCCGTACTTAAACCCATACTCGGTTTCACGTTTCTCGTGATTTTCAAGATCTCATTTGTCCGTCCAATCGCAAATCGTCTAATACCGTAATATCAAACCCGTGCACATTATCTCACGTGCTGCACTCATTTGTCAAAAACCTAAATTGATTTGTGCAAATACCGTCTGCGTGTTGCTCGTAAAATCATAAAATAAACAGTAGTTTACGCGTAAATACGCCAAACACGGTTAGCTCGTTATTGCATCTGCTGGTTTGATAAATGCGTCTTTCTCGTTCGATGAATATTATGATTATTACAACAAGTCAAACAATACGACTTTGTGTGGTCGGACATCAAAATATGTATTTCACTGGTCAGTAGTAACGTCAGACACGTTTCCGACAAACTAAATCGAGTGAGTTCGCAGAATTGATGTGGTCTATGCTATTTTTAGGTAGTCTGTGCTATCGAAGTCTGTTCCCTAAATTATTTTTTCATCACATTTACCTAATTATTATAATTATACAATTGGTTGTTTTATTTATAATATAAACCAAAAAAAAAAATAATGTGTTTTAAGCATGAAGATATACTGATTCGATATGCAATTGTGTTAAAACTAAAAACAATAGTAAACAATTTTGATTATTGATTGGACTTAAATTACATTATGTAAAATGTTGAACCCAAATTGTGTCGGTCGATTTTGAACTGCGCCGTGGAGTAAAATACTTTCTTAGTTACTAAAACGCAACTTAATTGTACTGGTCATAATATCGATTCGTATCGAGGCAAATAGTATTAAATTTTCTCAAAACCCCTTTTGACGAAGCTCAAGATATTCATTAAAAATAGTTTAGGAATTAAAGTTAGCTCTTCTATAAGTGGCCATTTAATAATATTAACACATCGTGCAAATTGCTGTTCCGGGAATCCGATCACTTTGTTAATTACAAATTTATGAACATATTCAACAACATCTGGCAAGTCTTAACCTCACCGATACAGTCTTCTCTCTCACTTTTCAAGTATCTCCTAGTCTCTTTGAATATATATAATATTATGTAGGTTTTGTATCATGTTGTACTATATTCGGTTATGCGAAATTGTTGTAGGTACAAAACGTATAATTGCTTTTACCGTATCGTAAACAATACCTCTGTGAGGATTTACGTACCGATTCTCATACGGAGTAGGTCCCTCACGTATTCGTTTCCAGCCCTACCTCTTTAAAATGTTCTATTTCTTTTACTTTTTTTGTTTTACTTTTTTTTTTATGACGACACTTGACAGTCGACCAGCCACAATACGCTTAGACCAGTGGTTTTCAAACTTTTTTTGACCACGGCACACTTCGCCCTTCACAAAATTTCCACGGCACACTATGACCTCTAATTTTAATATTCTAAAAAATTACATCACCCATACATTTTATTAGGGTGCAATTATTATCTAAAATAACTTGTCTTAGTCGCTTTCTTACGTACTGCAAACCTTCGATGTTTCAATATACACTTAAATATTGTAGATTCACAACGGTTGAACGCATCTATTTTCGTACATCATAATTAATTATTCAATTCGATCGGTCATTTATGAAAAAAAAATGTTCAAAACACCGCGGCTCAGCTAGTGAATGCTCGCGGCACGCCAGTGTGCCACGGCACCCGATTTGAAAACCACCGGCTTAGACATTTGCCTCGATTTACCAGCATTTGGTTTAATCGTGAGACCGAATGATTATCACGGGTTATCCAGACATAAACGTAGAGCAATAATGACAAGGATTTATTCGTAGATCTAACGAATGTCTGTAGATCATCTTCGTGTCACATTCATCAAGGCGAGCCCACGTAAGATCTGACTGCTGTTGACGAAGCGATAGTTTTTCGCACGGTTCGCCCTCGCCACGTGACTGTGGTCACGATATTTACACGCAATCCATCCGTTGATTGTGGCACATCCGCCGGAAATGAAATATATTTCGAATTTGGTTTTGTCCACCGTTCGAATAGATTTTTACGTTTCGCACTGCTCGGTCACCAATCGAATAACTGTATACACGGCAAAAACCGATTGTTTCGAGTAAAATTGTTTTGATTTGACGGTTTTGTCGAGATGGGAGAGATACGACTGTCGATTATTGTGCTTTGGTTTTCTGTTTACGAAAACCGAATTCCGACGAACAGTGAATTCTCATCATAATAAAAAAATTTTGTCCCGGAATCCATGGGATTGCTCAGGTTTTTTTTTAAAAATATTTATAACTACTCAATGACACGGATGTACAGTTAATTATTCTCGTACTTAATACCAGCCCTATGTTTAATATTGTTTAAAAATATCATACCTAGTAAATTGTTGAACGTTTTAATTAAATAACATTTAGATTATAATTATATACTCATCAAAACAAACATTTTTTATCGGTGGGCATCTGTGTGTACTTTTCATACTTCAAAGAGGTTAATTACCCCAAAAACGTTAAAACCCCAGCGTTTCATTCATCGAGTTTTGCAGCGTAATATTAGAGGATAGCTTATATAATGTTATAACAATAATTTATGTAAACTTCGGGTAACGCGAGTTTAGAGCTCCCAGGGCAAACCGAAAGGATCGAAGGAACACGAGTGATGGGTGGTACGCCATCAAAGACCCGGGACGTATTTTATAATTCGATTGCCACGTCCATTATTCGATCTGGTGGCACATCCAGGATTTGTCTAAGGGTAAGATACAAAATGAAAAATTCTTTCATGGTACAACTTAATGAAAAATGTCAAATTAAATAATAATAATGTCCAAAATTGACGTTTCATCAAATAGTATTCTAACATCATGGGGGATGTGTAAATGATCCGTATGTTATATTAAAATGGACTTGTCGATATTTTGATACGAAATACTTTGGGTTTCGAGAAATAATATTTTTATTCTGATTGAAAAAATCAAAATTATTTTCAGTTCTGAATTTTTGTATTTTCTTTCGGTAGTTCAATGGCCATTTTAACCAATAACGTTGTAATACAGTTTACTTATGATAAAATATTTGTTTTTTATATTAATTACGAAACATTTAAAATTACATAGGGTCAGGTAAGGTAATTTTAAATAGGGGTTACTGTAAATGGGGCTAATGTTCTAATGAAAAATAAAGAAATTATAATAATAGCATTTTATAAAATTATTGTTTAATATATTTTCTTCCGTTTTGAATGTAGCATTTTGGAAATTATATCTTTTGTGTTTTTTTAAATACTACTTTATTTAAAAAAATATTTATTTTCCCTTGCCTCATACATGATATCATGATTAGCATGTAGCTTTTATATGTTAATTTAAACTTTTCCCAAAATCAAAAGGTAATGGTAAATGTCTGGGGTAACCGTAAATTGTAATTTTAGCAATAAAGATAGCTTATCTAATTGATTAATAACATTTTTTTTTTACATAAAAGTTACATACAAATATAATATAATTACTTACTAGATAATTACCTGTTTTTTTTTTTTTATGAATTTCGGTGTCCCGGATTTCTTAAAATTAAATCTGACCACCCTGAATTAGCCATGAGTGACGACGAAACCGGTAGTGAAGTCAAATCCTCAGATGGTGAAGATCAGTCGATTTAAAATATACCTACGTGAATTACTGTCAGAAATGTACATCGGCATAATATAAAGTAAACAGTGGTCATCTCGGGTAACAGTTTAAGTTATATTACGATCTTTAAATATTTCAATCTCATATCCTATTGAATCTGTATATACGTATATCATAAGAACGAAAGAAAGACAGGGACATTAACTCAGAAAACTTTAAAAATCATCATCGTTAAGCCTATCTGCACAGTTCCAACCCTAAACGTGCTTTATCGCATCGTCGGTTGACAGGGATCTCGGTGGCTCAGCTTATCATTTGCGTTCTCGTTGCCTCGAATAGCAATCGACTGTTAGGCCCAAACTACTTTCCATAATTATATTAAAAATTTGAAAACTTTTAAATAGTTCATAAAACGTATTATTATTATAATTATCATAATGGTAATATTATTGTGCTTATTCTTAGGACTGTCATACTTACATATACTATCGAAAATCGGGAAATTAAATTTTAGTTTTAGAACATGTCGGACATTGTTATTAATGTTCAATTATGTCTATAGATGGTTTGGAATTAACGCCTAGTGATTTGACCAACGAGAATGTTATGTTGTTATCGCTTGAAACGAAGCAGATATTTTCGATCTATAATATTTTAAAGACTGAGGAAAAACAAGTTCACCCTTAAAGGCAAACACAAATGGTGACGCGCTAAAAGGGACGTTGTGTAGGAAGAACACCTACAGAATAAGAAATAGAACCAAACGTATGTTTTCGGTAAAAATAACGATTAAAAATTTTGATTTTGTCATGTGTGCTGGTTTTCAAAAGACAGTATGTGTTTTTGTGTTATGCGTCCAATCGTTATTAACGATTTCAGATCGATGCCACTTCAGAATTCACCTGTTTTATTTACGGCAACGTCACTCGACTCGTTCAATAACAAGCGCCCGTAATTGATTTGCTTCTGTTCGCGTTAAAGATCGTGCGTTTTAGAAATAATTAGACGTTTTAGGCAGTCGTGCGTTTTTAATTAGATTTCTTTACCCTCGAGTGTTTACAATGTTATCCAAAAGGCTTTTGTGATCGATCTCAAATAATCGTCAAATATTGTTTAACATCGATAAATAGTGAAATAATATACACGTAGGTAATATAGACATTAGACATAGTATATATATATATATATATATATATATATATATATATATATATATATATATATATATATATATATATATATATATATATATATATATATGTAAGTGTTCGAATTACACTCGATTGTTTTTGCCGACATTGGAAAAAATAAATTTTCGAAAATACCCGTAAAGAAGCTGATTGTCACGTGGTCGTTGTTTACTACATGCTGCAGGGCACTCGACGTGGATGCCGTTTTTGAAATCGTTTTCCAAAATTTTCGTCGCAACACGTATGACACTGATCGCGTCATATTCGTGTGCATCGTCACTGAGTAAATCTTATCTTTACGTGAGTCTTAGCTATATCCGTGAACGCGTCTTGTTCGGTGTATCGACTCGACGAGGAGACGAGAATCTACCGCCACGCCGTCGAAAACGCCTCGGCCGTGCAAGAGCTAGAGATCTTGAATAATTCTCGTCCGTTCCACGTTTTGCTATTTCACTGGAGGATCTTCGTACAAGAATCGGACTTGGATGGTTTGCGTCGGACGTCACGCGTAATCGCGAGAATTCCGTGTACGCGGCGCCGCGGGTTAGGTCGTCGCAGTCGCACGTATACTCGGCGGCCGCTTTGTCAGGCTCTGACAGGCGACTGCGACGACGCCGACAAGACGGAAAACAACGTGTTTTAATAGTATATAAACGTGTAACCTTTCACGCGCGTGCCTTTATTATTATTATTATTATTATTATCATCGTCATCGTTGTTATAGAGTTTATAGTAATATATTGTGACGTTGTACGCGGACGGGCCCGACTAAAACGCCTCGAACAACAACCGTTATCAATTTCCGCGATCACGAGCCAGTCTGAAATTAAAAAATAATAATCATGACGGAGCGGCGCATCCGGCGCGGTCGTATTGATTAAATTTAATTAAATTAAGCCGAAAAGATATTTCGAGACAGTCCTCCGGGTTCACGTGTACCTAGCCTAATACAGTTATCGCGATGTATCCTTTTGGCGCACGCACTAAACACACACACACACACACACACACACACACACACACACACACACACACACACATAAACAGGTAAATATATATATTAATATGAACGGCATATCCCTAAAATTCCCCCGAGGCCCTTTTCTTTCTTTCCCTCGGAGTATTAATTACGGGATGTTACGGCGAGGGTACGCACTCTCTCGCGTACGTATACCTACACAACCCACCTATATATATATATATTACGCTCGGCGAATTATACGTGTATATAGTAATAATGATAATAGTAATAATAATAATAATATTTTGTGCTCCGTATGTTTATACGTGTTTAAAATATGCAATTTTACTCTCGTCCGCGCTCACTGCGGTTTAGGTTAATTCGGTTTCGTTGTTTGTCTTTCCCATTAATCTCGCTCCGCCGAGTCCGTCCACGAGTTGATGGTAATAATAATAATAATTATAATATTAATAATAATAATAATAATAATCATAATAATAATAGTAACAATAGTAATAATTATGTTAATAATAATAATAATTGTAACTGTAATTATTATCATTATAAATTATTATTGTTATATTGTAGACAGAGGTGCATTCGAATGATTTAGTTTGTTCATTACGACGACTGTAGTTCTGCTCGAAACTATCGACTGTACACTCGGGCGAGATCTGCGCAAAACTTTTTACATTTCGCAAGTGCTCCCGGTGCTATTACAGTATTTTAATTTAGTGTCTATACTATATAGGCATGTGCTCGCGTCTTATAATAATAATTTCTCCTACATCCCGAGCACTTGAGAACGTTCTTTTTTCCTTCGCCTTCTAGACTTTTGTATAATTTGATTTTTTCCTTTTCATTTTCACTTTTATAAAAATGTACCTATTCATCGTGAAAAAATTGCAGCCTTTTGGTTTATAACCAATTATTGTTTTTTTTTTATTCTGGTTACTCGTTATTTTTTATTTTTTTTTTTATGAATTTTTCACAAATAATTCGTTCGTAACTTTTTGCACTATGTTAAACTCGTAGACCTCCGTGTATTATTCGTGTACATTGAATTATTTCTAATCCCATAGACTACGCATAATTCGTTCAAACGAAAAATCGCATTTAATCTGTAATTTCTTCATCTGTGAATTTCGTACGCCTCGACTTCGATTCGCGTCTAATATTATTAAAAATAATTAGTGCATACGTTTTATCTCGTTTTATCTCGGGTATCGACACGTTTTATCTCGAACACTATCAATGCATATAACAATGGATATTGCCGAGCGCGCGGAACGTTATGCGACCAGTCATGCGTATAAATCATAACATAATTTGGTCTCTCACGACGCATATCTCTCAGTAGCGGTCACCTCCTGGTAACGTACGGTATTCTTTTGTGAACAAGGGACTCCCATAGTCCAAAACTCGATCTGTTCCGCATAATAGCGGACACTTCCGACCAGACAACGCGATTGGTCAGTGACCAAGTGTCCGCTATTCAGAGGAGTCAGAGACCACAAATACCACGACGACATTGTGTGTTTACGTTTCGTCGCAGATACGACGCGTATGCGTCGACGTCTGCACAATATTCCGTCGATCCAACCCTGGAAATCGTACACGGCCGGTCTGTTCGTTCACGAAAACTATTACGTTCGGTCGCATTATATAAAATATATGAAATTAGTGATGTCATAATACCGCATTCGAGTGCTTTGTATTGTGTTAACACGATCACATGGTTGTGTTTAAATACATAATATGCCGTCGAGTGCGAAACGTGTGTTTCACAAAACGCCGTTCGTTCAACAACATCAAACACACCACCAATTCGTCTATTTATTGTGCCGAGCCACGATGGTGTGTGGTAATGGTATCATCCGTTTGCGCATAATATCCATCTCCCGTGTGGCACATGCATATAATACGTGTAGCGTGTTTTACACTAAAACGGAACTACAGTTTGAAAGAAAAAACAATTTACCCACTGTTTTGATCTTTGTGATTTCTTCGTGATGTTTAGTTTTTTTGTTTAAACTCCTATCAGTTCCGATTGTTTACGACGACGTGTTATTGAGAAAACACTTGTTATTAACCTAACGCCGGTATTCAAACTCGTATGATTGGAACGACATTTTAATAGATACAAGTGTTGAACACGTTGACTGTGAAAATAAAAATAAACAATCGTGCAAACGTGAGTATTAGAGTGTCTAACAATGTATTCCCTCTTGTAGTGATACCGTGTTATAAGACGATCGTTAATAGTTTGACAAAATTAAAACGATTAAACAATGCTAAAAAATAAAAAAAAATAAAACAAAAAAAATTATAATTATTTAGTGTTCGTTGTGTTTTGAATCGTAAAAAATGCAAACTCGTACGTTGTACAACGTCACCAAAATCACAATCGAACCTCGCGAAACACCCTGAATCGTCCGACGTCACACAGAGGACGTACTCACTCGATATCATCTGTCCGAGCCATTTCATTTTTATTTTATTTCTCTCTTTGATTTTTTCGATCGACCGGCCCACCGTACACGTCGATCGCGAGAATCACGCGATTTCCAAGCGACACGACGACGTGTCATTACGATAATATCGATAATATCGTATTACGATAATATCGTACACCAACACACACACACACGTCTATTGTTTCGCCTCCTTAACGAAAACGCATCCACCGCGAGTGATCGAGCTTTGTGTGTGTGTGTTGTCCACAGATAGCCCGCGGTTGTTGTTACGTTTCGATATACAGTAGAACCTCTTTAATCCGTCACCTTCGGGACTGGGGGCGTGGTCGGAACGCAAGCAAGCGTATTACATACAAGATTATAATATTAGAATAGTATTATATTTTACGTTACATTATAAAAAAAAATCAGTTATAGATTTTTGTTTGGCGAATGACTTTCTAGACTTCTAGCTGCAATATTCCTCCATTTTCCGATCCACAAAATGTCCACAGGTGTTGAGGTTGAATTTTGCTCTATGTACTGAAGGGCAATATCAAACGCGTTCTAAATTACACAATATTCATATCGATAATACTACGGTCGGATCAGCCGTTGCGGCGGACTAGCCGAGGGCGGACGAGAGGGGTTCTACTGTAATATACGTATATGTATAATACTCTCGTGCACAGTCGAGGAATTCTCTCAGAACCGTGCGAGCGCCCGCGCTTGGATCACGTTTCTACTCTATTCCCCCCCTCCTCGCGAACACGGCCCGGTCTACACTCTGGTCACATCCGTTTTCGAATTGAATTTGAGTTACTATTATTACTATTGATCATCAATGTTGCGTTTAACGGACGGAACATTACGCGTGTGTACCCGTTAGTAGTCGTTTATCTATGGCGAAAGCTTCGACGATATTATTATTATTATTATTATTATTATTATTATTATTTTATCAGATCGGACGTCTCTTAACAGTCGGTGTACACCGCTAGACGTGGTGTGCGCACGACGTTTTTAACGACGCGTCACCGCAAAAGGGGGAGGCCACGAAAACGTTATTAGGGTTTTCGCGCGAGGCGCACTGCCAAGTTAGTTTTAGCGCATGTTATTACAACGTTCGCGTGCCCGCGCGATTAGGTATGGTACGCGTATAGTTTATTCGAACGTATTGCAACGTAAACGAACGACGGCCGGGTGCACGGAACTTTTTAGATTTTAATTTCATAAATCATTCATAAACTGAGTTTTTGTGTTAATCTTCAAAGGAATTGATAATCGTTAAAGTTCTTAAAAACGCACCCTGAATGGTATAAATAATGGCATTAATAAAATTGATTTAACCTGACTTTTCAGTTTTATCCTTAGTTTTGGGTTTTTTTTTTTTTTTTTAATTTTCGTGGGTTATTAGATTAACGATAAAACATTTTGTAAATAACTTCTGACGTTTTTAGCATTTTAAAAACAATAAATTACCATCAATTATCCCCCTCTACGCCCGGGTCCGTGTCCCACGCGCATTCAAATGATAAAAAAATAACGAAATGAAATGGGATATCGGGAAAAAAAGAGCTTTATTTATAATTTTTTTGTTCGCCTCTCTTTTGTACATCCCCGTTCGTAATTAAAGTTTATTTATTTTTGTGTACACGCATCGTTTTTTTTTTTTTTTTTTTGTTATTTTGTGTATTTTTCCCACTGTATGTAAAATATAATTTATTTAATAAGTGTTAAATCATATTTTATAATAATATCCGATACGCCGTCGAAAACAACTCCGGCGCAGATTTTATGTTTCCAGGACATAAACATTTACCTACTATCCGTGAATAAAATAATTCGACGTTTGACCAATAGTCACCACAACGTAGAAACGGTTAATTCAATAACGGCGCGACCCGAAGCGGAGAACTCGGGTTCATACCCCCTTCTGCCGTGTCTGTAATGTAAAAGAAAAAAAAATAGGAGTAAATGTTGAATTTCGATAAAACTACTATCGCATTTGAAATCATTAATATATTTAGTTTTTTTTTTTTTTTTTTTATCGCAATAGTGTTTGAATTTGACGTTTTGAAACGGGACACAGATATATACTATTTGAAATTGTCTATCGAGTTCGTGCCGTTATGAAAGAATTTTTCATGTCAAGACCCTTTCCCTCTCCGCCGATCCTTCGACAAATTCTAGTCACTCTACAGTGGCATGCGCGTGTCTGTACCATATTATGTACGTATATATATATATATATATATATATGTATATTGTATAGTATATGTTATTAGGTTGTTCGGTTGTTCGGTTGTTCGGAATTCTCACACGTTTCGTGTTAAACGCGCGCGCACGCGCACACATTATTATTGTTGGCAAAAAAAAATAAATAAACAGAAAAACGAAAGCGTAAAAAAAAGGCACGACCGGCACGACCTTTTTCGGACTTGGCTGCAGTGGGACGTACGGCGCCGAAAAAATTGCTCTTGTCGCGACCGTCCCGACAGAAACGGCTCACGTAAACACATCGTCACGCAATCCCTTTTACACGTGATCTGAATACCGGAGAGGAGTTTTTATTTATTTCATTTTATTCCGTCCGTAATCAATGATATGCGTTATTTATCACGGACTGTGACGCGGATAATAGGACGGGATTCGTTACGTTAGACATCAAATTACAGAGAGAGAGAGAGAGAGAGAGAGAGAGAGAGAGAGAGAGAGAGAGAGAGAGAGAGAGAGAGAAAACTGCTACATGCACGGTGTACGATTTTTTTGTTTTTTTTTTTTTTTCGTTTTGTTTCCAAATAGACTTTTCGAAGCGTTATTTGAATATCGTCGTGAATGTTTTGTTTTTATTTTACCCGTTTAAATACTATACGAGTTCGAACGGGATTGAATTTAGATTATCTGCAGGTATTACTATATACGGGCCCGGGCGAACCGTGCGCCTTTCATACCGTGTGTGCCATCAGCCGTGCGCGTACGAGGCGCTGTTGTTGTTTTATCAGAACATTTCCGTCGAACGACGACGATTCGGCGTTGTACGCCACTCCACCGTCGACGATCCGTCGTCCGAGCTGTTGCAAAAGGACGTTTTAACGCAGGGGTCGGCAATTAATTTCTTCCATGACGGTCCAGATAATTTTAAGACATATTTTTTATTAATAGATTATTTATTTATAACCTTAAATATAACATAGGTAATAATCAATGTGTTTATTCTCGTATTAAAATCACGGTTTAAGACAATTCGTGGATTCGCCATCGTAATCTCCAATTAAATCGTAACAACAGATCAAATATCTTATTTCTATATAGAATCTAAAAGGTGCGAAAAACCTTCGTTTAGGAAAAATATTTTTGGCCATCCAGATATTTCTCCTCCACGGGCCGGATCTGACCGGATCGGTATACTTTTTTTTTTTTTTATCGAATAAAAACAGAATATTATTTACAACCCGTAGCGAAACGTGTACGACGAGCAGATGAGATGACAATATACGACATGACTTGATTATTATGAGTTGAGAGACCCCTGTCAGCAACAGAACCCTCAGGTCTCGGGATTCGACACACACGCGGAGAAAACGACGTGTCGAGTGACTTTACGCGCGATATCATAACGCGGACGACTACGTTGCAGTGTGTATGTAATATTAACATTATACAGGCACTGTACTATATACTGCAGTACGCGTCTCGAGCACTTCGACGGTTTTAATTTTTAAACAGCTTTCGCGCTCTGGAAAGAAGTATGTACGTAAAGTTTTATTCGAAATTATTTAATGATTGAAAAACGAAATATCAAATTTCAAAAAAAATAAAAAAATCTTCCCACGGCAGCCCGTTATTATTCAATAATAAAACGCCGAACGTTGTGTTCTAAAAACAGTTTATCATTATTAGCGTTATTATTTATTTATCGATTTTTTAAAAATAAACTCGGTAAAAAGTACGGTTTATCGATAAAATATTTATTCTCGGATTTTTATCAAGATACAGAAAGCTATTGGTCTTACAATAATTTATTATTTTCGAGAAATAACACTATTATATCGGTGCGATGGTAAAAGGGTTTCGAAAGTTCCACATAGCTTTGCTATCGATTGAAAAGCAGTTATAGATAGTGCCCGGGACATAATGGTAGAATTGAAAAGTTGTTTCCGAGAGAATAGCAAGAGAACATTGTAGGTTCGGTGAATTTTCGAGTCTGAAAACGTACAAAATTTTATATTTGCGAACAGTAAACTTATCTTGGATAAAGTAACGTCGTACGTTGGATAAATAAACATTTTTTTTTTCAAAATGAATAAGGCTTAGAAAAAAAATTTGAGTTTTGAATAATTATTTAAAAAAAAATCGTTTCACATAATCATACTGAATCTCGTGGATGCATTTCAAATACCTAGTATTCTCATATTAAATTCTTGGCATTTTCTATGTGAAATTTCATAATTTTACTATTGCTGAGAGTATTATACATTTTGTACAGTGAAGTTTTTTAAAATTATTCATCTCGTCCACATTTTAATCGTCTTATATAATAAGTTTTCTTTATATTTCAACAATTGCGTTTGTAATTGTATAACAAACTACCGAAGTTTAGTCATAGGCCGTTGGTTTCCGACGTCTGGTAAGCTCATTTATTTGGATATTTCACAGTACGTTCCTGAAAATGTAATCGTGTTTATTTGAGAATTCAGTCAAACGATGTAATTTTGAGTTTTCAAATTTCTCAGAATCCCCATTTGGTTCAGAGAACTCGCTGCAAATGCGTTCGTACAGCAGAGGTCTTAAATAAACGAAATAAATATCACGTAAATGTATGTTCTGAGCCTATCCACGCAGGGAGATTTTTCCAGTTTGACGGATGAATTCCACAAAAATTACCGTGTATAACATAGACTGAGAACATTTTTTTTTTCAGCAAAATATTCACACATGAAAAAATTGGTGAAAATCCAGCACCAAACAGAACAAATCTTGCGGAATGGATTGACTGTGAGCATACATTTACATACCACTAATGCATTTTTTTTACGCGTTATTTTATACTATATAATAATAATCATAATGATAAATACTCGTAAAACGTACCACGCAGAAGAGTAACTAATAAATAGATCAAAATATTGAAATCATACACTATTAATCTCTATTATTAAATTATTGAACTGAATAACAGTATTTTTTGTTCACGTGTTATAATTCTGACTGTACACAGCTCTAGGGGTTTTATTCGCGTATACGGTACGTCGAGCTGGTCGAGTCAAAAGTTTGATTTTACATATTATGGCGATGATGGATCTATACATACGTATACAAATAATATAGTCACGACGATACTCTTAGATTTTTGTCGATTGTTCACATCTCTATCACGTCGAAAATCTCGTACTTCACCACTCGTCCCCTGAATCGATATTTTTCGTCTGGACCGTAACCCATCTTCCTTGTTTTTTTTCTTCCTTTTTTTTTATTATTTAAAAGAATATAATATACAATCTGTATTAAATTACACAATAGGTAATATGGTTATATTATTACAAGGCTTGATTGAAGGGGGTGTTCTAATAACACTACTTCACAATTCTAGACAGTATTATTTAATCAATAATTTTGTTCATTTATTATTATTATTATTTTTTTTTTTAAATTTATAAATCAAGGAGGTCTCTGGGCCAATTACGCTTTAGACGGGGTATTTGGTTATCAGGAAGTGTGGCGGAAGAGAGGTTGGATATTAGGGGATCTGAGTGGTCAAGTGTGTTTGTGTGAAACAGTGTATAGTAGTAGGATGCCAGTGTATGAATGTTATGAATTTTGAGATCGGAGTGAAAGGTAAGATTGCTAGATTCGCTAAAACATATGTAATTCAATATACGCCACCTTCAACGACCGATTGTGCCAGATCTGGCGATATCGGTTGTAACTAGGGATGTAATGTGTATTCGAATAATCGAATTATTCGAATATTCGAATTCGAATAGTTCTACCGTAAATAATTCGAATATTCGAATAATTCGAATAATTCGAATATTCGAATATAATATAGATGCTACAATACCTAATCGGGATCCGTAATAATTGGATACCGGGAATAATAATAAATTAATAGGTAAGTGACTACGGGTCTAGTTAACAGGCCACTTTTTTGGGGATTTTTTGGTTTGAAATAATTAACGGACTTAGTTAATAGTAGAATTAAATAAATAGTGTAAAAGGCTTATCGTGGAAAAATAGATATAACAAATTAGGTATTGTAGCATCTATATATTCGAATATTCGAATTATTCGAATTATTCGAATATTCGAATTATTTACGGTAGAACTATTCGAATTCGAATATTCGAATAATTCCCATCACTAGTTGTAACTTACACGCATATGTACGTTTATAAATATATATTGTAAATACACGTCATACGCGAGCCATCGTCGTAAACGCGAGCCATTCGAGTCTTTTTCGACGGTTGTTATCACCATTAATTATTCCGCACTCGAGATATACCTATAATCCATATTTTTTTTCCGCCCGGTAGAACCACCCCGATAATGGAATTACAGCGACGGACCACGGTTCGCCGTGAGAACCATTAGATCGAGCCGTACATCGGTAAAGTTTTCAGATTTCATAAAACACGCCAGCGAAACGGAACCGAGACCGGTGTGCCCTACACGCTGTTATACAGATATAATATTATATGTGATATAAACTCTGCCATTTATCAAAATCAAACTTTTCATTCCGCTCCGCGCCAGCGTGTTTTACACAGCTATATACACACATATGCATAATGTGTGTGTGTGTGTGTGCGTGCATGTGGGGACGACCGCCGCAATGTATCTCAGGGGGGGGGGTCAAACAATTGCAAGTACCTAAATACTTATGGGAAGATTTACCGCTACACTTTCATCTACTCATACTTAGTAATAATATCATTTGTAATTTTTTTAAAATCAAAACTAATTTAAATAAATATAAAATTACACTATTATTTCTAATATTTCTAAAAAAAAACATAATACAATTTAAACAAAAAACCACTTTATTTAATTTTAATTTACATATTACATCATATTTATACATCATAATATTTCATTTTATTCAAAAAGTAATGACAATCTCCTTTTATTAGAAGCAAATAAATTAATTGAATTATCAATTTGTTGATTAAAAAAAACCCATGATAGCTGACCACATTATTCAGAATACGATAAATGTAATAATAATAATAATGTCTGTCAAAAGGTTTCTATTTCCGTCGACGACAGGCTGCTTATATATGACTTGTTAGATACAAGGATTGTCGCATAGTCGCTAAATACCTAAGACCAGCTTTATGTAAAAAAGCTTCTAATTTTGTAACTGACACAAAAAATCTCAGTGGGGGCAATGGCCCCCACTGGCCCCCCCTTCCGGGCGTCCCTGTGTGTGTGTGTGTATACAACGACGTCATGCCGTCGTCGGCGAGAGACGAGTGTCCTCTCCCTCACGTGACGTGGTGCGCCGCCTTCACCTTCGCGGCACACGCGGTATCGCGTTGACGAATGGCCGGTTTCACGTGGTCGTCGCCCGGCCCGAACGGTAGTAACGCGCTCCGGTCGAGCGGATTTTCCGAAAGTTTTCAAGTTTACTTCCAACGCGTCGACTCGGCCCTGGCCGATGGCAAGACCGCATAAAGAACCTGCACTTTACGGTGGTGATTTTAGATTCTGAGTGAAGCGAAGGATCTTATGGTTTTACAATGATGTTTTTTTTTTTCTTTTTTTTCTGTAAACACTTTTTCGTATAGAAATCCCTGTCCAAAAGTTTCGTCCAGCAACTTTTTAGATTCGAAATTGAACTGAGATGGTACTTTAAAGAGGTCATTTTTCCAAAATCTCCATAGTTTTTCCAGTAATCAAAAATAACGATCGAAAAACTGAGTAAAAACGGTAAAAATCCGCCGTAAACGAGATTTTCACTGTTCAGATTTTAGGTATTTAGTCATAAATCGAAAAGTATTGAAGCTAGAAACTTGAAAATTTTATCCAATATCAAATACATACTTTTTTATATCGGACAACATTTTCAGAATAATTATAGCACTTTTGACTTAAATATAGAACTTTTAATTTACCAAATTGTTTGAAAGTTATTATGTAATATAATTTTAAATATTTGACAAAAAGTTCTGAAAATTTAATATGACCTTACTCATATACCTACCTAATTATCCTAACAAAAATTCAAAAATCGTTAGTCAGGATTTTTTTTTATACACACTTTAATAAATTATTATAACTCACCAAAATGCAAATAACCGTAAAATACGTAAACAGTATTTAAATAATAATATATTATATTACACTGAAGCTTTGCTCAGAATCGTTTTATACTAAAGAAATGAGTCATCATTTCTTTAAAACTTAATACATTCATCACCAATATCTTGTCCGTGGACCGAAGGGACGAAGGACGAACTTGTACCACCATCATCTCACTTACCAGCTTTTTTTCCATTTTTTTTTTTTTTTTTTGTTCACATAATATGCAAGTAGCCATAAATATACGTACGACGACGCGGTTATTGACGGTGGAACTACGCGTCCGCGTTACGAACACGAATCCGAGGACCGTATCGAGTGATTATAATAATAAAAGTCGTTATTACAATACGCGTCTCTCGTTTGAACTAATCCGATCTCGTTCACGTAAGGTGTTTGACACGTTACTTCAAAATCGATTTTCAAAATTCGCTATTTTTGTAAATCTCAAGTCTCGACGTTCGGACGGATATGGAAACGTACGCTTTTTCTTATTAATCGAACGATTGACCGTGCACAGTAACACGGTTTGAAAAACCAAGGGAAATAATGGTTAATACCAACACATCACATAATATAGTAATTAAACTCGTCAGACAACGGAAGTGTAGAGCGATCGGCTGATAAAAAATCGATTTCCCCATTAGAATAACGCCGTTTTAAATTTGGCTACTGAGTTTACAATGTTTTCGCGCGCCGCGTAGCGTATAGTCTGCTCAAGACGTCCGCTTCACCCTGGTTACGGTTCTGACAGGTCTGGATTAAGTTATTTTGTAGGTAAAACGTTTTTTTCTAAGCCTCCGTCTCTCCGAAAATTAAAATAAATTGAAAAACGTACTTATAGTTGTTATTTTATTAATTGCATAATACTGACAATTCATAATGGCTAGTATAATATCCAATCAACATTAGATTCATGCGATTAAATACGTATTATATTTATTTACATTTGATATGTATTTATTTATTAATTGAAATATTAAACTAAATTCTGCCAATCTCAAAAAAAATAAATAAATAAATAAAAAAAAATACAATTTAATCAACAAATTAGCGTATTTTTGAAAATTCATTAACTACATAATCAAATTAAGTATTACATGATAATTAATTTTCAATATTGAGCCATGTCGAAACTTATAGACGAGAAGATCTATTGAAGATCATGGATAGTTTTTAAGAGTTGAAAAAGAAATTAAGAAAGATCGATCTTTCGAGTAATTAACTAGGGCAGGTAATAAGAAGATTGGAAAAAACTATAATCAAATTTGAGAATAAAGATTGAAGATCTTTAATTTCATTTAACAAATAACATCATATATACTACATATTGGCGAACAATTTTGATATTTGATGTTATTATCAAGGACGTTATATTATTTTTATCATGATTTTTTTTTTTTTTTTTGTTAAATTTTTTACCACAACGAAAACATTTTAAAATGTTTTCAATAATAATAATATTATGCTTTTTAGCGCCTATAAACACGTCTGTACCATATTATCTTAATGTTGATTTGGCAACGAACTCTATATAGTAAAATAATAATTATCTAAAGACTTCCAAATGATAGCGATAACACTTTTACAAAACTCAAGAAATTGAAAAACAGGTGTTTTTAAAAACAACGAATTTGGACTCGACCTCTTGAGACTGAACGCACGCAATCTAAACATGAATACAATAACGTTCGAAACGGTATAGGTCAGTACGGAACGAATATGGGAGCAACGCCTGCAGTGTGGTAGGACCGAAGAATTCAAGTGCTCGTGCATATTTACTGGCTTTTTCTTAAATTTTTTTTATCACCTCAGCACAATTATTTACAAATATTCATCATAATTATTAAAAAAAAAAAAAATATATTAAAGTGAATAATTTCTCGATGCACGACATACATTCGCTTCTTCTGACGACGAATAAAGACCATGTATCAATCAAAAATGAACACATTGTGAACCTATGCGATATGATTTCGGTTTCGTGAAATAATTCGCATTATCTTCCCGACTGATGTGTTCGAATAGTTAATGAAAACCCGGAAAAATATTCGCGCGTGACCCACATCGAAAAGTTACGCCACCGGCGTAGTTTGGCACTTGTTATATTCTAAATATGCAAAATAGCTGTCACTAATCACGTGAGTGACTGCGTCCAAATAACGTTGGGAGTTTCTACTATTGATGGACGTGTATAATATTATGTGACTGTGCCGCACAATGCTGCACATTGTATTTGCTCACCTGTGTAAACCACTTTGTTAATTGTTTTTAAACCTGTCACTGGTGAATTTTGATTATTTCCGTGCGCATTTCCATCGCAGTCGAACGTGTTTTCATATTTTTACCCTATTTCTGTATTTATTTATTTTTTTTTTTTTTATACATTATTTACTCACACTTCAACGTAACGACGACGCGAGATCATATAATGGGTAAAACATCACGTCCGTGAACTGTTTTCTCGTTTTGATCGTTTACGCAAAAAATACATGTGCGTGACATTATAATTCATTGAAAATCTCACGTACACGCACACACACGCACGCATATACGTGAAATTCGTCG
This sequence comes from Therioaphis trifolii, assembly GCA_027580255.1. Taxonomy (NCBI): domain Eukaryota; kingdom Metazoa; phylum Arthropoda; class Insecta; order Hemiptera; family Aphididae; genus Therioaphis; species Therioaphis trifolii. The sequence continues at coordinate 16,153,356 of CM050409.1, read as the reverse complement.
AATAAAACGAAAATTATTTAAATCAGTCAAACGAAGCGTAAAAACTACTGGCTAGTTAATAATTAGTTTCGCCGAGTTGGTAAAGAATCACCCGTACAGCGCGTTATATACTGTATACACACACCCGAAGTTAAAAGTATCTCTCGATGTCTCTGCTTACAACGAAAAACTTCCCGAGATATGGCTCAGGAACGCAGAATTAGATAATACGTCCTCCCCTTACTTCATCGTTGAAACGTCATGAATACAACGAAATTATCACGTTGACGTTTGAGCAAACAAGCGTTTAGCAAAAACATAATTTTATTTCATCGAAAACTTTATCCTGGATGGATTATTCTCAAACGAATTTTTATAAATGCCATAATAAAACAGTTTATTGACTTTTAAATAGTATCGTAATATACCTATAACGGTTTTCTTATTTTTACTCTAGATAAACTGAAGATTTATATTGGTATACATGAGCAGCCGATTTATTCTGAAGTATTTTCGTTGAAAAAGGTCGGTAAGTCTAAACTTTTACAAATAAATGTAGTTTTATGCATGTATAAAAAAACAAAATCTACTACAAAATTCAAAAATAGAATCTACTTTTTGAAGGTACATATGTGTACTCGTATATTTAATCATAATATTTATTATAATTCAGTGCATACGACTTCTTGTGAATATAATAATAGACTGTTGACATTTCAAAACACAAAATGATATAAAACATATTTAGTGTAGGTGACATTATGTTAATAATTTAAATCACTTTAATTGTTGTATGTATTTAATTGAATTGAAAGACTGTCAGAGGGCTTTTGTGTTTCAATGTTCCATTTTTAGTATGAAACACAAATTGATTCAAAATGTCACATTTCAACATGGTTTAAAAATATCATATACTTAAAAGTCTTAATATTGATTTAAGAATATAATTATATAAATAACCTAAAGTTCCGACCGTACAATACGAAACATTTTTACGGTACCTAATTTGATAATATTAAAAAGAAAGTACATATATATATATCGGATGACTATTTTAATGCCAATTATCAAATAAAATAATTAGTTGATTGAGATATTTAGTATTTTACATAATGTAGTATTATACAATATTCAGAGTGATCCAACAAGAGTGTTATAGAAATTTTATTATATAAATAATCGGAATGGAATAAAATAAATAATTTAAAAGTTCATTTATTCAGAAAAATCTAAAACGATAAGTCACTTTCATATTTTTTTTAAAAACTTGGCCAACACAGTGGTCATGTGTTTTTTTAGAACGTTTCAGTGGTTGAAAAACATTAAAATATACAGAACTCTAGGTTTGAGAGCAATTTTAAGACTTTAGAAATTGTATTACGATCACTATGTGGTCCACGTACCATGCGTTTGCGCGTACAGAAATAATACATTTTACGCATACAATACAACCGTTATCATACCTAGAATTTAGTATCGATTAATGTTTTTTGACCACTAACATTTACTGAAAAAATACCGTCACTTTTTATTTACATAATTGAAAATTGGTTGTTTTTGATTTTTTAAAGTTTACCCGCATAACGAATCTCAAAAAGCAGACATAAAATATAGACTAAACTTATCGTTTTAGAGTTCACTGAATAAAAAAAATTGTAAAATGTATTTTATTATATTTTGAATATCTATACACGTTGCTGTAACATAATTGCTAAATCACTCTGTATGTGGTATACTAAAATGTAATATTAACATATAATATTATATAAAAAGTAAAACATATTTTTAGCGATTTCATACCAAATCACAATAAAATAACGAAAAAGAGATTAGTACATTTACCAATATCTAATTTTATTCAATTCATAAGTACTCACACTATTTCCAGTAAACCTAATGGTAAATTGGCAGGTTTTCATGCAAACAAATCGACAAATAATCGAATTATTCACATATTTATATGAAAAAAAAATAATTTGATTATGATACATGACGTTACCTAATTTAAATAACAAAACAATACGTATCTCACAAGTAATGTCATTAAACTCTCATATTTTTTTCCAAATTAGATTTATTTTTTAACCCTCAACTATTAAATACGTATATTTTATCGTCGATTTTTTTGGGCATTTTTAAAAATGTTAAAGATAAACTATTTTTGCCTATGGCTGATTCTAAACAATAGTCGTCAAACCGATTGATACATTTCACGTTATTTGAAAAAAAAAACACTTCACACATCAACTCAATTTCCGTCACATTTTCCATACTGAGATTTAATTAAATCCGATCCTTTTTCTGCAATCATCATGGTGGCCGCGTTAGTGTTGCAAGACACCAACGCCGGCATCACGGAGCTGTCGATCACTCTGAGTCTATCGATTCCTTTAACTTTTAACTCGGTGTCGACGACTGAATTCGTATCTTCGGCCGGACCCATACGGTTGGTGCCGACCGAGTGAAAAATCGAAGTGGCCAGATGTTTGATGCCGCATTTCCAGTAGTCCTTGGTGCCCCATTCGTAGTTTTCCGGACAGTGTGGAAAGACGATTTCTTCGAAAGCGTATCCCGCGTCCACCATCGGTTTCGTTTTGCACATTTCCACGATGAACTCGATGCCCCTCAGGAGCGTGTCGTACTCTTCTTGGTCGGACAAATAGTTGGCGTTTATTTTCGGCGTGTCCAGCGGGTCTTTGGATCTCAGGAACACGTTGCCGCTGTTCGCGAGCACGTTGCAGATCGGTATCATCAGTATGATGTCGCTCTTCATGTTCAACTCGTCGTACACGTCGGCCATCTCGTCCGAAAACCCAAACATCTTTTTGAACGTTTTCATACGCCGCGTGGTGTTGTAGGAGTATCTGATTTTCATTATCTCGATGTCGGGATTCGCGTCCGTTTTCGTGGTGTCCACGAAACTGATGAGCCCCGTCAAGCCCATGGTGCTGACGCCTCTGGCGATCAAGTCGAACGTCTCCTTCCGCAGCTCTTGGCTCTCCTTGGCGATCTCCTCCGGCGGCCGGTCCTTCCGGTCGCTGAGCACGAGTCCGAAAAAGGCCACGTGGTCCTGATAGTTGCAGCCGACCGGCAGGTCGGCGACCACGTCGATGCCGATTTCGTTCAAGTGACCCGCGGGCCCGACGCCCGACACCATCAGTATCTGAGGACTCATCACGACCCCCGCGGAAACGACGACTTCGTTCGTGCAGTTGACGGTCCCGAACTCGCCGGCGGGCGTCACGAACTCGACGCCGACCGCGCGTGCGTCCTCGATCAGCACCCGGGTGACCCGGGTGTTTTTCGCCACGAACAGGTTCGGTCGTTCGCTGTTGGGCAACAAAAACGCCTTGAACGCGCTGCACCGCAGACCGTCGCGGGTCGTACTGTCCGCCATCGTGTACCCGTTGGACCGTTCCACCTTGTTCAGGTCCGTCACGTTGGTCACGCCCATCAGCTCGGCCGCTTCGGCGATCGTTTGTATCGCGGGGTCGGGAGCCACGAAAGGGCTGACGGTCAGTGGTCCGGAATCGCCGTGATACCACGGGTCGAATCTCGCGGCGTCCGTGAAGTTTTCCGACTTGATGAAGTACGGCAACACCGAGTCGAAGCCCCAGCCGGCGCACCCGAGTTTCTCCCACAGGTCGTAGTCGTGTTTCGTGCCGCGTATCTGTAACATGACGTTCAACGACGAACTGCCGCCCAGCATCCGACCTCTGGGCACGTGGCACCGCTCGCCGTCCAAGCCTTTGAACAGGTCGTCTTCGGGTTCCGTGACGAACGCCCAGTCGTGTTCGGTTTTCAGCGCGAAGCTCCACGTGAGCGGGATCTCCGAAGATGGCGGAGGATCGCCGCCGGCCTCCAAGAGCAGCACGTTCCATTCGAATATCTCGCTGAGGCGGCTGGCCACTATCGAACCCGCGCTGCCGGCACCGACCACGATGAAATCGAATTCTATCCCGTGATCTCCGGCGAACAAAGTGGAGGCGAAATCGTGCGGATATGTGATTTCGAACGTTTCGCGAAGTATACTTACCAAACTGAAGACCATTAATATTTTTGGAGCCGTCGGCATTTTGTTTGGACACGACATAATATTGTAAAAGTGATATAAACTTCGAAATGTTACGTGTGAAACTAAACGGGTCTAAATTACATCGTATGTTATGCACAGAATGCAATTAATGTGCAACATTTTCGTTCTGTGCTCGTAAATAATTTCTATTCCAATCTGATAATTCAGTTTTCGTGTGTGTGTGTATTTCAATGTTGTGCTCATAGTATCACACCTGCGCAAACTATTATATTTATCGTGTGGAAAACTGTCACTCTCACGTTTCAAAAATAATACTACGATAAACGTACAATTATTGTCGAAACGAGTTTGTTTGTAACGTCGTGTTTTCTAGTTCGACGATTGATTGCTTGCGTCAAATTTGAATGAAATGTGAAATTATTTGCTTTTCGAAAAATCTAAAATTATATTTCCATTTACACAAGCTGACATTTTGTCCTCGTGTATTGCCGTAAAAATAGACGATACACTACCAGACTTATAGATCATATTTAAAAAATATACGACCTACGAAAGCGCAACATAAATGCATATTATTGTTTTTTTAAATAAATACTGCCATATCATGTTGTTTTAAGGATAACATTAAAATATGGGTGCATTTTAAACGTTTGATAATATGTCTTCTATGACTACCTCTCTCTCTCTCTCTTTGTGACCAATATTACACTAAATTCCACGTTCATGTATGAGATGAGTTTCTGTTTTGTTCAAACCTTGACGGGTGTCACGCATCAGTTGTGAACTCTGTCTGACAATTCGACGAAACACCACTGTGTTTGTTTTTACGATATGTCGTGAAACCCAACGAACGATTCGTGCATTATCGTTGACCCAGTACACGCTCGCTCACATTGAATCATCTTTTTCAAATAATTAACAATAGTTGTATTTGCCTGTATAATAATAAGTTTTACTGTACCGTTTCACTTATCGTGATATTATATTCTCGGGCATTTAGCCGTCGTTGATAAGTCTATCGTGCGCCTCCGTCTATGTTAGTGGACACGATCGATTGCCCCATACGACCACACGTCTACATTTTAATCTACCACCAATTGCGAATTATGATGTACCACGAAAATTCTTCGTTGTAAATGAACTACAAGGCTCTGATAAAATAAATGTACAAAATATCAAAAATATATTTTACATAGAAAAATATAACGCTTTCGTGTTATTCTTTCGGTTTTAGAAATCACATATAATGTGCCACAGCTGTCAGATAACTTTTCTCATCCTATATGAGATATATTATAGATTCTGAGTGAAGCGAAGGATCTTATGGTTTTACAATGATGTTTATTTATTTTTTTTTTTTTTCTGTAAACACTTTTTCGTATAGAAATCCTTGTCCAAAAGTTTCGTCCAGCAACTCTTTAGATTCGAAATTGAACTGAGATGGTACTTTAGAGAGGTCATTTTCCCAAAATCTCCATAGTTTTTCCAGCAATCAAGAATAACGATCGAAAAACTGAGTAAAAACGGTAAAATCGGTAAAAATCCGCCGTAAACGAGATTTTCACTGTTCAGATTTTAGGTATTTAGTCATAAATCAAAAAGTATTGAAGCTAGAAACTTGAAAATTTCATCCGATATCAAATACATACTTTTTTATATCGGACAAAATTTTCAGAACAATTAAAGCATTTTTGACTTAAATATAGAACTTTTGATTTACCAAATTGTTTGAAAGTTTTTATGTAATATAATTTTAAATATTTGACAAAAAGTTCTGAAAATTTAATATGACCTTACTCATATACCTACCTAATTATCCTAACAAAAGTTCAAAAATCGTTAGTCAGGAATTTTTCTTATACACGTTTTAACAAATTCATATTAATTCGTATATGAATATCAACTGTTTTTACGTTAATTTTCAACTTAAAATCTGTATAAATCTTTTTTGGTATGTCCGATCACAATGAAACTTGGAATGTAGATATAAAAACATGTTTCGAATCTTTTGGTACCAGAAAATTTCTAACGAGTTAAAAATTGAATATTTTATGAGGGTTTAATAACGAAAAAACTCACCAAAAATCAGACAAATAACCGAAAAATACGAAATCGATATACGTTAAGAAACATGTTTAATATGTAGTGACGACACACCGGTATCTATAATGTCACAGGTGATAATGGCTATGTTACTTTTCATAGCACTTCAGTTACTTTTGAATCGACATGAGTTTGTATATTAAACACACTGAATAATTATTAATAGACAAAATTGAGAAGTAGATTACATATTGATAAACATATTTGACGGTAAGTCACTAGGTAACTATTTGATTTGTTCTTAATACCGCGATTGTCTAATTCGACTTTATATCGACTTGTGCGCACAACAAATGGTGAAACGGTACATAAACGCACTGCATAAATTCAAGATTTTGTAGTGATTTCGATTTACACACAAAATGGAAATATTAATTTGAACTAATTTATTGTGTACGCTTAATAATGCATTATTTTTTCATCATTTTTTAAACCTAAAATATCGAGACATAACAGTTTGTTGGAAAATCTTGGTAAACTATTTAAAATAGTATCATAAATACTAAAATGTTTTTCTAAAGATAAACTAGTATTTTTAATTAATTTTAAGATAGTAAGGATATATAATATAAAACAATTGATCGTATCAATAGAATATTTGTTTAGTGCAATACTCTTAAAATTTCCGAATTTAAATTTGTTTTAGTAGTTAATTGATAAATTATTAAATCTCATTCAAACTCGGAGCTAAAGTTTTTTGTTTCGATATTAAAATAAACGTATTGAAACCGAAAATTTAGTGTGCTCACTGAGTGATAATTTGTAGAATTATTCTATTTTTAACAGTTGACGTGCATTACAATTTATCAGATTATTTTAAATCATTCATTTTATTCTGAGAATTGAACACGTCCTCATAACTTCAATTTCAAATAATAAATTTATTTACGTATCAAAATGCAAACAATAAAACGCCAGTCTAATGTTATTTACCATACAGTGTTTTAATTAAATCCGATCCTTTTTCTCCTATCATCATGGTAGCAGCGTTGGTGTTGCAAGACACCAACGCCGGCATCACGGAGCTGTCGATCACCCTGAGTCTATCGATTCCTTTAACTTTTAAATCGATGTCGACGACTGAATTCGTATCTTCGGCCGGACCCATACGGTTGGTGCCGACCGAGTGAAAAATCGAAGTGGCCAGATGTTTGATGCCGCATTTCCAGTAGTCCTTGGTGCCCCATTCGTAATTTTCCGGACAGTGTGGAAAGACGATTTCTTCGAAAGCGTATCCCGCGTCCACCATCGGTTTCGTTTTACACATTTCCACGATGAACTCGATGCCCCTCAGGAGCGTGTCGTACTCTTCTTGGTCGGACAAATAGTTGGCGTTTATTTTCGGCGTGTCCAGCGGGTCTTTGGATCTCAGGAACACGTTGCCGCTGTTCGCGAGCACGTTGCAGATCGGTATCATCAGTATGATGTCGCTCTTCATGTTCAACTCGTCGTATATGTCGGCCATCTCGTCGGAAAACCCAAACATCTTCTGGAACGTGTCCATGTGCCGCGTCGTGTTGTAGGAGTATCTGATTTTCATTATCTCGATGTCGGGATTCGCGTCCGTTTTCGTGGTGTCCACGAAACTGATGAGCCCCGTCAAGCCCATGGTGCTGACGCCTTTGGCGATCAAGTCGAACGTCTCCTTCCGCAGCTCTTGGCTCTCCTTGGCGATCTCTTCCGGCGGCCGGTCCTTCCGGTCGCTGAGCACGAGTCCGAAAAAGGCCACGTGGTCCTGATAGTTGCAGCCGACCGGCAGGTCGGCGACCACGTCGATGCCGATTTCGTTCAAGTGACCCGCGGGCCCGACGCCCGACATCATCAGTATCTGAGGACTCATCACGACCCCCGCGGAAACGACGACTTCGTTCGTGCAGTTGACGGTCCCGAACTCGCCGGCGGGCGTCACGAACTCGACGCCGACCGCGCGTCCGTCCTCGATCAGCACCCGGGTCACCCGGGTGTTTTTCGCCACGAACAGATTGGGTCGTTCGCTGTTGGGCAACAAAAACGCCTTGAACGTGCTGCACCGCAGACCGTCGCGGGTCGTACTGTCCGCCATCGTGTACCCGTTGGACCGTTCCACCTTGTTCAGGTCCGTCACGTTGGTCACGCCCATCAGCTCGGCCGCTTCGGCGATCGTTTGTATCGCGGGGTCGGGAGCCACGAACGGACTCACGGTCAGAGGTCCGCGATCGCCGTGATACCACGGGTCGAATCTCGCGGCGTCCGTGAAGTTTTCCGACTTGATGAAGTACGGCAACACCGAGTCGAAGCCCCAGCCGGCGCACCCGAGTTTCTCCCACAGGTCGTAGTCGTGTTTCGTGCCGCGTATCTGTAACATGACGTTCAACGACGAACTGCCGCCCAGCATCCGGCCCCTGGGCACGTGGCACCGCTCGCCGTCCAAGCCTTTGAACAGGTTGTCTTCGGGTTCCGTGACGAACGCCCAGTCGTGTTCGGTTTTCAGCGCGAAGCTCCACGTGAGCGGGATCTCCGAAGATGGCGGAGGATCGCCGCCGGCCTCCAAGAGCAGCACGTTCCATTCGAATATCTCGCTGAGGCGGCTGGCCACTATCGAACCCGCGCTGCCGGCGCCGACCACGATGAAATCGAATTCTATCCCGTGATCTCCGGCGCCCAAAGTGGGCGCGAAATCGTGCGGATATGTGATTTCGACCGTTTCGCGAAGTATACTTACCAAACTGAAGACCATTAATATTTTTGGAGCCGTCGGCATTTTGTTTGGACACGACATAATATTGTAAAAGTAATATAAACTTCGAAATGTTACGTGTGAAACTAAACGGGTCTAAATTACATCGTATGTTATGCACAGAATGCAATTAATGTGCAACATTTTTGTTCTGTGCTCGTAAATAATTTCTATTCCAATCTGATAATTCAGTTTTCGTGTGTGTGTGTATTTCAATGTTGTGCTCATAATATCACACCTGCGCAAACCGTTATATTTATCGTGTAGAAAACTGTCACTCTCACGTTTCAAAAAGAATACTACGATAAACGTACAATTATTGTCGAAACGAGTTTGTTTGTAACGTCGTGTTTTCTAGTTCGACGATTGATTGCTTACGTCAAATTTGAATGAAATGTGAAATTATTTGCTTTTCGTAAAATCTAAAATTATATTTTCATTTACACAAGCTGACGATTTGTCCTCGTGTTTTGCTGTAAAAATAGACGATACACTACCAGCCTTATAGATCATATTTAAAAAATATACGACCTACGAAAGCGCAATACAAATGCATATTATTGTTTTTTTTAAATAAATACTGCCATATCATGTCGTTTTAAGGATAACATTAAAATATGGGTGCATTTTAAACGTTTGATAATATGTCTTCTATGACTACCTCTCTCTCTCTCTCTCTGTGACCAATATTACACTAAATTCCACGTTCGTGTATGAGATGAGTTTCTGTTTTGTTCAAACCTTGACGGGTGTCACGCATCAGTTGTGAACTCTGTCTGTCAATTCGACGAAACACCACTGTGTTTGTTTTTACGATATATGTCGTGAAACCCAACGAACGATTCGTGCATTACCGTTGACCCAGTACACGCTAGTTCACATTGAATCATCATTGTCAAATAATTAACAATAGTTGTATTTGCCTGTATAATAATTAGTTTTACTGTACCGTTTCACTTATCGTCATATTATATTCTCTGGCATTTAGCCGTCGTTGATAAGTTTATCGTGCGCCTCCGTCTATGTTAGTGGACACGATCGATTGCCCCATACGACCACACGTCTACATTTTAATCTACCACCAATTGCGAATTATGATGTACCACGAAAATTCTTCGTTGTAAATGAACTACAAGGCTCTGATAAAATAAATGTACAAAATATCAAAAATATATTTTACATAGAAAAATATAACGCTTTCGTGTTATTCTTTCGGTTTTAGAAATCACATATAATGTGCCACAGCTGTCAGATAACTTTTCTCACCCTATATGAGATATATTTTTTTTAATCTTTTCTTTTTTTTTTTTTTTTACGGAAAACCCGAAATCGATATACGTTCAGAAACATGTTTAATATGTAGTGACGACACACCGGTATCTATAATGTCACAGGTGATAATGGCTATGTTACTTTTCATAGAACTTCAGTTACTTTTGAATCGACATGAGTTTGTATATTAAACACACTGAATAATTATTAATAGACAAAATTAAGAAGTAGATTACATATTGATAAACATATTTGACGGTAAGTCACTAGGTGATTATTTGATTTGTTCTTAATACCGCGATTGTCTAATTCGACTTTTTATCGACTTGTGTGCACAACAAATGGTGAAACGGTACATAAACGCACTGCATAAATTCAAGATTTTGTAGTGCTTTCGATTTACACACAAAACGGAAATATTAATTTGAACTAATTTATTGTGTACGCTTAATAATGCATTATTTTTTCATCATTTTTTAAACCTAAAATATCGAGACACAACAGTTTGCTGGAAAATCTTGGTAAACTATTTAAAATACTATCATAAATACTAAAATGTTTTTCTAAAGATAAACTAGTATTTTTAATTAATTTTAAGATAGTAAGGATATATAATATAAAACAATTGATCGTATCGATAGAATATTTGTTTAGTGAAATACTCTTGAAATTGCCGAATTTAAATTTGTTGGAGTAGTTAATTGATAAATTATTAAATCTCATTCAAACTTGGAGCTAAAGTTTTTTGTTTTGATATTAAAATAAACGTAATGAAACCGAAAATTTAGTGTGCTCACTGAGTGATAATTTTTGGAATTATTCTATTTTTAAATGTTGATGTGCATTAAAATGTATCAGATTATTTTAAATCATTCATTTTATTCTGAGAATTGAACACGTCCTCATAACTTCAATTCAAAATAATAAATTTATTTACGTATCAAAATGCAAACAATAAAACGCCAGTCTAATGTTATTTACCATACAGTGTTTTAATTAAATCCGATCCTTTTTCTCCTATCATCATGGTAGCAGCGTTGGTGTTGCAAGACACCAACGAAGGCATCACGGAGCTGTCGATCACCCTGAGTCTATCGATTCCTTTAACTTTTAAATCGATGTCGACGACTGAATTCGTATCTTCGGCCGGACCCATGCGGTTGGTGCCGACCGAGTGAAAAATCGAAGTGGCCAGATGTTTGATGCCGCATTTCCAGTAGTCCTTGGTGCCCCATTCGTAGTTTTCCGGACAGTGTGGAAAGACGATTTCTTCGAAAGCGTATCCCGCGTCCACCATCGGTTTCGTTTTACACATTTCCACGATGAACTCGATGCCCCTCAGGAGCGTGTCGTACTCTTCTTGGTCGGACAAATAGTTGGCGTTTATTTTCGGCGTGTCCAGCGGGTCTTTGGATCTCAGGAACACGTTGCCGCTGTTCGCGAGCACGTTGCAGATCGGTATCATCAGTATGATGTCGCTCTTCATGTTCAACTCGTCGTACACGTCGGCCATCTCGTCGGAAAACCCAAACATCTTCTGGAACGTGTCCATGTGCCGCGTCGTGTTGTAGGAGTATCTGATTTTCATTATCTCGATGTCGGGATTCGCGTCCGTTTTCGTGGTGTCCACGAAACTGATGAGCCCCGTCAAGCCCATGGTGCTGACGCCTTTGGCGATCAAGTCGAACGTCTCCTTCCGCAGCTCTTGGCTCTCCTTGGCGATCTCTTCCGGCGGCCGGTCCTTCCGGTCGCTGAGCACGAGTCCGAAAAAGGCCACGTGGTCCTGATAGTTGCAGCCGACCGGCAGGTCGGCGACCACGTCGATGCCGATTTCGTTCAAGTGACCCGCGGGCCCGACGCCCGACATCATCAGTATCTGAGGACTCATCACGACCCCGGCGGAAACGATGACTTCGTTCGTGCAGTTGACGGTCCCGAACTCGCCGGCGGGCGTCACGAACTCGACGCCGACCGCGCGTGCGTCCTCGATCAGCACCCGGGTGACCCGAGTGTTTTTCGCCACGAACAGATTCGGTCGTTCGCTGTTTGGCAGCAAAAACGCCTTGAACGTGCTGCACCGCAGACCGTCGCGGGTCGTACTGTCCGCCATCGTGTACCCGTTGGACCGTTCCACCTTGTTCAGGTCCGTCACGTTGGTCACGCCCATCAGCTCGGCCGCTTCGGCGATCGTTTGTATCGCGGGGTCGGGAGCCACGAACGGACTCACGGTCAGAGGTCCGCGATCGCCGTGGTACGCCGGGTCGAATCTCGTGGCGTCCGTGAAGTTTTCCGACTTGATGAAGTACGGCAACACCGAGTCGAAGCCCCAGCCGGCGCACCCGAGTTTCTCCCACAGGTCGTAGTCGTATTTCGTGCCGCGTATCTGTAACATGACGTTCAACGACGAACTGCCACCCAGCATCCGACCTCTGGGCACGTGGCACCGCTCGCCGTCCAAGCCTTTGAACAGGTTGTCTTCGGGTTCCGTGACGAACGCCCAGTCGTGTTCGGTTTTCAGCGCGAAGCTCCACGTGAGCGGGATCTCCGAAGATGGCGGAGGATCACCGCCGGCCTCCAAGAGCAGCACGTTCCATTCGAATATCTCGCTGAGGCGGCTGGCCACTATCGAACCCGCGCTGCCGGCGCCGACCACGATGAAATCGAATTCTATGCCGTGATCTCCGGCGAACAAAGTGGGGGCGAAATCGTGCGGATACGTGATCGCGAATGTTTCGTGAAGTATCTGAGCACGGTAAAAAAAAAAAAAAAAACACGAATTATAAACAGTGTTTTACTAATATGTCAGTGGACGTACTTACTAGACACAAGACGAGTATTGTCTTAGAAGACATCGTTTTTTTTGTTTCGTCGGTAACAAGTAAACACAGTACTTTGGACTCGAGTCAAAAACATAGATTCGTGGAACGGTTGGTTTCCGGATAATTTCATACGTTATGCGTAATACGCACTCGGTGTTTTGACTCTTTGTTCTGTCGCTTAAAATATTATGTGTACCCACTCGATCGTTTGAGCTTCGTGTGTGTGTGTGTGTGTGTGCGCCAAGTGCAGTCGAATTCGCCGAATCGCACCTGTGTAAACCGTTTTGCTTGTCGTGTGGAAGTCTGTCAATTTCACGTTTCAAATATTATTACGAGAATTCTATAATAATAAACGTTACTCGTTCGTTAATAGCATCGAGTTTTTGTATCGCGCGAACGACGATTGCTCGTTCCAAATCTTAATTTGATTTTGGTTTGATTTTCATTTCAGATACGCCCAAAGTATATTTCGTCGAACACGAGCATATGGTCGGTCCCCGAGTTTTGCCATTCAAAACCGACGACGGTAAGTTTTATACTGCAGTATTGGTTGCTAAATCGAAGAATAAACAAAAAGAACACGTCAATGTAAAAAATGATAACGTTTTACTTAGATTTTCAACGAATTTACGGTCATATTTGGTTGTTTGTTTTTATGGAAAACTTTATGCGTTTGTGTTCGCTCAGAACTGCACGTATCGTGGGACAATCGTGGTCCCCGCGTCCGACTCATACGTAGTACGATATAAAACTATAGCCGTTGTGTCCGAGCTCCGCCTGAAATTTATAAACACATAAAACTTAAAAAATCAGAAAATTAGCACCCGTATTCACGAATGCCGTTAAGCACCGTATCGTTATGCTCTATTTTTGTAGACTTTATAATATTGTAATGATAAATCATAATTATGTACAAAAAAACTCGCCCGATTTTCTAATACGTATTTAATGTGTAATAAATAATACTTAATGTGCATGCGATGAAATACGCCGAGAAATTTACCGGAAAAGTCCCGTTATAATAAAACTTTTTTACAAAAAGGCAAACTGGTCACAGATTAGATTTGGGTAAAAAAAAAAAGGTCATTATTTTTAACTAAAAATGGTCAGTCTTAGTTATTGGCGTTCTAATAGCCGACATTATTAATTGTTTAACAGCCACGCGTTAATTGCGGACGTGATTTATGAAATACGGCATACGTATCATATATGGACACAAATATTTCTCTTCGTCCCCTTTTCAAGACTTAAGAACAGCTACCGAACCGTGTTCTCGAATCGTACAAAACTATTAATAGGTAAGTTCAAAAATATTTAACCTTGGAAAAATTCGATGGCTATTGAACATCATCATTAGTACCATGACTACATATATATAAGATAATATATTTTATATACACGTTATTATATTCGTATACTTTTGTCGTAGATATTTCCGAATGAATTCCGATCTAATGATTCCACTAATTTGAAAATCACAACGTTCGATTGCTACTTGTTGATGAATGTCTCCAGTTCAATAGTTTTTTTTTTTTTTTTAACCCTGAACAGGCAATACCGGTCACCCTTGACCGGAACGAGTCTTAAAGTACTCCATATCAAAAAAGAGTATTAATAACAGGTTCTCCTGCTCCCTACCCTTTCATTGGCCATCCTACCACCAGCCTGAATGATTAAAAAAAAACAAAAATTTTTGAAAAAAATCAAAAATGTATGAATACATTAAAAAACTTAAAAAACATTTTTATGTAAGTATATATTCATAAAACAGTCAAAATTAATAAATAAAAAGCGTATTGAATAATTTTAAAAATTAATAAAAAGCACTTGAGTCACCCGTGACCTGCGATATTTTCTATTTCGTTAAGATTATATAGTCTTGTCTGCCAAGGGTTGATCGCTTACGAATTTCGTACAGCAGTAAAATTCATTTTCGTCGAGTTAGTAAATTACATCTGCCTTTAATCAGTGTTCATTATTATTATCAATTAATTTATGAGTCCACGATTCATACAATATACAATGTCTGCCATTAGAAAGCTCCGGGAAAAAAAAAAACAAAACAACGGCTGTTTTCTACGCACAATCGTATATAATAAAATCATAGTACACCGTTTAAAAATCATGTAATATAAACGTTCGTACCGGTAGAAAGAAATGAATAATCCGTTGAAAAAAAAAACCATCACGTTCTTCAATTATTATGGATGACACACGGCTAGACATTTATTTCCTTTTTCGTTTAGATTTTAAAAAAATTAAAATTTTGTTTTTTTTTTTTACGACGGATGCTCACCGTCACAAAACTGGTGGCGATTGGAACGCGGAAAAAACTAATTCGAACCAACCGTCGACCGACGAGCTTAATCGTTGATTAATTATTGTTCTTTTTGCCCCTGCGCAGTCAACGGATATCGCCGCGTTGCTCTGATTGGTTCGACGTGCTGTGATTAGAATTAATTGCGATCGATATCTCGGCGTGGCGCGTTAGAAATGTTCCGTATATACGTCGAATCGTTCACTGTCAACAGCTTAAATACTCGCCAAATTTACCGAATAATCGCGTTCGACATACTTTTGCTTCATACAAATAGTTCGAGTGTAGGTAAATTGTGAAATACTTTCGGCGCGCGCGATAACTTTCCCAGGACCGGTGTGTTTGCGCGGTAAATTCGCCCGGACGGACGGTAGCTCTGAGCGAAATTCGGCGATTTCGCAGAAATAACGCGATCGGATCGGAAACGTTCGTACTGTCGTATCGGTTGATCGCCGAAACGTATAGTCGACGGAATTATAAAAAAACAATGGTCCAGGTTAATTTAATATTCCGAGTAAAATGATAATGGTCGTGATAAATTATTCATATAAACGCCAAAGGGTTTGAGGCAGTTATGACGGAGATAACATTCTATTCGTATGCTAATTTTCTTATAAAAGAATTGTATTTAACCAAATTACGTTCAAAACAAAAAGTTCGAAATAAACGACTTACACTAAATTTCAAAATAAACATTTTACTCGAGCAATTATGATCTTAAACGACGGGACGTTTAATCAAAAAAGAATGATTAATAACAAAATAGTCATTGTGTACCCAAACAAGCGTTCGTCGTGTGTACCTACACGTTGAATAATAACACTTCGGTACCGCGATTACGTGTGCATAATAAACATTTTTTTTTTTTTTTTACTTGCTACCACGCAATGGTTTGAAATACAAAACAATAATCAGTCGAAAAAAATACGATGTTTGTCACTAAAAATATTTCAGTCACTCAATTCGAAAAAGATTTAATTAGATGTGTTTTAAAAATACCCCGAAGAACATTTGACGGTAAAAACTTTTAAATAATATGTTATTTCATTTCAAATTTGATATTTTCATAAACGTTTGTTTATAACATGGAAAAATAATGGACTTTTTATGGTTCATTATATTATATTATATGTTATAGACGTTATTGACTTCACGAATATATCAATCTGTGAACTTAACGTTAGTATCAATTCGTTATTAACAATAGTCGTCTATCTTCGCGAACTCGTCAATCGTATGTGTTTACTCATTTATATCTGCATGTAATAATACGTTTATAAATTATACGAATAATCGATCGCAATCAAATATTCTAATTAGGTTGGTTTAAATCACTAAATATTGTGTTTAAATTTTAATATAGTCACTCCTCCGTTTTGGACGTCGAGAGATGACACCTCGAGCAGTACGCAATCACGTAGGCATCGACTTTCAAACAAGCTTTTTTTTTTCAAGTTTTATTTTCCGCTATCAAAAATCATATTGTGAATAATCCGACGGTTACGAAGAACGTTTTCCGTAACCCCGTCAGCATATCGTTCGCGTTCGTTTTATTTGTTCGCTCGTAAAATCAAAACGTAGCGTCGAAAATAAAACTGACTGTATTATGATAACTCGACGTTTTTAAACGGTATGCTCGATACAACACATAGTGGAGTTTTCGTTTTGACAGGTAGGTGCCTAACCGTCCCGATGCCCGTCCCGTTCGCGTATCGTTTGATTACGTTTTATCTCGGCGGGTCTCGTTTTATTCTGATATAATACATTTTTAATGTCTGCCGAGTCTCGGAAAATATCTGATCGGAAGGAAGGAAAATCGCTCTTGTAATTACATAGGAGAGATTTTTCTCTCGTAAGCCGGCTTACACCATCTGGAAACGCTACGCGTCGCAGTAAGTTGCAATGGTATATATATATAGATGTATTATGTGCGAAAACGCGCGTTGATTTATTAATTTTCGCGAACGGCAAATGCGATTCGCCCGAGCGACGTAGTGATGATTTCGCACACGACGTTAGATTATAATACGTCATACGTACGGGGCGTACGGATCCGACAATATTGTAAAATGTACGAACACACTGCGTTATTTCGACGAAAAGTAATTTTCCGCGCGATCCATTTAAACCGTGTTCCGGGGTCAAATGTTACCGGGAAACGACTCGCGTGCGATGCGTTCCGTTAATGCGGCTTGTTGCACGAGGGCGTCCGCAGAAATTTTGCCACGGGTACAGCTTGGGGGGGGGGGGAAGAGAATTTTCGAAACTGTGTCATCCACGTGTAAAAATGCACGCAGTTCATTATTGGAGCGTGGTAGTTTCTATCGTATTACAAGAGAGACGCCTTTGTCACCTGCAGTCGGCTCATTTTAAAATACTCAACATGATTATGCACGTTTTTAAACTGGCGTTCTAAAAAATCACGGATTATTTTTTAATCTGTTGGCATCTCCAGTTCGGACTTTTGTAATCCGATTGCTATTGAAACGGGACACTTTTTGTTCGACAGTATTCGTATTCAATGTTGTCACTATTGTCAATGTAAGGAACGGATTTTAAAGCATGACGCATTTTTTCCTTACTCCGTAATACGATTTTAATGTCAAAAAGATAATTCAATTTTCAGAGATTTGAAAAAATGATGACTTTTTACTTTTTAATTTTGACGTTTTTTGCTAAAAAAAAAACACATTTTTACATACTCTCTATTTATAAAGCATACCTAATAATATGTATATGTATATTGTATATAAACATAATTTATTTTTTCAATTAAGGCAAACAAATTTTGAAATGAATATTATTATTTTTTTAAATATAATATGACATTACATATCTAATTTATGGTTGAGAAAAATGTTAGTGACGAACGATTTAAATACATCAAATTAACATAAGAAATACATATTTATAATTCGGTAAAGGCTCTTTTTCGGTACATATTTTTTAACATCTACACTTCTACAGTGTTTCAACTCAATTGTTTTAGTGAATTTTCCACGTTTTGAGAGTTTATTAAAACCTGTACATTAATTATCGATCGATAATTTTGAGCCATCCAAAAGAAAAAAAAAACGACAAGTTTGAATATATTTGATTTAGAAAAATATGAAAAATAGTATCTTGTTACTCAAACGAAAAGATTTATTGGTTTATAGTATTATACTAGTGTTCGATTGATTTTGACTCTACAGATAGAACGACATCAAACCGTGGGAGACGGGGTAGCTCAAAGTTTTCCCTTCCACGAACGGTACACTAAACATATTAATATAACGGTGTGTACACTGTAATTCACGGAATCACAGCGACAAGTGCAGCTGATTTCCATTGGAATCCGATAAAGATTTTTTTTGTCGCGCTTTTTGTGTTCTTTATACAGTCCCATACATATCACCGTGGAACACTAAAACTCAACACGGACAAAACGCGCACAGTACCTACTGTAACGGTATAAAAATATTAATTTATTTTTATTATAGCTCGGAGGAAAAGGTGATGATATTGTACGGTGCCCTGCGCGTTAATACGGTTTTATTGTCCGTGAAAAGATTCTAAACGAAATATTTTACGAGTCCGTAGCCTAAAAACTGGAAACTTAGGTAAAACGCGGACGGGGAAAATCGATAGATATATCAAACGCTTTTATACATATACCGATCTCGCCTCTCTAAGTATCTCAATAAAGGTGTTGAGAACTCTGTACAAGAGCTTTTCGGGGTTGTTATTATTATTATTATTTTTACGGTAATTTGTCCGTCCGCATTATTTATTTATTTTTTTTTTTTACGGGTTTTTTTTCTCTTCTCAAGTCTTGTTCGAACTTTTGGGTCTCTTCCACCCCTCAGTGGTCGTAAATTCCGTTATTTATGTTTATTCTATCAACTTTCCGTTGTTTATTACTACCACGGAAAGTTTTAAAAGTTCTCGATACGTGCTAGCGCAGAGAGTACCCTTTGGTAAACTATAAAACGTCGTGGAAGACTTTTTCCTTCAGGAAGAAGAGAAAAGAAAGAAAAAAAAAAGATAAAAATATTGATGTGTAACACCGAAGATACCGGACGAAACAAGTATCATTTCAGTTTCGATAACTTTGAACACAATCGAATAATTTCTTCGGAAACTATCTCTGGAAACCCAAACTAGGAAATAATATATGGCCCGTAGATAATTTTCTTTTTCAAATCTAAACACACTCGTCTTCGTCGTCGTCGTCGTGCCACTGTTTTCTTATACCGAGGGTACACGTTGTTCGTACGCGAACGTTTTGCTTTCCACCCCTTCAAAAAAAAAAAAAAAAAAAAAAAAAAACAATCGTAATGTTTTTAACTATATATTGCTAGCTGCAGACTGCAGACAGTGGCGAATATAGGGGGGGAGCTAGTGGGTTACAGTCCCCCCCCGAAATCTCTCAAAATACTTTGAAATTAACTTTAAACGTTTGTTATATTTTAATGGTGCTTTGGGTTTATTGAGAATCTCATTCAATCGAAACATATTTGATTGCGTTTTTCAAATCGTTTTGGGGCATTCTACAAATTAAATTTAGATAGAAACCTACTGTATCTTCTGTAGATTTTTAGTTGTTCTAGGTAGCAGTAGTAATTTAACTCTGTCCATAGTAGCCCCTCCCGAAAATATTTTCTTTATACGTCACTGGCTGCAGATGAATTAAGATCCGATTTTGTTCTAAACACTTATTGCGATGTTACTAAATCGGTCTCACGAAAGCGCAAAACATCGATTTCTATTTTTCGAATGGTTTTCCGGAGGGAAGTTCGTACGAATCGAACACGTTTCATCGTTTATATTGATCACACGGCCCTCGGGGGGACCCGTACACTTCGAGGATATTCTTTTTCCGTCGCGCCCGGTACGTCTGGGGGCGGAAAGTCACCGAAATCGACGTACGCAGTCACTATAACACGGTCGGAAAAATATTTTGTTTTTCTCACGCCCACGCGTGTGTGTTTTCCTAACCACGTGGTTTGTTTGGGACTTTTTCCGCCCGCGCGTCCGTTTCGGTTCGTCTCGACCGCGTGTCGGAGTTATCACCGGTCTAAAAAATAATCGAACGAAGTAGGAAATACACCCGTGCTCGTCATACGCGCGGCCACGGTATTGTCGGTTTTCAATCGATCGGAACGCTTTGCACGGATACCGCGATGTGCAAAGTGCCAAACCCCGTAGTCTTGAGGGATGGGGGGAGGCGGTCATCGCCCGTTGACCAACGCATTCGATGCGTGAAACGGTTTTACATCTATATTACGTACGCGCAGTGACCCACGGAGATTCGTTTGATGCGATGCTACCTGGATCGTGAGTGAAATCGATTGTTTTTTTTTTTATGCTTAATTTAAAACATTTATACGACTACTTTTTTTTTCCCCCACTAAAACCACGTGATTTTTAAGTGTTTTAGTTTTTTATACGGTCTGCATCACTATTACAATTTTTGGCATTTTCAAATAAAAATTTCGAATATCGATCCAATAGTTAATGAAACACTAGCGTGTACGTTTCAGAGCGGCAAATTAGTAACTGGATATTTTTGCGAGTACCCCTGATTCTCATTTTCGCCACTCTAAACTCTAACACTTATAATATCTCTTTAACTATTATATTTTGCCCGATAACGACGATTTAAATTCCAACACGTCCGGGAAAAAAGAATTAAAAACAGCATGCTGTTTTATAATAAACTGTCGAAAAAAAACGTTTGTTCGCGTTAGAGAAAACCTAAAAAATAACGATAGGTACGAAAAATTATAGTTATATTTTTGTTATTGAAATGTGTATGTTACGGGCAAAGTGGAAAATTCGGGCAATGTATACAATGCCCGGGCAATGTATACAATGCTCGTCAAAATCGGGCATAACTGAATCTGTAATATAAATTAGCTACATTGCCCGGGCATTGTATTAGAATGCCCGGGCATTGTTTACAGTGCCCATTTGTGTCTGGGCAATGTTAATTTATACTAAGAATATTTTTGCGTTTTGTTTATTTTGTTAAATTTTATATTATTTGGTACAGTGAACAATTTCGTTCATTATTTATAATCATACTCATATATATTATCACATCGAAGTTAGATATGGGTGTAAATTTATAATGATTATTATACGATAACTTTACTGTATTATGAATTTCGATATGTGTTCGATATCTACAAATAATAAGAAAACCTATAATAGTACCTGTACGGCGTCGCGTATGACAATTTTATCGAAAAATACGCAGACATCAACAAATCCAATTGTATTAGATTCAGGTTAGTTGCGATTACGTGATTTAACGGAACGGTTTTACTTTTATATATCCGTTATTATTATTCTATTTAATATTTGAAATGGGTGAAATACAGTTTTATGAAAAATTGAATATACTTTTGAGTGAAAAAAAAATTAATTGTGTTAGTTTAAGTGAGTTAAAATACAACGAATTATTACAAGAAGTTAAAAATTTAAAAGGTGGAGCAAAACTACAACCAAATGACTATAAATTATTAAAGCGCTATGATATAATGAATGTAAGTAATGTTGAAAAATTAATAGTTCCGGTAACTGAAACAAATTCTATTAAATATTATGTTTATAACGAAGAATTATACAATATAATCCATGATGTGCATTTGCAAACTGGTCACAGTGGTAGAAACCGAATGGAACACGAACTAAACGCAAAGTATAAAAACATAACTAGAGAGTGTATAATGATATACTTAAATCTTTGTGAACCTTGTCAAAAAAAAAGTAAATCTGTGAAAAAAGGTTTAGTTGTTAATCCAATAATTTCTTCAGAAATGAATTCTCGTTGCCAAGTGGACTTGATAGATATGCAGGCTCAACCTGATGGAAATTATCGGTTTATTTTAGTTTATCAAGATCACTTAACGAAATATGTTTTACTTAGACCATTGACACATAAACGTGCAGAAGAAGTTGCTTATATATTGCTTGATATTTTTACTACTTTCGGAGCTCCCTGCATTTTACAAAGTGATAACGGTAGAGAGTTTGTTAACAAAGTTATTGAAGAGTTGTGTAGTATGTGGGATGAACTGAGAATCGTTCATGGGAAGCCTCGACATTCGCAGAGCCAGGGTTCTGTTGAGAGGGCTAACCAAGACGTAGAAAATATGCTTGTCACCTGGTTAACAGATAATAAAACTAAAAAATGGAGTGAGGGACTCAAATTTATTCAATTTATGAAAAATAGAAGTTTGCATCATGGAATAAAGTGTTCTCCTTATGAGGCCATGTTTGGCACGCGGGCAAAAATAGGATTGAAATCTACTTCTTTACCAGAAAGTGTTATAAATAAACTTCAATCAGATGAAGATTTAGAAACTGCGTTGAGCTCTATATCTATACAGACCCCCATTAGAAATGAAGTAATATCCGTTGAAAACATTGATACTAACGAAAAACCAGCTGATGTTATTCAATCCAGACAGGAGACAATTGGCAGAAAAAGAAATGAATCGTTACATAATTTGAAACTTCAAGCTTCAAAAATGAAAAATAATTCAGAAAATCGACTTCGAGAAGGAAAAATTGGCGAAACTGTGAAAATTAGAATACCTGATGTTGACAAAGCACGAAGTGATCTGCGATGCATTTTAGGAGTCATTATTTCAGGTAATTTTAATAATGAGTTTTATTTTTATCATATCATAACTAAAATTTGATTTTTACAGTAAAAAACAATAATTATGAAATTGGTACCACTGAAGGTAAACTTCAACAGCTGTACTCAAGAAACCAATTTGAGGTGTGCACAGAGTCGTTTGTTAAGATTGAAATGGTACCAAAAACTGTAATTTCATTAAGAGAAGCGGCTAGACAATTTTCAAATCTTGGCGGTCAAGGATATGATAGATGCAATTGTAAGCAACAATGTAAAACTAATAAATGTAAATGTAGGTCTGCAGGAAAATTATGTACTTCTAAATGCCATGATAGCCAAAGTTGTAAAAACAAATGAAAAGTGAAATTAAAATTAAAAGTTGTAAAAACAAATGAAAAGTGAAATTAAAATTAAAAATTAAAATTAAAAAACCATTAAAAGTGAAATAAATAAACAAAGTTTGATTATTTCTTATTATTATTGCCCGTTGTGTTTTGGTCATTGTGTACAATGCTTGGGCAAAGTGTATAATTTTCCACATTGACCATTTAAATTGGGCATTGTTTACATTGCCCGGGCATTGTATACATTGCCCGAATTATCCACTTTGCCCGTAACATGTACATAGAAAAAAAATTAACTTATACGTTATCCGGGATGTTGAATCTCCACGGGATGCTGTTCGTGCACTCGTCGCGTTCGTAAACCGCTTTATCAAGGTCGTAAAAACTATATTAATCGTAATACCGCTTACTCGTAGTGCGCTGTCCTCTGAATCCGAATTGGCGAGGGGGGGAGGGTACGAATTACCGAATCGCGGGAGCGCCGAACGATAATTATTCAGCGGCGGCGCGCGCTAGGGAGACGGGCGCTCACCCGAGTCATCGTCGACGGTTATTGTGATGCTCCGGTCGTAACTCGTCGACTACAGTACACTATATAAAGATGTTTTTGAAAACGTAAAATGTCTTACGTCGCAGGTGCAGCATGACGTTTTTTCACCAGCCCGGTTCGGTGAAAACGTACTTACGCGCGACACGGGCCGACTAATTATTATCGACGAAGAGCGGGAACGAGCGGCGGCGGCGGGGAGAGGCGAGAATGTAGTCAAAAAGTGGTATTTTAAAAAGTCTTCTAGAAAAAACAAAAAAAACAAATATTTAGCCCACTCACAGTGTAATGACGGCGCTGACGTCGACAATCTACTGCGGGGGTACGAGTAGGTGTAGCACACGCAAAACAAAAAGCCTTTATTCCGCCGTCGCCGCCGTCCGCGTCAACGTCAGACGCAGGTCTCCGCGAACGCTATACGGATTTATCATCATACACACCATATTATATTATTATGTATAAATAAATCGTTAGAATAAAATATCTAAGCGCACTCGTACACGAGACTCTACGAGAACGCGATGGCAGCAGACGGGGGTCGAAGGGCCACCACGTGACGAATGACGACCGAACTGCAGGCAAAATCCTCGTTTCTCGTCAACCCGGATGGGTTATAAATTTATAATATATAAATATCATATAAATGCCGTGTTCCGCATATACGCATATACCTAATACTAGATGAGTGTAATACATTTATTTTTATTCATTGATCTCAATAAACGACCAACTCGGTTAGCCAATAGCGACAGTGTCTAATATAATATATTAAATTAACTACATGAATATTGTCCTGTTCTCTCATTCCTTCTCTTTCTCTCTCTCTCTCTCTCTGAATAGACGTGAGTAGAAACTAAATTATTTTACTTCTCTTGACGCTAATATTTATAATATTCACTAGCAGCGTCCTAGCATCAAAGAACAGTTTTGTCTTTATTCGAGATATAGTATTCTATTTAAAAACTATGGCCCTTACACGTTACAAAACTATAATAGAGTATTTTAATTTTTCCTCGTACTAATCTCGCATTCTATATTCTGTGTATGAAATTATATGCATAAAGTGTATCAAACTAATAATATGAACTCTACTAACTTATTAAACTATTAACGTCATGAAGTGAATAACAAAAAAAGTAAATTCGTTTGATTTTTAAGGCTTCATGGTTTCAAAGGCAAGTCAGTTATAATAGTATCGGAAAAACCTGTAAATTATAATAAAAAATATTTCATTCAACTAAAAATCGTATGATGTTGAAGTATATTCTTCATTGGCTCGAGAATAAAAAAATCATTGTAATAAGTAACTAAATATAAAGCGTCATTGGATAACATACGTATTTAATTAGATACTTTTCCGGAGTCACGGTTATCGAATTATTTAACACAAAAAAACAAATTTTCCTTTTTTTTTTTTTTTTTTTTTTTTTTTTTTGGAATTTCAATCTTAAATAAATCGTATCAGTGGATAATTTTCAATAATAATATATTGTAATGACCGAGTGGTTTTTAATTAATCGTTACTCATTAGTGGATTTGTGTGATTTTGAATTATCGAGAGTCTAAAATTATCCTCTTTTGAAAATAAATAAACATGTGCCATTGACCCACATTATGTGCATTGTACACGTAAAATATGCGATTTTGAACGACTCCCTCACTATAATTTCATCGTATCCGTAAGAGAGAGAGAGAGCGATGACAGCTGTTTCAAACACATTATTTAGGCAATAGGGCCGCGTTATAATGTACATTTATACGGTGTAGCCTATACAAATATTTTAATTTCGGATACGGAATAATGGCCAACTGATTTATGGCTCGTTGAGTTCGGCATTAATGATAATGGAGAAATGTGAAACACAAAACGAATATTTTATTCGAATATTGAGAAGTGCTTTCGGGAAAAACGTATTGCAAAATGTACGGGTCGACCAACTGAAGTAATATTTTTTCGCTACACGGAAAATATTATTAAATCATATGGATATTTTTGTGTCTGGCTGAATGTGTTGATAATAATTATAATATAATAATAATAATAATAATTATATTTATATTCGCAACAATAAAATACGTAATATATACATATATTTGTAAATAGTTAATAGTTGTTAAGTAACCAAGCGATTTTGCTAGAGACTTGCGCCAAAAATCGTTATCGAAAATCGGCTACGCAAAATAGGTCACGAGAAATTAATAGGCATCCGGCCCAAAAACATTTATAATGTGATAATAATACTTGGTTGTGTAAACGTGATATGAAACGGACTATTTGTAATGAATTACAAAAAAAACAAAAAAAACATCGTGTTGTGCTCTTGTTATTCAGCTATAATTTAATGCGATATGAAATGCATTTTATCGTAATGAAATTCATTGTTCGATTGTAATTGTATAATATGATTTTTCGCAACTATTTGAGCGTGACGTGCAAACATTTAAACTTAACGTCGCTGCCGATTATTCGGATATTTTTAATCTCTCAAATCATTCATTTTGCGCTAGGAGGGAAATTGTTTTTTCAATGATTATTAAAAGGATAGTCCATTTTTTTAGCGTATATACATAGGATATGGTTTTTTGTTCGTACATATTGTACACTGGATAAAATAAATAATTATCAAACCCAGTAATTATACTGTGATTGTTACAACATTATAAAATACAATAAGTTATTATCAATAACATAATATTGCGTTCAATAGACGGACCAAGTTTTAATGATTGTGCGAGACATAGTTCACGAATATAAGTCAACGTTATCAACGAAGGTCTGACCGTGCACACTCGCAACCTCCCCCCCCCCACACACACCCTTCTCGTATTTTCTAAACCAGAGGTTCCCAACCTATGGTCCACGGACCACTGGTGGTCCGCGAGACATTGTGTAGTGGTCCGTGAGCCATACTAAAAATTTAAAAAAGTTTAATTTTTTTTTATGAGCGAGGGGGGGGGATGTGATAAATTCTGATAAATGTATATATAACTTATAGCACATAAATTATTTATAGATTTCTATTCATAATGCTACTTATGTTATTATTTCAACCCGTAATTTAATTTTGTTTGTACAGCAAGATTAGATTATCGGTAGAATACAAGACTATATGCTCACGTTTTAATATTTTTACGCTGACCTCATAGTTGAGGTCCAACAAAACGTTTTACATCATTTTCAAAACTTTAAAGATGAATTTAATCGGTATTTCCCAGAACATAATGGTTCCGAAACGAAAAGTATCCGAAATATCATTCGAAACCCTTTTATTGTTAAAGTCCATGAGATACCTAATGATAACCAGGAATATTTGGTAGAATTGCAAAATGATCAAAACTGTAAGGATACGTTTGAATCTTACATGAATTTCGAAGATTTTTTGTGTAAAAAAAGCGATATACTCGTATTATTATATTAGAAAGTGATATACACTATTGCGTAACCTCAGCTTCGAGAAATCCATTAAGTTATTTAGTCGTGTTTACGACAACTTAGTTTACCTATAATAAATATTATAATATTATGTACAGTTTTTATAATAGTAATTCGCATTAAATGTTAATAATTTTAAATTTTTATTTAAAATTGAACAAGTATAAACATTATTATAAGCCTGCTATTAATGCATTTCATCGGGTTTAATTTATTCATGATCTAAATTCTAAAATATGTAAAACAAATTGATTCTTGTTTATAAGAAAAATAAAGACTAAAATTGAGATGGTCCGTGACATATTGAAAGTTCTCCAAGTGGTCCGCAGTGTCAAAAAGGTTGGGAACCACTGTTCTAAACCAACTCCAGGATTCGACCGTCTGAGTAGTACGTGAGATGAGTACCTACGGTTTATTTATCGTCTGCTGAACTAATACGGCGGTACTACAAAATAAAAAAAGCAATTATTGAAACACACAAGAGCAGTATATCTAGTCAATGACAACATTATTATAGATCAAAGTGTATGCGTTGTCTTATCGAAACTCTCACACCGTTTTAGTCTCGCTATGACGTAGCGCCAATAATGCAGAGTTACTCGATTCACACGACATACGGTATAACATGCGTGGATTCGAGAAATTGTTTCGCACGCCTCATTATAAGTACCTAACCACTCTTTGAGCACGAAGCAAGTTTACGAGATCAACACCGAGAACTCCTCGCCTAGGCATATTCCTCGCCTGTACTCCCCATACTCCTCGCCTGTGCGTATTTACAAGAACATAAAAATATTGTATCCGTATTTGATTTTAAAACCATTATGTATTCATATATTGTGTAAAAAAAAAAAAACAACTTCATTTAAAAAGCCGTTACATCTATTCTCGGTATATTTGTTCCGACATCAAAGTAATTTTGTATTATACCTAAATCAACCAGTATATTTCAATACATTTATTGTTATATAGATTTATAGAAAATTCTTTTTTCACGTCAAGTCAAATTGAATCTTCAATAAAGCCAGACCGTATTATTTTTTTAAAATTATCTTGTACTTGCATATACTCTGATACAAATAATCGATTTATATACAGTGTGTAAACGGTAATCGAGAACACTCAATATCTTTGCGTAGAGACCTGATATTTGAATTCTGTTTTTTTGGCAGTTGTTATGACATAAAAATACACATTTTTATGGTCTTTGAATTTTTTTTACTTAACTAGTCTCGCGCATGCGCATGTCAACTTTTTTTTTTAAATGGCAACCCCCTGCTTTAGCCACTAATTATTTTTCGCCTATTTTTTTTATGAATTTTGGTAGTTGAATCAACTTTCTAAGTCCAAAATTGACCAAGTTACAGCAATTCAAAAAAAAAAATAAAAATAAAAATAAAAATGCTCTCGATTTTCAGCTTTTTAATTGTAACTCTGAAAATAATTATTATAGGATTGTTAAAGATTGACAATTTTATAACTATTTATTACGGTGATATTAATACGTTATTTTAACTTCAATTACTGAATAATTTTCTCTTTATTTGTGTAATAAATCATAACTTATTATTGCAGAAAAAACGTAAATTAGTATGTTGTTTATTTCTTTACATTTAATGGATCTATTAGAACGTATTAATAATTAATAACAAATTCAATTCTTATTTAAGTTACCAATTTATTTAGTTAATAAAAATCTAAAAATAAAAAAAAAATCTAACGAATAAATTGTTCAAACTGTTCTCCGCCGTGAACAAAACATGCTTCAGCGCGCCGCATAAATTCTTTATTTGTTGCAGCAGTAATTTGTTCATCAGTCAGTCGATTGCATGTTGCTGTTATCTTATCTTTTAAATTTTGAAGATTTATAGGAGGATCGGCATACACTATTGTTTTCAAGTGTCCCCTTAAAAAAAAATCTAGTGGAGTAAAGTCAGGTGATCGTGGTGGCCACTCAATGGGTCCGTAAGTTCCTAGTCATCGATTTTGAAATTGTGCATTTAAATAGTCACGAACTATGTGAGCATTGTGAGCTGGAGCACCGTCGTGTTCAAAAATAATATTACCTCTCAGATCTAAAGGAATATCATCAAGCATCATTGGTAATTCATTTAGTAAAAAATTATAATATCGTCTACCATTGAGTGTCCCATCATAAAAAAATGGACCAAGCAATTTACCACCAATTAAACCACACCAAACGTTTGTTCCCCAAATCTTTAACAATCCTATAATAATTATTTTCAGAGTTACAATTAAAAAGCTGAAAATCGAGAGCATTTTTTTTTCTAATTTTTTATTTTTTTTGAATTGCTGAAACTTGGTCAATTTTGGACTTAGAAAGTTGATTCAACTACCAAAATTCATTAAAAAAATAGGCGAAAAATAATAAGTGGTTAAAGCAGGGGGTGCCATTTAAAAAAAAAAAAGTTGACATGCGCATGCGCGTGACTAGTTAAGCAAAAAAAATTCAAAGACCACAAAAATGTGTATTTTTATGTCATAACAACTGCCAAAAAACAGAATTCAAATATCAGGTCTCTACGCAAAGATATTGAGTGTTCTCGATTACCGTTTACACACTGTATATCATATCACATAACGTCACTAAAGTCTAAATAGAGGTTGATTATTTATTTTTGAACGTAATATATATCGAGAACAAAATATGCATATATATCATATATCATATATTTGTACAAGTTATTTGACATTCGAACAAGTAGAAGACTTTAAATATTTGGAAGTCGATTTGAATAATAGGAATGATATGCATGACGAAATTAGATTGCGACTAAATACGGAAAATCGAGATTATTATGCAATGAGTAAATTATTCAATTCTAAGCTTCTTTCCAGAGAAACTAGAAAAAAGCTTTACATCTCCTACTTACGGCCCATAGTAATGTATGGTTGCGAAACGTGGTCCACCACTAAAGGGGACGAGACAAAGCTATTAATATTTGAAAGAAAGGTTCTTAAAAGAATATAATATAGTCCCATACATAATACGGAAACAAGACAGTATGAAAAGAGAACTAATGCAAATATTGAAAGAATCTTTAATGGACCAAATATCCAAAAATATCTTGTCTCAAAGAGACTGGAATGGGCTGGATATATATGGCGAGATAAGGACAGCCTAATGAGACAAGTGGCGGTATCTAAACTAAATAAAACACGCCTCAGAAGAAGACCACATCAGCGTCGGCTAGATCGGGTAAAGAAAGATTTAATCCAAGTAGATGAAATCGCAATAATTGAAGATACACACAACGGAGACCGTTGGAGAGGCTTAGTAGAAGCAGCAAAGGGCCTTAATGGCCTGTAGTAGCTAAATATATATATATATATATATATATCATATTTTTGAATATTATGTATTCGCGATTTAATTATAATAATTAATAGTTAATTAAAATCATGAAATCAATAAATTCAATTTTAATGTGGCACTGAATCAAAGAATGAGTCTCATGACATACATTTACATTTAAAACCTATTTTTTTTTAACTGTGATAAGTTTCTAGAGTTATATATTTTTCCTACCAATAAATAATTAACGCGTTTCTCGGGTTTGACAAAAGATACAATAATTTCATACTACATTATAAAAAGATAATTTTTCATGATCATTTGTTCAGTGAACGCATTTGACTAAATATTGTCTTCAATAAAAATAATAACAATAATAAAAACAAAATAATAAAATATGTCTTTGATCATCTCGGAGATAAAGCGAAAATTGAAACTAATTTGTTTGTTCCAAGTTTTTCAGAGAATTTTTTTTCTTTATTATAATAAATTATTATATGTATTATTAATAATGAATCGATCTCGATAGAAAATTATGTTTTTGCTGTTACGTAGGAGAAGCTGTAATATTTTCATAAAATATAATGACGATCGATTTAACAAAATGGACAATGAATTAGAAACAAGTAAACTTTTGATTTCCAATGCATTTTTATTGATCAGTACACAAAACAAACGATTAGGTATTATAATTTTCCTCGGCAGTATATTACGTGTAGTCTTCTTATGAACGGTAGTTTTAATTAGAGCCCGTGAAGAATCTAAAGCCGTAATCCCGTATCGTTATTCGAGTAGCCACAATATTGACGTTTTTACACGTGAACGGCTCAGATTCGAGGATTTTTTTCTATGTAACGGAGTATAATTCGTCGTGTAGCATAATCGTATTACCCGATGAAATGTTACAAACGACGTCGGGACACAGAAGGACGAGGTGAAAATTATATCATACTATTTATAAAGCGTTTAAATGATTAAGTGACTTTAGGCTGGTATTTATTTTTTATGGCATACCGTTAGCGTTTAAATTATTTCACTACAAATGTTTGCGAAATCCCTTCAGCCGTTTATAATGATGCAATTCATCTTGGAGTAAACAGTAAATTAAACGCGCTCATTATTAAGATGCTAGGTTTCTTTCGTTTGGATTTTGTTGAATCATCGTATCGCCGCGCTGAGCGGTACGGTTTAATTTGCGTAGACACGGAGATGAGGGGCAGGGTATATCATTCTGCGTGATTCCCGGACGCGAATCGTACACAGTCAAGTCCTCGAAGGGCGGGGATCGAAAGGGGCAGTCGTTCTCAGTAGCCTTTTTTTTTTCTCGCCATATAATATATACAATATTATGTATATACAGGTACGTTTTTCTTTCACGTCGGAAATCGCGATGTTACTTCGCAAATCCGTGCGGCAATAAATCATCGATGAGCAGCAGCTGCCAGACGCGTTATATGTTTTATTATTTTCGAATCATACTTATTAATAAATCGTACCGTGTCGCGCGCCGCCGAATGCCAAAAAAAAACCATAAACTAAACACACAATATTATGAATATTATGAATACAGATCCGTCCGTTAGAAAGTCGGCCCGCGAACACGACAATATTTGGCGTATCGAATACTATCCCAATCGGAAAATTAAGAGTTACGCCAACACTCACAAAAGGCGCAGTACGGCGACTGTACTGGCAGCCAACAGTGGGCTGGCCCTTATGGGCGCAGTACTGGCCATAAGGTTATCCAGTACTACACCAGTACTGGAAAACCAGCACTGTTAGATTAGTCCTGATCTAGTACTGGCATATTACGGGTCACGATCAATATGCGCTAGCAAAGGCCAGCTAGTGTTTCTCGTAGATGTGCCAACATTGGTGGAGTACTGGCATTTTACGGCCATTGTTTTTATTTCAAGCAAAGGCAAACCAGTTTTTGTCGTAGTTGTGCAAACGTTGACGGAATACGGGCATATTACGGGCCACGATCAATATGCCAGCAAAGGCCAGCCAGTGTTTGTTGTAATTGTGCCTACGTTATCGGGATACTGCCATATTAAGAAATAAGGTGTGTTGCAGTGTACTTGTGTTTCCCCTCTGCACACGGCTTTTTTTTATGTTTACCAACAGGCAACAACCATCGGGAACCCGCGGCTTCGGCCGATTGGCTAAAAATAACCACGCGTTAGGTACTCCAGTGGGGACGCATCTTGTATAGGTATAAATAATAATCTAATATATTAAAAAAAATCTTGTAGAGCGGGATATTCCGTACTCTGGACTGTTTTATAATCAATTCGGCTTTTTTCCCGATTTTTCTCCGTTCCCTTTTCCCGATTCGACCGGATGAAAATCTTTTTAGGTTATTATTAGGTTATCACTTAGTTTTTACGTTATCAAATTTTAGTTTTCACGTTATCAGTGGCGGCTCCGACTTCCTCCCCGGCTTATCTTTCCCGCCGACTGTTCTCTCCATTTGTTTGCTCTTAGTGATAATAGTATGCGTCGTCGTATCACGAACCGTTTAAGAGCTCGAGTTTTCATTGTGATTCCCAACTTGAGTAGGTGGCTAGGTAGGTTTAGGCGTTAGGTAGGAACTAATTCTAATCGTTGCAATTCGATGCACACCGGTTTCGATACCGGGCGGTGGTTACATAATTTTTGCTTTTTTCTTTCGTTTATCGTCTCCTGTGACAACTTTCAGTACTTAGACAGTATTGACTGTCGGTACTTAGCCAGTACTGAAATATCGGTACTTGGCCAGTACGAATGCCAGTACTGGTAAAGCGTTATCATCCCAGACATATGACAGTACTGGTGCCAGCACTGGCTGCCAGTAGCGCGCCAGTAATAGCCAGTACTGGCGCAGTGTTGCGCCTGTTGTGAATTTCCGATTAGCGCCGGGTCGTCGACAGACCACTCCAGTGGACGTTCAGCTCAGCAAGTGTCATGAAGCCTGTATGGTAAGGTCGCCATATTTTGAAATCACTAAATATATATATTTGAATGTAAAACGACCTTTTAATTTTTGATTTTCAATATAAACTGCATATACATATATATATATATATATATATACATATATATATATATATATATATATATATATATATATATATAATTCAAAATTAAAGAAAAATGCATACGTTCAATTAAATTCACTTTAAATAATTGTATGATGTCAACGCGACAAGATAATAAAAATCAATAAGGTTATTTGAGATTCAAATTTACAAATACAACGATTCTACGATTTATCTAGAATTAATTAATTTTTTTGATAATTTATGTGTTATTTTTTCATCGGTTAAATAAAATCGGTATTTCCTCCAGCTAAAATTTGAAATTCTTCACATTTCACCGAGCTGAAACTCTTTTTCTTTGAAAATTGAAACTCGGTAAAGTCCCAGCAAATCCGCAACGTCTGGCTACCTTATTTTATAATATCATTGATAATTTTTTATCATTGATTTTTATCATAAACATTGTTTAAAATAAAAAAATAACAAAAATATCTATGGTTTTTGTCTAATAACTCGGTGTTGTTTTCTATGGCCGTTTTATTGTGGCGTATCGTTTTGTACTCTGATACTCTATGTGGCGTCTCTTTATAATCTATAATCTATGTCGAATATAATGATGATATCACGTCAACGTTTTATTTTCATTTTCGTTTAGTTTTGTTTTCGATCTTCAGTATTTTTTTTTTTCGTTTTTTTTTTTTTTTTTTTTATCGACGACTGGGCGGCACCTTCAGGCACAGTGCTTCCACTCGGGTCTTTGTATACCTTACGCGTTGATGTAGGCACATTCAACGTATTAAAACTTATCATTTCATGTGACACGGCCCATAATCACTCGAGACGATTTAATCGGATTATTCATTTGGAAAAAATGGCTTGTGTATTTTAATATTATATAAAGGTACAAATTATTTAATCCCCCCCCACAAACACACACACAAGAAAATGGTCCATGGACGCCACTGATTGTGCACGAGTTTATGCCGTACGTAGATCCGGACATTGGAAGTAAGAATTGAGACAGTTGAGGAACGTGATCGTAACACCATCGGAGATTCTCCGAGTATGAAATGTTGGTACGAAATCCATTCGCGCACACAATTTTTTTTTTTATCTTGAGAACGTACGACTCAAAAGTCAAAACTATGTTTTTACTTTTAACTGATATTTTAATTGCTTGAAAATTTACGAATAAATTATAATATTAAGTTAAATTTAGTTTTCAAATTTTAACGAAATACTCGGATTCAGTGAGAAATCAAAATTATTTTAAACTACTCACATTTCACATACATAAATATACGATGAGTAAAACAGATAATATTTTATGTAAATTACGGTTTGTACAAATTAAACAATATAACACTGGTACATATACCGAGCACAAAAATCGGTTATAAAACTTTTCGAATCAAACTCATGCAGAACTAATTATGTTAATTGATTTTTTAAATAGGGTTAATGGCGAGCTAATGACATTTTTCAGTATCAGAGTTATTCGTTTTGTTCTATAAACTATTTTCTATCAACTATCATTAAATATTGTTAACTATCAATGCAGTGCAAAAATTCTGTAAACCGTAGCCGGCGCTTTCCACTAACGCACAAACACAACCCAATTTCGCATAAAATGCCAACCCAATACCGCACACAAAAATAGTACGACACCGCGCACAGATTAAAAAATACTTATAGCCTAATTCCGCACACAAAAATAGAATCGCTTGTAGTTCTCTTTTTTGTCCATCATTATCTACATCATGTTGGTGATCATTTACATTAGCACGAATTAAAAATCTTTTTTTAATTGTTAGTTATAGTTGTTACATTTTTTTTTTTTGCACACGCCGCTAAAAAATATCACCAGAACTTTTATTTATTCTAAGATAACGAAAGTAATAGTTGTCAAAATAAATTGAACCGTTCCCACGATAATAAAATAAATAATTACGATTTAAAACAAAAATATAAACGAAAAAAATATACACGTGACGACGACGGTTCGACGCAATGGTTTGAAAGTGAAAAGTTAACAAATTGAATATTTGTTAATTGTGATTAGTAGAACAAGTATATTCAATAGATACAACAATAGATAAAATCGGGAAATCCGAGTTGATAATATAAAATGATGGCCTGAAAATAATAATAATATGTCTGTATCATATAAATCCAATAAACCTGTGTGCGGTAAATATATGACCTATCGAGTATTTTACAATTGTGCGCGGTTTTGTCCCATGCGTATTTCGTGTCTTTGTGCGGTAATCGTTCGACGCCCACCGTAGCATTGTGACAGTAGTTTCTGTTAATCTGTGTGATTTTTTCAAGGTTTTTATTTAATTAAACGACAACCATTGTCCGTCCACAAACGTCGCGTCGTCACGCATATTACCTTACTATCAACTATCGTTAAATGAAACGTTGTTACGACGAACGCGTTGTTGCGGATTACTTGCATTGTCATCACTGTAAACCGTAGATTCCCAAAGTGGTCTATATCGACCCCCTGGGGTCGATTCTGACTCGTAAGGGGTCTATGTCAACGAAAATTAAAATTGGGGGTGCGCCATGTGTAAATAGGGGTCCACGAGAGTTATAAGTCAAAAATGCATGTCGTAAATTTTACGAAAAAATTGATACAATAAATATATATATTTAATAGTGTGTGTGTGACGATGCGATACTTATCCTGCTTTATGGAGTATCGCAAGAAAGTTTTTGATAGCTTTTCCGTCATCATACTCTGCGTGGAAAGGGGTTTCAGCACAGTTGTCAATCTTCTGACAAAAAAAAAAAGAAATAGATTGGAAATCACTGATAGAGGAGATTTGAGGTCAAACCTGACTAATTTGAAGCCAAATATTGAAAATCTACTATCAACGCATCAGGTTCGTCCTTCCCATTAAAGATGAATATATTTCGAAACTAAACTTGATTTTTTTTTTTATATATGTTATTAAATTTTTATTTGCATTTACTATCGTTTTAATTACTAAAAAAATTATTTGAATATTGTCATTATTAAAGAAATAAAGGTATTATTATTAAAAACAAAATTTTATTTAAAAAAAAAAATGTACTCCATATTTAGGGGTCTTCGAAAATGGAAAAAGTTGGCAAGTGGTCTACGGAGCAAAAAAGTTTGGGACCCTCTGCTGTCAACCGTATTTCGTTGCGTTTAATGAGAATGAATCCGCACATAAAATACGTAGCCGGTATGTATGTAAGCAACACTAAGCTGTCTCGACTGATCAAACGGCGCCAAACTTCAAGGGAAAACGGAGTTCCTGTTTGTTAATTTTTCGTGCGCGTTCTATAGTTTTTTACAGGACTGCGCCGACGGGTTGTTTTCGGGGTGAATGTGCGCGAAAGAACGTGCACGAGGACCGGAGTCTCGATAGAGTTCGACGGTCGCGAAGATATTTTGTCGTAACGCAGTCGTCAAGGCATCCTTGACGCGCACAGACGAACGTCACGTCACGCGTTATTATTATTATTATTATTTAATTAATAATATTATTATTGTCATATCGTATTGGCGCGGTAGGTACACGTAGAGGACACAATGTGTGATCAGCCGCGGGGAATATATTGTTCGCGGCCCGACGACGGGCGTTTCGACGATACTGCTTACAATGGCGTCATTAGGACGCGTCTGTTATTAGGGGGCAGGAATCGTGTTCATATTCGAGTTCGGTCGCAACGTTTGCGGATACGCACACCGCAGCCGACTCACAGTTAGGCGGATATCGTAAATCGGCGAGACTTAAAACACGGGAGCTGAAACAGTACAAAATACTTGATTACATAATGTCGCGAAAAAATTATCCACAGCAGCCGCTCGTGTTCGCTCGTGCTCAGTTTGTTGGCGCACAAACGGGGAAAATTCGAGTCTCACACACACACACAGGCCCGTATTGGCCCACCGGGCAACCGGGCAGATGCACGATGCGCCCATGAAAATTACGAATTACATTGCGCCTATATTTAAAACTTTGTTAGAAATGAACTTAAAAGAAATCAATCTAAGTGTAAACATATAAAATTTTCAGAAGTTTTGATTCAATATTTAAAATTTCGCCGTTTTTACTCAATTTTCAGCAGTTTTTTCAGTCTTCTGAAAAAACGATTGACTATGAAAAATAGGTCGGTTCCATACATATTAAATTATCAGAATTTTCCGATCAAATTTTTTTTTCGCCTGTGTGCAGACAAATTTTCTGAAAAAACTTATGAATGGAGAAAAAAATTACCTCTCTAAAGTACCAACAAGAGCGAATTTCTGATCTATAGATTGGCTGGATGAAAAGTTTGAAACATTATTTCTCTACGAAAAAGTGTTTACAGAAAATGAAAAAAAAAGTGATTATTTTTTAAATATTTAAAAATATTTATAAAACATTAGTAATTGATTGAGAATACATTTTTAAATATTTCTCCGAGATAATATAAACATTAAATGAACCAAAATTATATATTTAATTCACATTATTTAAATATTTATTAAATATTGTCCACCAATCATACACAATATTAAATATTTAATATAAATAAAATAGTTTTATTTGCAATTATAACAATGTTTTTAAGGCGCCCTTTTTGGCTACAACAACCGCCCCATAAGAGCAGTCAGTACGGGCCTGCACACACACACACACACACACACACACACACACACACACACACACACACACACACACACACACACACACACACACACACACACACACACACGTGCGCGCGCACAGCTAAGTGTCAAAACGTTTACCTCTTGATATTATTCGTTAGTCATACACATAATTCTGAGTACACGTGCGCCGGGTATTTATGTACGTACTCCGTGCTCGCGTGCGTTCGGTTTTATTCCACCTTTTTTTCTCGTAATAAAATACATGTAATATACGTTTTTTGTTTTAGTGCGTAGTAGACGAAGCGTTTAAATTTAATAATACTACACGCGTGCGCGTGCATATTTATTCAACACACTTTATGTAACATGTACGTGTGTGTGTGTGTGTGTGTGTGTGTGTGTGTGTCTGTCTGTTTGTGTGTGTGTGTGTGTGTATGTGTATGAAGTTAAATAATATTAATACATGTATATTAAACACACACGACGCACACACGCGCACGCGTGGGTAAAGAAGCGAATGAGTTGAATATCGCGTACACGTAAAAAAAAAAACACGTAAACGTTATGAACATTAACTTGTAACATTTTAATAACGTTTTTTGCGGGGCGTGCCGGAAATTTACAAATGTCTACAATATAAATTCGAAAATTTAATCGTCTTATCCACAGATATAGATACGATAGAAATATTAAAATACAATATGCGTAAATAGATAATAGATATAATAAACTATTCAATAATTATTCGGGTTACGCACGAAATCAAAAAGTATAGTATGGTAATAATGTGTGATATATATTTCAAGCGATTTTTCGTTGTAGAAATAGAGCCAGGAAAAAAGTCAAAGATCTTAGTTCTTTGTCTAGCGGTCTGTTTAATGTCAACTTTCTGTTTAGTGGTGAATTTATAGAATTTTTTTTTTTTTGAACGTTCGAACACAAAATACTGAAGAAATGACGTAGAGTGATGTACGGTAAACGCAGAAGTATTACTTATTAGGGCTAATATTTCAGGGCACTCAATCTTAGAAGAATTTCATTTATATTATGTAGAAAACTTAAATCAATACAATTTCTTCAAAAGTCTAAGTTTTCAATTTTAAATTCAGTGGCTGGGGAATTCGGGTACACTTCCACGTTATTAGCTTTGAACCTCAGCCTTCGTAGGATCCTATATTCTGTAATCGTTCTATTTTTACAACTATAGATACTCCCGGTATGGATTTCAAATTAATGAGCCATACTCACGAATTGGTTTTACCGAATAAAAGTAAAGGATACGCAAACAAGTAGAATCGTTGAATTCCAAACAATTACGTCTGAAGAATCCAAATACTCGTAAAGCTTTATTGTAAATTAAATTGATATGTTCGATAAACTTTGGATCAGTGGAAAACGTAATACCCAAAACCCTTGATTGAAGATTTTTTGCCGAGCTTATTATTATTGATTACTTATTGGAAACTCGACGTGTTATTTTTCTTATTTCTCGTGAATGATATTTGTGAACATTAATTATAATATTTAAACCGAGTCGCACTTCAGTATTAAAATATGTTCGGGAGTCGTACGGTGATCCTTACGATCATTTATCCGTGATATCGGCATATCTGATTGGAGGTCGTCCGCAAACAACAGAGATTTACAGTAACGAAACGAGTGAGTAATATCATTAATAAATAAAATAAATAATCACGGTGACAGATGACCTCTTTGTGCAGGTTGTCCAGACGTTACCACACCATGTGATGAAAATGAATTCCCTAATTTAACTTGTTGAATGCGTCCCGTTAAATAAAAACTAAACCGAGATAGATATTTACTACAATTTTCTCTAATTTTTTTGATTGAACAATTTACAATTACATTTTCGAATGTCTTCTGAATATCTGTATAGACTGCGTCAACTTGTACAACGTTATTTAACGATTGTACCAAATCAGAGTATTAGACAATTTTATTAGTCAGCGTGGATTTAGAATTGTAGAATCCATGTTGATTATTTGATATCATAGTCTTAAGAATATTTGAAATTTTAGACTCTGAGAATTTTTCTAGCGATTCGGAAAGCAAACTTTATCGAGATTAATTGGACCAGAATTATTAGCAATATAACGGCCACTGGATTTAAATATTGGATGAATATAATTGGTTTACCATTATAGCATAGATTGGGGAAGATTCTGGATCTCTAAACTCTGCACACCACATAATTATATTTTAATATATTTAGTTGACAAACATGGTAGCTAGTAGAATACACACACACACACACACACATACACATACTTGCGCATAAAAAAAAATCAATAAATGTATTCTATTCTAGAAACAATGACTTTCTCGAATCACTGCGCACTGCATGTGATACGGTGGTCATTCTTCTACCGTGTACCGGTGGAACATAATGTTATCGTCTGTTTGTTAAGAGAAACAGACATTTTTATTCACCACGTGAGAGCATACACACACACAGAAATATTTTATAATATTATATAAAGCGCGTTGGAGTTATCGGATCTTCACCCGATAAATGCAGTCGTTTGGGATTTGTTCACGTGGATACGTATATAGCAAACAATTTAATCGGAAGTCGACGACGAACAATGATCGTTTTGAAAACGCAAATCATACTCGTGTACCAACAATAGATCCGAAAAAATCAACTCGAATCTTTGGTATATATTTATTTACTTTTTGTTTATTTTTGTTTCTCATACGAAACCGGGAATTACAAGATGACGCACCGTTCACGGGCTGAATGCACATTATGAGGGGTGAACGATTTCGTCACGCTAACGGACGCGGTCTACGGGGTCGAAACGTAGAGGCGGTACGTCCTAATCGCGCGTGGTGTTCGTTTTCGTCGAGGAGAATATATTTTGATATCAAACAGAACGACGAGCACGGCGTGCATAATAAAAGTATAGAAGGAGACACGAATCTTTTATTTTCCGCGGTGCATAACGTCAAAAATGTTTAATCATATTATAAGGGCGCTGCTGTTGCTGCAAAAAAAAAAAAAAAAGAAAAGAAACCAAAAAAAGCAAAATAAAAATAAAAACTCCTTAATACAATTCGAACCAAATACAAATAACCTGGTGTTTTTTTTACAAACACGTCACGTAGCTGTAAATTTAATTTATATCATTAACCGTTGAAAACCACATCGCTTTTGTTTCTTTACCCACTGCTACGCGCTCATTATTTATTCCACGACGACGGGCAGGTACTCGACAAATTAAATCGGAATAATTTATTTTATTATTTTTATTATTGTTGTTATTGCTATCGCTGCGCAGAACTCGAGACGAGCGTCACCGCGTTTTGGGAGACGACGACAACGACGGTACAGTGCGCGTGATGCAATATTGTGTAGCCTATAGGTGGCACGCGAAACGGCTGAGACGACGACGACGACCCACCCGAGAAAACACAACGTCGATACAACACGCCATCGCGTTGCAGTTAATCGAAGTTTAATGGTTTCAAAATTCTTCGAGCCGCTCTCGCGTTCCACGCCATTAATCATGTCCGGAGATTACACATTGTGTTGAGCAGAGACACGGTTTTTTTTTTCACGTTTGTTTTTTTTTTTTTTTCAATTTATTCGTTTTAATCATAATTCTCCGCGTTTTTGATAACGTCATAATATTGTACCGTTACACGCCCGGTCGTCGTTGTCCGACTGAAAGTCGATAAATCCGTTGTGTACACACACCACTTAACAATGTCGACGACCGCGTTTCGTACTCGCTCTGCATATGCGTCATAACGCGTGCGGTGCGCACATTAAGAAACACACACACAAACACATACAACCCAACTATAGTATAACTACTTAAATTTTTGTGCTCGCAGGGCA
The DNA here is from genome assembly GCA_027580255.1 of Therioaphis trifolii. NCBI lineage: Eukaryota > Metazoa > Arthropoda > Insecta > Hemiptera > Aphididae > Therioaphis > Therioaphis trifolii. The sequence goes on along the minus strand of CM050409.1, from coordinate 16,111,323 downwards.
AACATAAAACTGTTATCTACAGTCGGTGAAACGTCTGGAGCAATTATCGTTGTAAAGCACGATATTTACACACACACACACACACACACACACACACACACACACACACTTTCGGGCTCATAAATTATAGATATATACGCATAGGTGGTACGTGTGGTATTTATGCGTGCGCGTGTGTGCAGATTATAAAGTTGCACGCTTTGTCGTTTGGCGAAAAATCGACAACGATAGATTCCCAATGTAGGTTTACGGTAATTTTATTAATATTTTTATTGTTATTTTGTTTTTATCGCTTTCAACTGAATAGTTATAGCTCATTTCCAATAAATTATAATAAAATCGATAAAAAGCTAGCGTACGACGGTAAAATAATCAACGATCAACGCAATTACGTTTTTGTCGTTTATTAGTGTACCATTAGTTCTACCATATTCGATTTTATATATTATTATTATTATTATTATTTTTTTTTTTTTTTTTTTTTTTACCCAGAACGTACTGTTTAATATTCATAAAATTGCCTTTAAATTTATATTACAAAAACACGCGCCATTATTAAAAATATATTTATCACAGTCGGCCATTGGGTAGGTAGTATATATTTTTTTTTAATGTCATATGATTTTTTTTTTTTTTTGTTCTATATCGATTTTCATCCCATCCACTTTGTTCGAATTGGATAGTATCGTGTTGAGCTTTGAACCCGAATCAAACGTGCGTTCGGTTACCAAAAACGTTACGTATTCTTAAAATGCTGAAAATAAATTTTCCAAATAAAATTACCAAAGTCAATACGGAAAAAAACACGATAGAGTCAAATGCGTGTTTAGCGACAACGACAATGACGACGGAATTTCATCAGTAAACTTAATTCTGTGAATTTAAAACTAAAGTTCAACCCCACAACGTAACACGTACACGCACACACACACACTTTGTATATATATAGTGGCTATAAGCAACACCAAGCGTCGCTATCGTACGCTCACAACCGACAACACAATGTCCATTTGGCAACGCGATCACGTAAAAAACACACCACATAAAACGCAACTAAATTCAGTCGGTTCATCCCGTCCGTCCCTCCATGGCTCGCTCCCGATCCTTTGGCTTTTAATTTAAACCGATGCGTGCCGGCGACTATCGCAGGAAGTAATGTAATTATGTATTTCTGCGTTAAAACTTAAAAAGCTCGCAATCTGTATGTGTAATGTACAGAAGCGGTGCACGCGCGCGTTTGTAATACACGCGGGGTGGCTCGAAACTAATGGTACCGATATTTTATCGTAGCAAATGTTTAAAACGGAAACGAATTTTCTCGTATAAAAGTCCTTTTGATTATGGTAAAAATAACTTCCAAAAGTAAACCTTTGAGAACGAAATCAGATTTTGCACACCTTTTTACGAGCATAAAGTTATATTTTTTTTTTAACACATCTTATTAGTTACGAACTTAAGTCGGGGCAATCGTATTTGTTTAACAGTTAATTAAAGATGTTTCGGAAAAAGAATTATGAATGTTATGATCGTGACACAACGCTATCACGCGCGCCATCATAATATAACGCGATTTTCAAACTTAAAATCGTACTCGAGCATATAAGATTTTTTTACCTCGTCTAAAATTGTTAAAACGTATCTCCACGTATAACTCCAGGGAAAAATTATATTCTCTCGTTTGATTTTCAAAAGATTATCGTCGAAATCAACCCTTTGGGGGTCGTGAGAAAATATAAAACGTGTAAACCGTTTTATATAATATTAACCTTAATCTCAAATACTTTTAAACCATACGTTTTTATCCCCGTTTTCAATATTATATTGGCACGAGGAAATCACCGTGACATCGAATCTCGCCCGAATCCGCTCGTCCTTTGAATTCGACGTATTTAGGTACGATCCCGTCGGTCGGTCATGTGTGCACGTGGTTTTTTGCTTTCGCCGACCGTTTCGGACAACGTTTTCGGGACCGCGCGCGCCGCCGCCACGATCTTTATCCCCGTGTATTATCGTATACGATGTACGGCGTTCGAGAGCGTGTACGGCGCAAAAACGATACGCGGAATACGGTACACCGGTGCGACGACGTAGAAATAACGGCTAGCGGGTTCAAACGCTATCAAAGCATACCGTCTTCGCGTCGTTATAAGAACGTTTATTGTATATTATAATATTATATCGTAATATCATAGGGTGATCATATTAAACAAAATCAAAAACAGGACTAAAATAATTTTCATAGTGTTTTTAAATAATTTTAATCAAATTTTTTATCAGAATTTTTAATCATAATAAAAATCATTATTTAATATACCTAAAATTGTATCCAATATGAATTTAATATTATTTTTATTCTTATAAAGAAGTTACAAATCGAATACATAATTTTTAATAAATACATAAAAGAAAAATAATAAATAAAAATAGTAGCTACTTAATAAATATAAACTTTTTATTATGTTCTCAAATACTTTATTCATGTACTCAATTTTTTTAAAACTTTTTTATTCACAATGATAACAATTTTCGGGATCGCATGTCTACAGATTTTAATTTGTCATCTTTTTCCAAAAAACTTTTCAAAACTAATAATTCGGGGTATTTTGGGTATATTGCACCTATATAATATAAACATATTTGTAGCTTTATAAGAGTGACTAAAAACAGGACAAAAAGCGTCCTGAGAGACATTTGTCTGGACAACAGGACACGATTCTAAAATAAAGGACAATACTGTAAAAAACAGGACGTCTGGTCACCCTATATTATCATCACGTCGCGTAAAGCCGGATTCCCACGACTGGCGGTGTACTGTCGCCAAAACGTCAATAAATCGTACATCGCGGTCCTAGTGAACGATTTGGGTGTTCCCACGCCTGGCGTACTCGACAAGGACACTAATTATATTCGAACATAAGTGCACTGGCCATTCCTTTGACCTGCAGGTTAGGTTAGGTTGTCACACATGTGTCACGTTCACCGACAATCCTCGGGAGTGGCACCAGTGACAAACAATAATAATTGTCAAAGAGGTATTATACTTTGATCCGACTGCGGCATGGCAAGTAACCGCCGATACCAAAAATTGGCCAAGTACACCGGTCGTGGGAATCCGGCTCAACGATATTACTACTGCACGATACTTACGGCCAGGGCCGTATTAACAATTAGGCACTGTAGGCACTGTGCCTAGGGCCTACGACATACGAAAGGCCTACGAAAGACGGCTAAATCAAAAAAAAAAATAAACATTATAAAAACAGGATCTTTTGCTCCACTCAAAATCTAAAAACTGTCCAAAATAATATATAATCAATTGTTTACATGAGCGTTGTATATTTAAAAGACGAGCTTTGCGACGGTCGTGCGATAAGGAAATTATAATTACAGTATATTACACCTGAGTTTGAAACAAATGTATGTGATAAATTTGAAATACATTTTTCGTTATGATGGATTCCTTAATAATTGTGGAAATTAAAAAACGAAAAGAAGCATACACAAAATTAAATGAAAAGTTTAGTTTTTTAACTGATGGTTAATCAACCAAAAGTGAAACCTAAATAAAAGCGACTAATTTAGTTCACGTATATCCATAAGATCTGGAAAATGATTTTGTAGCAGAATTTCTAATTTTTGTAAATTTTCGTGCACCAGGCATGACTATAATTAGTGACATGCTTCAAAAAGAAATTGATAAAAAATGAATAAAAAATTTTTATCACGGACGACGAGGACACCGTCGTAACCACCCCGCCCCCCACAATATACGGCATAATATCACAACGTGTACGACTAGGGATTTTCTCCGCCGCGCACACGTCTCTGGGGAAACATTATACGGAACGCTATTATAATCGTGCGTGTGTTGACATCGCGCGTCGTTAACACGGTCGTCAGTGAATCGCCACGATCCTGTAGGTCAGAGGTTCCCAACCCGTGGTACGCGTACCACTAGTGGTACGCGGAAGGCTCGTAGGTGGTACGCGAAGAAATGTTTTTATTACTATTTGCATTCAATATTATTTAGTTTAGTTTATTTGATATTAGTTAATTGTATAAAATTATTATTTTATAAAAATAAATTAATACAGAATAAATAAATACAGAAGTAGGCTCGATATTCAAAGTGACTTAAGCGTGAAAATTAGTTCTATTTAGCCTGATATTGATGTCCTTGTAAAAAATAAACAACAACAAATATCACATTAATTTTATTTATTTTATTTTATTATTATTTATATTAATTATTTTTTAATTCATTTGAAAATTGTAAATTACAATTTAAATATTTAGATTTAACTAAAAATTATGATTTTTTACTTTCATAAATATCAAATAATAAAAATGTAAAGAATTGAATGAATAATAAAAATATACGTTAAAATAATTTGACTCCTAATTTAGTTTTAGAATTGAGGTGGTACGCGTATTGATTATAAAAGTGTCTGGTGGTACTCGATGATAAAAAGGTTGGGAACCCCTGCTGTAGGTACTGATATCATACTATATTGATATAATATAAACATACGTACCGGCCGTTACATACGTACCTAACCGTATACGAACAAACCACACGATAGATTTCCGCGTACGGACGAAAAATACGTAGTATTCTTGAAATAAAACTATCCGTATACGAAAAACTCCACATACACGGAAATTTGTCCGAATGGTTTATTATATCGTATGAATTAGGTTGGTAACACTACTAAAATATACAATCTCATCGTTTATTTTAACTCTACACTCGACAACTCTCTGTGTAGAGTTCGGTGATTTTAATTAATGACGGTATATTTATCGCAAGTCTTTTATTACCTACGTACTTTCCCTCGGTAATTTTTGGTTTAGCAACAATATTTTTAACTATGATACAATTAATTATCCGATTTAACTTGTGTTAATATATTAAATATCTGTCTCATTGTTTAATGTTGAAACTTTAAACTTTATAAACATTACAAGATAAGTTGGTATGTACAATATTATTCGGATAAAAAATGTATTGTTTATTAACATCAGCTAAAATATTGTCAAAAACCACGGCTATTGATTTGTTTTATCAATTATTTTGTTACTTTCCTATATTTTAATTTGCTGTACATAATTAATGAAAAAAAAAATAATCAATTATTTGTATAGTTAATACGCAGTTATAGTAATCATATATTAATAATTAATGTGGTTTAATTAACGACAACAATAGGATAGTGACATGATAATGTGTTTATTGTATACGGAAATACGTTTCCGAATGCCATACCCCCATTCGGATGAATCGATCGGAACTTTTCCACATAACCGAACCCATCCGTACACGGAAAAATTTCAAGAATACGTATTTTTTGGATCATGTGGAAATCCGTGTGGAAACTACGGTTTTCGTATACGGATCCGATCCGAATGATTTCAAGAATAGACCTCCAGATACGTATTTGAGGGGTGCAATGGTTCGGGAAAACATTTAAGGGGCAGTTCGTTTTGAGATCATTTTTACATACGTATAGTAGAGATGTAAAATCAACGTAATTTTTTTTTTTTCAGTTAAATTTTTAATAACCACACGTTTATTTACTTCCCTATAATTATCGATGCTCGTACCCAAATGTACGAATTGCGTTAAGCTTTTTTTCTCGTTCTGTTTCTAACTGTTCTGCAATTTAATCACAACAAAAGTATCAAATCTTCTTCGATATCGAGAACGCTACCGGCGAAAGGCCAAACCCTTTGGTTATTTTTTCAACCATAGAGTATAACATTTTACAAAGTAATGAAATTAAAACGACGTATCTTTGATACGTTTTCAGTGAATAAACTCGGTGTAAACATTTTTAATTCGATTTCAATTTTCTTCGTTCGAATTCAATTACCGTTTAATAATTTCACGACTATATGTCTTATAAATTTATCTAAAATTATGTACTAAACAAGTCTATATTATTGGCATATTCCGTAACAACTGTATTATATACACATAATAATACGTGTATCAGTGTTTGTATTTTTTACACCCAATACGTTTTTGAGATTCTGAGTGTAATGAAAAATGCATATTGGTTTTACCGTGGTGCGTTTTTTTTTTTTTTTTTTAATAAATATAATTCTGGAGAAATTTGAATTGAGGAGGTTTCCTCTGACTCGGGGCGCCAGCACTCACGACCTAGTGTTCTATATAACCCCGTAATGAACGCGTTAGCGCGGCGGGCCGACACACTGGTCGAGTTTTGTTTTTTTTAATCGACTTGATTTTTTATTTTTGTTTGTTTAATGAACGGAACATTTCATTTCGGAACTTATTTTTTTTAATTTTCAACAAAAAACACATTAAAACAGTTATAAAGAGTAAATAAGTTTCTTAATGAATTTTCTATTGAAATTAATCATAAAGAAGTTGTTCTTACGGTTTTTAATGGCATTCAAAAAATATATACAAGCAAGAGCGAGAGCACGAAATCTCGAAAGTTTTATCTGCAGTTTAAATTGCAAAATATTATTTATTTATTTAATAAAGTTCCCGAGAACAATAATTTATTACGGTGTAATGGTATTCGCAAAACGTATCGATACTCTGAAACAGTTAATATCATACTACCTAATATAAATATTGTTGAGATGAGACGTTAATGATAATATTTCATATAAACGGCCGTGTACAATGCATAAATAATATACTTGCATCATATACGTCTACGCGTATAAAAACTGGATACTATTATAGTAATTATTGGTTGATGGAAAAAAAAAACGATTCGATCAATTTTGATGTAAAAAAAAAATATAAATCAAAATACTTTTAAAACCGTGTGTTAACTGAATCATATATAATAAAACCACTCTAATGCGGAAAATGTGTTGAAACGTAAAACGACCAAGTTGTACGTGAATTATGAAAAAAAAATAATAATAATAACAACAAACCAGGAGGAAATAAATTAATGATTCCGGTATTTCAACCGCATTATATTTAAAAGGTTATGACGTGTAGACATTAAATACTGTTATGATATTGTAAATATCGATTTATTCGTCACGATTATTTCGCAGCGGTAGAAATTCCCTACACAAGTCATAAACACGGCGCGCACTTGTTCACAATGCGTTTTATTCAATGGTCCGAGGAAATCGTGACAATATTATACACGTTGAACTCGTTCGGTTTTCACCGTTTATCCGCTTGGGATATTTTTTAAACGACGACGGTATTGTGCACACAGCACATGTGCGTACGTATGAAAAAAAAAAAAGAGGATGGTCGTTAATTCACGAACGAATACAGTCTCGAGACACGTCTGATTTGTGATCTTGGCACGAGGCCGTTTTATGAAACCAATAATAATTCATAATAAACTGTATATTTTCTATTATCTCAAACTCTTCGTTGCGTTGTTTTATCGCGCTGGCAATACCAACACGTAATAACGAATACAATTTATATGAATAATGTACGGAGTTTTATTGCCGAACGAAACACAATATTCCTGAAAAATAGTTATTCAAAAAAAAAAAAAAATAATAAATAAATAAATAAAATATATATATACATATATTATGTATACCATTTCATATCGCGCGTGTATTTATTTTACGATTCCGATGTTGTATAGATGAAATATATTACAGTGGCCGCGTAAAATAATGGTTTTCTCTTTTTACACTGAAAATCCTGCCGACTTCCAAACCGTGGCCCGCACTAGTCTGAAACCGTTTGTGTTTGAATAATAAACAGACGGTACGGTTAACGTGATTAATGAACTAGGCGGTAATAATTTTATTCGTTTTTTTTTTTTTTTTTTTTTTAAAAAAAATATATTAAACAATATTTAGACGCGTTTTATACACCACTAATAAATAATCCTCAACCAATTATTTATCCACACGTTTCGCGGTAATTTCTTTCGTAAAACTCATCGAAATTGCAGTTTGGATGTACAGCTATAATTGCGCTTGAATTTTGTACCGTCGTCGTCGGGGAAAACGATCGTTGTCGTAACAATGCAGTAATATTACCAAAACGTATTTTTATTTCTAATCCAGATGTCGTATGAAGGCAGTTCAATTCTGCTTTCGATTTCAATCGTAGCAATCGTTATGGTTTGCGATCGCTGCACACTGACATTTCGGCGGGTGCGTTAAAACGTTTATTCGGATAGAAAAAAAAACCAGTTCAGCGAAAATCACACTAAATAATAACGTTTATTCGGATAACGCTAGTTGTTTTGCTATCTTGTTTAGCAGTATGATTTTCCTACTTGAAAACCCACAAATTCCGTCGGGCTTTTGAATGTCAGAATGTAACACAAAAAGGGCTCGGTACGCGTGTGAGTGAGAACCATTGCGTGCGCGTGTTTTGTCGACAGAAAATAAAAGCCGTAAAATAAAGATTATGTAAACGCTTGTCTAGCACGAGTGTGTACGTGCGCCGTGCATTATTATTATTATTATATAAAACTGAATTTGCCGCCTTTGACAACATTAATATTAATCTGCGGTTAGCCACAATCCTCTACTTTCTTTTTGTTGTGTGCAGACGTCAGTTCACCCAAGGATTTAATTAGTTTAATTTAAATCCTTTAATCTTTTACATCACTGCGTCCAGTGCATAATCGCTCGAACGTCGTGGCATGAAAAATACGTTTGCATTATGAACGTGTGTGTGTGTGTGTGTGTGTGTGTGTGTGTGTGTGTGTGTGTGTGTGTGTGTGTGTGTGTGTGTGTGTTTGGTCGTAGATAACTACAACACATACATATCGAAGCAAACTTAGAAATGAAATTAAGAGGTCAGAATCCAAAAAGGTGGAATATTGGAGTAAATATGGAATTTTACAGCTTCACTAGCACACACGTCACTGGGAGATTAAATTGATATCACACCCCAACGCCATTTGTAATTTTCATAATATTACCAATACAAGAACAAGTTTTTCACATCACGACTTCTCCTCTAATCACCCTCTTATTAGTTATTACCAAAACGTATTTCCCACCATCATTTGACTTTTTGAGGTTTTAAATAATTCATTAATCATAACCTTCCATTATTGTAATCCTCAGTTTTTTGGACCCATTTCTACTACTTATATCAACATGCCTAACGTCATATATCAAATTAATTTGTGAATGCGCGGATTTCGACATATCACACATATGCGCAAGTGTTACGCTCCTAAGCATTTTTCTTAATTTGTTGATTTGAATGAATTGTAAACAATTTGATTTGAATAAACCGTCCAGTCGGAGACAATATCGAAAACAATATTTCGACTCAATGAATTGGCAAATCCGCACATTCCTCTTGGCTATATTGCCTGCCCGTGTAATCGCGACGCCTCACCCTGCACTCTTAGACACGTGATCTAAAAGATGCGTACCACGATCTTTATACACGTCTAATAGAATAACAATAGCATTGTATTCGCGTCATCACGGGTTTTATTTTATCGATCTCAATCGTTTAATTTTCCGTCGAAAAAACTTTCCATCTCCTTGTATTCTTCCCGGTCATAGATCGCCTGGTATTCCGACCGACCATTCATCTTGAAATGTTTTCGGTCCACCTCCCTGCTCCGGTCAATCAGAGGTTCCGCAGCCTTTGACCTCTTGACCGGAAAGTACGAATCGTATGGATTGGTGTACGACCGCTGTTGTACCGACCACCGCTTGTCCATCAGGCTGATCAAGCGGCTCTTTTCAGATCGAAACAATTCCGATTCCTCTGGTGTGTTCTCGGGTGTCACCAATTTGAACGTGCTAAATCTGTATGGTTTTAAAAGATAAAGGAAAGAAATGTTTAAAAAGTGACAAAATGTGTATGATAATAATGGCAAAATCACACCAGTTTTTTTTATCAGAATTGATTATTATATTACATCAACATTACGTTATAACTAATTATAATAATTATAAAAAGTTGAAATTTTCGTCTGTTATTGTTACACAGACACGAAATTATGATTGAAAAAAAAAATTATAGATTTTAGTTGTTTCATTTTTATAACATTTTCAGTTTTAATTTCTGGAAATGTAATAAAATCCCATTCGTGGGTTATTCGAATAATTTTAAAAATCTCAAAAATTGACGATGATAATAAATATTATTTGAATTAGCGTTTGAAGTTTTATTCATATCACTGTTTTGACATTCACCAGTTATGACGGTACATGAAATCCGTCGTAACGTTTGGTTAGTCGTATAAAATAAAATACTTTTTTTTTTTCAAATATACGTAAAATCTGTAATTTTTTTTCAAAATTTAACGAATTCTATTCACAAATTAAATTTTAAAACAATCAGTTTAGTATGATATTCAAACTCGTATTGGTAGACACAATGCAAGTATTGAATACTGTTAATGTACGCATATCCAGGAGCGCTAACCAATTTTGAACATTGCTAGTTCGAAACAACCTCCGTAACACTAAAGGCAAACCTGTTCAAAGTATTAACGGATTGATGATATGCCGTGCCGACGAATTTACACCCGGCCGTGAAAAAGCCAGGTGATCCTCGTCTGGAAATCATTTCTTTCGCATTTTCTATTCACGGAAAAGCGATTTCGAAAACCCATTTCGAAACGTGGTGCACGTTACCCGCAAAGAATCGTCGTCTTACCGTATAGGTGACGATGTATCGTTTTTGCGCTTTTACGCCTCGCCCAAATCGTGTCTATATATCGCAGTACCGTATTACAATAATTTGTCCGGATCGCTAAACGCTAAGAAGATTACACCTACTGTCGTAGATCGGAAAGCGCTCGCGAGTGGGAAATTTGAAATATCGTCGCAGTGTGATGGTAAATTTACGCTGGCAGTATATTATTATTATTATTATTATTATTATTATTATTATCATCTTCATCATCATCGGCTTGTCTAAACGGTCTTCCTGGAAAATACGACGGTGTGTTTTCGAGAAATTTATCGCCGCTCGAACGTTATTAGCCCACGCGATATCGCGCAAACGCCTGGCGTAAAATACGGCACGGCTGAGACGACTGAGACGTCGACGTCGAGTGACGGAAAACACGAGGTGCACCGTGTTTAATCACATCGTGAAAACGCCGTGGGTTTAAGCTTTGAGCTATAGTCCGCGCCACGAGAGATGTAAACCGTGTGCCGACCGAAAAAACACGCTCGACTGTGCGCATTCCCACCATTTTGAAATACCGATACAGTACGATCACGATCATTAACGGTCGGCAGTACCGGATCTAATTTGTTTTTTACCCGGGGCAAAGTATGAATTTAGCGCCCCTTCTTTTATGCCACTGTCGTACTTAACATATACAAACTTACATACCAATAAATCTAAAAAAAAAAAGATTCGTAGATACCAACTACGAATTAGGAAAAATGTGCATTTAACACCATCCTTAAAATGTTTGCTTAACTATGTGTTTCATTATAAAAAAATTTTACACTCAAATAATACTCTTTGGGCTTGACAAATGAAGGTATTTATTGCCAAAGTCAATTGAAAATTATGATTTGTATTGTATTTATAATACCCATTAATCATTATAAAATGAATAAAAACCGTTAATACGATCACTTATTTTACAGTGATTCGGCGCCCCCGACCAAGACGTCCAGGGCAAGTGCCCCGGTTCGCCCCCCTCTAAATCCGGCACTGACGGTCGGCACACAGCTGTATAGTGTGTATCATAATATGAAATACATTACGTTGATAAATGTATATAATATATTGTATTATCAATCTGTGTATTGCTTTTGTTTCACGCTATACGCACGCCACAGATACTGAATGACGCAAAGTGAGAGAAACGGGGCGCGTAAACAGTCGCTGCCGTCGGTCGACATGCGCGAAACGGTTTACTTCTCTCGTGGCGCGGACTATAAGTAGCACACGAATCGTTTTCAACGCGCGCGTACGCGTCCTTAAATCGTGGACACGATCGGCCAGAAACATTAGATAAAAAAAAAAATAATAATAAAAAAAATATTGTTTTTATTGACCGTCATTGGTTCGATTGGAGATCCGGCGCGCGAATCGACTCGGCGACGTCTGGGTGTCGTTGCGACCGGTCACCACATCTAGTGAAGACGGTAAAAGTTCTATTCCCCACGGGACCTAAAGTCGCCCGTTTTTGGACGGTTCCATTTCGAAAAATCACAACACACAAAAACATTAAATAACTTTTAACTTTTTTTTTTTTCTTATATTCCAAACGAAAAACAAAATGTGTCACGAAGAACAAACGAATAAAATGTGCGCGTGAAAAATAATTAATTTTTGATGTTTCGAAAACGTTTTTAGCAATAATAATTATGTCCGGACCTGCAAACGGGCCAATCTCCGGGATACCTACGTGACTGCCCACGCAGACGTCGTGCTCTCGACGAGCACTCGTGTGCGGGGCGTCATAGCGTGTTTATACAATACGAATATTATTGCCGAGGTCGATGCGGGAACAAAACGTCGTCAGAGTTATTCGCTAAACCCGCGCCGCCGTCACCTTATTATTAATATATACTCGTAATTATTATTATTATTATTATTATTATTATTGTGGTTATTCAGGACGAGCTCGTATCCGTCACCTCCGTGGTCGCGACGACGACGCCTGGTACAGATACGAGTACCTCCGACGCGTAGGTACGTGTTATTATTACGTCGTGCGCTCGCGGTGTATTATTGTTTCGCGGCGGCCGCCCGCCGGAGTACACGCGTGCGCGCGTCTGCTGTGAGTGCCGTTCGAGTGATTACACTCGACCGCGCGCTAAAGACTAAAGGATTTTAATTAAATTAATTAAAGCCGCAGACGACGGAGCGCGCACGTCGCGGATCCGAGGTAGGCCCTCGCACGAGCCGGCGGCCAAACAATGGCCCCGCGCCGAGTAGACGGACGTCTTTAAAACGGTACGCGCGCGCGCCACCGCCGCCGCAGCAGACGCACCACATTCACGCTCGCGCGACGACTTTGACAATGAATACACGATCAAAGAGATCCCGTGGTGCGCACGCACACGTGTGTGTATGTGCAGAGGCGGTTTGAATGTATTATACTCAGTGGTGCAAGACAATATATAGACACCCACCCACCCACCCACCCCCTTCATCCTAGAAATTATAAATAAATATTTTTTATACGTTTTTTCATATACCTAATTTTCTTCAGTTAAGTTTTTTACACTTTTTATAATAACAATTATTGTTTACTTACTTTTTTGTTAATAAAACAATAAAATATATACATTGTGTTGACCACCCACCCACCCACCCACCCACCACCGTAATATTGGTGGTGCAGTGCACCAAAAATAGTATACTCAAACCGCCTCTGTGTGTGTGTGTGTCTGTGTGTGTATGTGCGAGTGCGTAATACGCTTTTATGCCGGGTTCACACTATTGCAATTTCTTGTATGATTTTTCCCGCATGCTTATTTTTACTCGTGCAAGAACAAAATATTGAACAAATGTGAACGTTCTGGCATGCTCAAACTTGCATGCAGTCCGGCGTGTCGGACAGAAATTGAATGCGATTAGGTAATTGTATGCCAGTTTATTCGAGAACGCAAATAGTGAACCACGTGGATGTGATTGTGTGATGATGGATCTTCGATTCTTAATTCAAAACGTAAAATATTTGAAGCGACAACACTTTTTCTTCTACTAATCCATCGTCGAACCCATAATATATTTTTTTTTTTTTTTTAAAGCTTCTTGCTTCTTTTTTAAGATTTCTTCGCGAAGCATATCGCAAACAATAAATACTCCTTTTTTTGTCGGATCCATTTAACAGTCTCGTAAAAATTAAAAATATTTCAAAATTAAAAAAAAGACCGGAACGTCTACTCGCGATCAGATTACTTTTGAAACCAAACAATATTTAAATACATACAAGACTAAAAATACACAAGCAAATACGTGAACACGCACTTAAGTATTACCATGACATATATATATTGCAAGCAAGTCTACAATGCAAGAAACTGCAATAGTGTGAACCCGGCATTACGAGCTGACGTAATAATTTCAGTAGTGATAAAACCGTACGGACCGAGCCGCACACGTGGGACGGACCGCGACTCGTCGTAGTGTGCAGTGCGGAAATGACACGTCCGCCGGCCGAGTCTGTACAATGAGATTTGATATCGTCCGACGACGACGACGACTCGAAATCGTATTTCCGCCCGATATCGACCGACAGCTCACCCGCCCGCCAGCCCACCCGGTACTGTCCGGTTTCGCGCCTACCGCCGTCCACATCCCACTACGCCACTACGCCATACGAGTGTACCGAGCCGAAAAACGTACCGCGTTATCGTGCCGGGGACTGGCTAAAAGTTTTTCAGACGGTAGTTTTTATTTTTTTTTTTTTACGACGTACCGACGACGACGCTCCGGCGTACAATAATGATTATTACTTGACCGTGATATCGCTCTATTGTGCGCGCGCGATGGTACCGAAACGCGGTAGTCGGTTTTATCGTTTTTACGAGTTTGGGTTTTTTTTTTAATTTTTCCTTTTTTTCTATTTTCAACTAGCTATAATCATAACTAACGGACTGCTGTATAATATGTCGGAGTTGGGCCTCGACGAGCACCACACGGTTTTATTTCAATGAAAAAAAAAAAAAAAAAGAAGTTTTTCGATAATAACGACAGTAATGTGTGCACAACACGACGACGACGTATGAAAGTGTGGTTATATGTATCGTAACGGAATAACACGTTTCACCGACGGTAGTGGCGTTAGGTCACATTATGCACTGTCTGCACTGTATGCGGTCCATAAGTATATTATGATTATATTATATTATATTATAATGGTTAAAGACAGTATATTTAAAAAAATCACGGGACGCGCCGCACATTCCGCTGACGCGAGACTTACTAACTCGTTTATCTACTTATCTACTTATTTATATATTATGTATGCTGTGGGTTCGAGAACATTCGAGTAATAATCATGGGCGCAATTTCAGTGAAAAAACTGGGGGTGCTGAAGTCCTTCAATTTTTTTTTTAATGTTTTCTTATTCTTATGGATACTTGTAACCCGTACAATGCTCATTCAATATTTAATATTGAATAGGTATGTAAAGCTTTATATGAGATACCTAATTGTATTGTTATTTAAACAAAAATGAATTAATAAGCGAAATAACTAATTCATGAACATTTATTTGTATACTAACTATAATTTTTTATACTTAACACTTTATATACTTAAAGAATAAAATAGAATATTGAGAATAAATGAAGTGATACATATATTATTGCTCTCATTATATATCTCTCATAACATTATTTACTCTAACATTATTCTTCTTTCAGTAATAGAAAAAATATGTATAACTTCATTAATATCAATTGTATTTGTTAAGTCCTTTTCAATATACAATATTGACAAATCTGTCAATCTCTCTTGGCCTATTGATACCCTAAGCCAAGTTTTTATTTTTCTTAAGGCTGAAAATGATCGTTCACAAGTTGCTGAACTGATTGGAAGTGTCAAAGCAACCTATAATAAATTAAATTAAATTATTAAAGTGTCTCCATTATCATACGTATAGTGGAACAAAAAATATAAAATAATATTTATAAGTACTTGTAACAATCTGTATAAATTAGGATACACATGTTTTTCAACTCATTTCCTTAAATCTTGAATATCAAATGTTTGGTTTACGGTTTTCAAAGAGTTTTTTAGCTACAATCATTTCAGCCATTAATGATTTAATCTGTTTTTCTACACATGCCGACTGGGAAGTGGGAACAATTCAAATCTAAATAACATGAAAAATTTTGGGGGTGCTAATTTAAAAATTGGGGGTGCTAAGCACACCCAAGCCCCCCCCAAATTGCGCCTATGGTAATAATAATAATTTATAATGGGGTTTTGCCCGACAATCGATTAACGAATATTCTCAAACACCAAAAATTTTATTAACGGGTGACCCAAAGAAGATGGATGGTTTTGTTTTTTGAATAACTCAAAAACTACTCAATGAAATTTTTTGATTCAAAATTTATTTTGAAGTACAAACGAGACAAATTGATATACATTTATTTGTGGAAGACAATTTCGTTTAGTAATGGTGTAGACACAATACATTTCCTGAAAATTTTTTCGCGTCGCAATGAAATCATCGTAACTTTTGTTCACACCAGAAATATGTTGAGAAACAAAATGTGCGGACAAATATTTGCCTCTCTCTCTTAAGAAAATTAACTTTCGAAAAACATTCAAATTTAAACTGCGATGTCTACAAGCAAAGTTTTTTAAACGATACTAAAGTTGGGCGCGGCCACCGTGTCCCGTAGAACAATATATTATGCGATAGCTCCGTAACGCGATAAATTTCGTTTTAAAATTCCGCACGTTACGTGTGAGTGGTTTTATTTCTGAAAGCGTTTAGGAAATTTCAAATATATTTACTTTGACTGGTATTCGGTCATCATGGACGGGGCTTCGTGTGGGTTAATACAACCGTCTGGATGCAAACCGTAGCTCAACGTTTTGATCTGGTCCGGTGGAGCTGTTTTCCGTACTCTTTGAACGCAATCGTGTCCGGACATAATGTTAATATAAAATATCACTTTGAAAGTACTATTAAAAATTGTGCGTCTGTTTTCCTGGACGGAATAATAAAACAAAAACGCAATCTCTCTCGCCAAACGGTGTTCTTGGAAACGACTGCTTTATACGTCGTATGTTTGTTGTTGCGCATACACTCGTATTTGTTTATTTTCACATATTATATAGGTTTCATAGACTAATAACGTTTCAACTCCCAGAAAATAATATAATGATAATACAGAAGTATAATAAAGACGTCACATGCGCAGATTTATTATATCCCACAGTAATAATGATAATAATTATGATGATAATAACATATAATAATCGAAACTTCAGAGTGTTTTCAAAACACTCCAATTTATTTTTCATTTTATCTGAAAATAGCTTCTTGTTATACTTTTTATGAGTGTTATTCAATAAAAATGTTCGTACAATAGTCGATTGTGCATAGACCGACGTTATTTGTATTCGAGGATTGTATTATGATCTTTCTGGATGAACTTAGAGCATGGAATTTTTCCATTTACAATTTTGACCTTTGAATTTTAATATCACAATTTTATTACGAAATTTTGATTGCAATTTCACGGACCTAGTCCATAACTGAATCTAAGCACATAAATAAATGATGAATAACGTTCACGTATCTATATTAATACATAATACTATATTATAATATGGTACTTAAACGTTTGAAACGATTGAAAAATATATACTTAAATCATTCATGTGGGTTAATGCCTTTGTACATAAAATAATTTTCAGTTTTAATACACAAAATGAATATAACTTTATGTCCTGTAAAACATTTGAATAAAATCATTTAAATATATTTTTCATCACTTAATTCAATATGAAAAAAACACAACAAAATGTACATTTCCGTGAAATAATAACTGTGAGTTCTTTGTAACTAGAAAAATAAATACCATGGTATTATACTATGGAAGTACCCCAGGTTCGAGAAGTAGATCATTTCCAACGAATTTGATCTAAATCAATAATTTCTGAGATGCAAGACCTTTTTATATCACCATGACGGCTTATTATTATTATCCACAATACTTGGCACAGCAGACATACCAGAGAAAGACAAAAGACTTTTCTTTTGACCAGGTTATATATAAAAGGGTTATAGAAAGTATGGGTCTTTTCATTTTATTATTTTTTTCAAAGAATTTCGTTTTGTCTCTTTTGTACTTCTTTCTTTCCAGTCGGTCCGGAGATCCGGTCATCGAGTACATGAAAAACCTCCTATAGTTGACTTCGTCCCTACCCCGACCGTCCGCAAAATGTCCAAAAAAGTATACAAATGCAAAGCACACTCGCTGCAATGTAACATTTCATTCAACTGTTCTGTTGTACATTTATACACATGTATTGACATATGTATAGCATGTGCGATATTTGTATCTCCTGACAATATCTGTGTGTGCGTGCGTGTGTACATATTACAGAAGTTGTTGTGTTTGCGAGATTAATTTCCTAACTGCCCGTGCCCGTGCAGGTACCCTAATTAGGATATTTTCTATGGCATTTTAGGATATTTTCTATGGCATTTTCAGAGATAATTAATCGAATTTCCTGTGTCAATTCGTAATAATCCGTACTTTCTTTGACGGACCACATCAATTATGCACGCGACTTGCTCCGTTTCTATAGGTACCCCCGTACGTTCCCTGTGTTTGCGATCCGTTTAATACGCGGCCGCGTCCGTCGAGGAACCCCTCGCTGACCGGATCGTTTGTAATCATATTTAAAGTTTATTAAATCGCGCGCACGTTGTAATATTCACTACTCCGGTATTCATTGACTTTGTCGTCAAACAATATTAATAATGCATCGAACCCGCCTCGGTGGTAAACACGCCTCGGTCGGTCGGTCGGTCGGCTCGGGCTGATGTTTGGATACCACACGCCTGTGCCACGGCGTTCGAATAAAATATTTCGTATATTATATTTTCAACGAGTGCTGTGGCATGAGAGCGAAACGCGTAGGCGCACACACGTTTATTTACACGCGAACGTCCGATTCGGACACAGTGTACACAGTACACTACTATGATACACACACACACACACACACACACACACACACACACACACACACACACACACACACACACACACACTCGTATACGTTGCAAAGTGTAATGTGGATTAAGCACTCGAGGTATACGGTCATAGTTTTGCCGGCGGCGTTCGCGTCGTAATTCTCGTCCACGCGTTTATATCCTCCCGTCGAAACCGATCACGGCCGGTTCATTTGCGTGTTACACCGGTGCGACGAACCCGTCGATTAATCGGTGTTTATTGCTTTTGCGGCTCCGAGGTTATATCATGAAAATACGAAAACAATCGATTTTCGAACTCGAATGCTCGAAAACTACGCACAACCGTTATTTCAATGACTTCATACTCTATGCGTTCTGTTTTTGACTTTTTATCGATCTGAAAGTAAAATGTCGTTCAAATAATGTACGAAACACGATTTCCCAAGACTCGTTCCTTGTATTTATGAATACACGTTGAACGTCCAGATCCCTTGGAAATATTATCCGCTTACGATTCTGAGAAATTTTCAGTTACCATTTTTCATTTTTTTTTGTTTTTTGTTTCAGGTGGTCCGCATTAGAAAAAAGTAAGACATCATCGAAATCTCAACGTTTTTCAATGTGATCATTAGTAAGCCTTTTCAATTTTTGTTTTTGAATCTTCGATACGATATTATTTTAATTATCTACCATGGATCTGGAATATTTCCAGGAAATGGCTATTGAACCGCTTTCCGATGCGTTATTATAGACAAACGGACAGTATAATCTGCTTTTTATTTTTAATTGACTTTCTTTTAGCTTTGGTTTGATTTAGTTATTGACATAAATTGATTTCGTGATTTCGACCCCGTTTCCGAGAAAAGTCGTCACTAAGTCTAAAAATCTGCGGTCGTGCCTACGTACGATTTTCCTACAGTTTATGACGATCGAACCGATTTTTGTTTGCCGCATCGTTTAGACACGATTCTTGTGAAATTAAAAAAATACTCAAACGATAGTTAATTTTTTTTTTTATAATTTAAATTTTTCTAACACAATGTGTTACGTAGTAACTAAACGAAAGTGCAAGCGAGGAAGGATTTTTGGCAGGAGTAACAGATGAAAGAGAAACTTTCCAGCGAAGGCACTCAGACTGCAGTTATTAAAGATAACTGATTAAATCAGATTAAATAATAAAGATATTTACACATTTTTTCCAGGTATTACATTTTAGGTTAATACGTCCCGGCTCTACCCTTCTAATTGCACCTTTTCAATTTTTTTTTTTTTTTTTGGGTGGGGTTGAGATATATTTCCTGACGACTTATAATTATAGTAATAACGTTGCAGTTCGGATAGTGAATGTGGAAAGAGACGCGTGAGGAGAAAAAAATACACAAACTGCACGTCATAATATTATAACACGTTGATTTCGCGCTAAGAAAATCGTAAAGTTTACCGTCGAGGGGAGAAAAAAAAATATGCTGTTTCCTCTCCGGATCCGCGCGGCGCACGGCGCACCATTAACGGAAAGTTATCGCCGCGTTCGGATAGAGGCGCGGTATCGTGTACGGGCCGCGTAGTTTTATTAAAATATCGTATTAATAGCGCGGCGCCAGCTGACGCCGCATTATAAACGATTAACAATTACCGTGTTCTGTTTTGCCGTACGCCCGCCGTGTACCTGCGCAGGCTCGTTCATCCGAACAGTATATTTTATAACGTTTTTAATCCACTGCCCGCAGTCGTCGGCGTCATGTAACAGCTGCTCATTACACCGAAATAACAAAATAAGCCGTACGTACCGTCCGGAGGATTTCGCGTTATTGTAAAATACGCCGGCCCCGGCGCCGACGTATTATTCCGTCGGGTCCGCGGAATTCTTCGCACGTGATTATTCCCTCATGTCATTCCGCATTGTGCGCTGAAATCCGGGCCACCGACCGGCATAATGTACGTAGACGGCCCCGGACACCTGTATTATATTAATGTATGATATATATGTAGGTATATATTTATTTATTTATTTATTTATTTATACGGGACATCCCGCTGGGATTTACACGAGGCTGACTTAACCCCGGATAATGAATAAATTTGAATATTTTTTTTTTTCGTGTACAGTTTAAAACACTTATACAATTACGTTTTATGAAAACGATTTTTTTTTTTTTTTTTTTTACTTTCTTTGAGTATTAAAGTATATTACTTTTTTTCTCTACCGCAGGTTACAATCATTTAAAAACATTATACACTACATGGTATGAAATGATTTTGATTGGACATTTTTATTCTTGCCATCAGACAAAAACGCTTTTGGTCAAAAATTCGTCGATTATTTAGGTCCTAATTATTATTATAATTCAATGCCTTTACATATAAATAAACGTATTTAGTACTCAATTGGGAATCTTAGTATTACATGCTTTAAAAAACAAATTAACGCGGGGTTATTTTCACTAATAGATTAATATTTAAAAAAAAAAAATAATTAAAAAATTTTAAATTTAAAATAAAAATAAATTAATTTTTCAACATTATAATAATTAAAACATGGAATACGTTTTTAAAATTGTGAATTTTACTTATGAAATTTATTATGTTACTCTATCTTTTATTATGTTAATTTGGAGTTAGATTTATTTGTATGTAATTTTGTTTATAATTCTGTAACATAACTCTCTACCACCATCACAAGCATTACGCTTAAAGGAGGTAGATACTTTATTGTAGATTTTAATAATTTGTAAATCATCTTATTTATATTTTACAATAAAAAAAATAAAAAAATAAAAAAATAAATAAATAAAAAAAAGACCAATTGTTCGGGCCAAAATCAAGATTAAGTTCGAATGGTGTATGTTTTCAAAATTTAGACTAGTGGTAAGGAGTTAGTAGCCACCAAAATCATATTTCGTAAAAATACGCTTTCACTGATCCACTGTTTTACACTTTATATCCTTATATACATATCCTTATATATATCCTTATATGTATATAAGGATATAAAGATATATAAGATATATAAGATATATAAGGATATTATATCCTTATATATATATATCCTTTGTATCCTTAAACTACAGGTACAATTTTAATATCGAAATTTCCAAAAATAAACATTTTGTTCACAACTTTATTTCATAAACATCAATAGCGTGGTTAATATTTAGGGAATGTCGAAGATAGAAAAAAATGTAGACGTATTAATACTATAAATTGTTCACCAAAAAAATAACGCACACGACGTATTATCAAGGGTTTAATATTGCATTGTGTATATCTCTTCGGAACACCTTGTACATCGGGTTTTATACTTTACGGTTGATTCGATGATTTATTGTGAATCCCGGCCATACCGGGACCGTGGAAAGCTAAAAACTTTATCCTGCAAGAAAAAGTGTCGGCGGGGACTCCGTCATTTTGTTTATACCTTTCGGTTTTTTTTTTTTTTTTATTCAAACAGATAACTATAGTGTATAACAATTCCTTTTTTTTTCCAATATTGAGAAATTATATTTCGTCGTATGAAATTCGAACGAACGCTATTATTCATTATCGGTTTCACACGAATATAACCGACAAAACATCTCGACCACTTCGACGGTTCGCATTATTTTTTAGGCCTAACCTACAGAAACGTTAATCCATACCGATCGCCAGATACGTCCGCCCGCCATAATATAATAGGAACGGGGTTAATGTCGCTGATTGACTCGGGTACGTACGGACAACGGTGCGAATGTTGTCGGTCGACTAGAAAAAAACCACGACCATAACCGTACAATAAATGATTTCGTTTACCGAGCATTATTACCGATTAGTCGAACTGAAATAATTGGGTTTAATCGGTACTATAGTAATGGTACTAACCCGTACGTGTGACTGTTATTGATCAAAGCCTCACGTTTCACGTTTTCACGTTAGATTTCCAATACGATTTCCGGACGAAACGGAAAACTTCACGGTGTATATAATATTTACAACGTCCCGTCGCTTGCTCAACGCGGTTTTTTACCTTCTTCACTTAGGAATAAAATGAAATGAAAAAGATTCGGTTGTACGCACCAACGACCGAGTCCGGATAGGTACTGTTGTCTGCCTTGAAAGAAAAAAAAAGCGGTAGACGACGATTCTGCCGATTAGAGATCCCGCATTTAGATCGAGGTCCGAGATTTCGTTTAAAGAATTTATTAGATTATGTTTTTGACTCGATTTCTTTTTTTTTTTTCTTCGGATTATGCGCATTTAACATTAATAGAATACTTTCTGATAAGAACTGTGCTAAGAGACGGTTTTAATTCACCATTAAATTTTATTTTCGGAGGTATTGTCCCGCGTATTATGTTCGTCCGGGGTTACAATAGCTGTGCACTGAAACACCTTTTAAACCAAATCAACAGCCAGCACCAAACCACAACATATCGCCCTAGACCTCTATCCCGGCGAAAGTATATGATATCATGTAACAATGGATCGTCAATGTGCGTTCGTTTCGCGACAATATTCTCGACAGGTTTCCGGGGAAACGGCGCGCTGAAAATAACAAATTGTTCACTGAAATTTCAACGCAATGCGACGTATCTCTTCGACATAGAATTCTATTGAACCAAATCGGTCGATTGTAAATAAAATTTTAAGAAAAAAAATACATCGACAAAGACTGGAAACTCTGAAGACATCCTGTGTGGCTAGGGTTTTTCAATATCACAGTGCTAAAAAAGAAAAAAAATCCCTACAATATTTTCAGACGACACTTGATATTCTAGCACTATTACCAGCGTCAGGTTTTCCAACAAACACAACGATACGCGCGAAAAAATTTTAGGGAAATCGCGAATTCACCGATGGTAAAAAAATAATAATAATCATACAATATAATTACTTTCATAACAATCTAATGTTGCTAATTATTTATGAAGACGTCAGTGCACGTTTCGTTGTCTCTATTTATCTAACCGACAATATACAAAAATATACTAGACACGTAGAACTTAAATTAAAACACTCAAATTAAATTTAGAGCTGTATAGAGTAATAACAAATTTAAAAAAATCTTGTAGCCAACGGCATTTTTTCTAGTAAAATATCGTCTATATATAAAGAAGATACAAGAATTTTAGTTTTTTCATTCATAGTTGTAACTTCTTTATCAGTTTATATTTTATAAACATTATGTCATACTCTTGAAAATATTCTTTTCTTTAGACTTGGTGATGTGTTTAAGTTGTAACTATATAAGTTTTAGGTAGCTTTTTTTTTTTTTTTTTTTTGCTGCATTTCCGGTAAAATAGACGAAAACAACAAATTCTACATCGAAATTTTCTTAATCTTTTAATTCGTGAAAAGTGTTAAGCCTATACTGTGTTTAATATATTTTCAAATAATAATCAATAATAAATATCAATAGTTATAAATTATAATGCATTTTGATGGTTAAAATTTCTTTTGAAAATTAAGGGGTGGCAAGTTTTTTGTTTTTTTTTTTTTAATGCAGCAAATCACTTTATAACGCCGCAGGCACTAATAATAATCACCCGACGTTCCACTACAAACGTTCGGCTGTTGAATAGCGCACCAGCCTTTGCCGACGATAACGTGCGGCAATAAACATGAATTGACATTACTATTTCGGAGAATCGAGTACGGTCGTATGGCGAGGAATTAATTTGTTTTTCAAAGGATACGCGCACTATCGTTTCGACGGCAGCGGGAAAATATGCACTGATAAACGTGATAAATATTTTATTTTCCGTAACAAACGATATAGTGACAAAAATGGTTTCGAGGTACTTTGAGTTTCTAAAGTTTCTTATAGAACACGGCATATAATTTTGTCGGGACGCGACGTCTTGTGACGATTTACTAACGAACCCGTTCGCTCGAACGTGTGTTTGAATGCAGCAATAATTATAACAATTAGAACTCGAATATATGAGAATTTAAAAAAAAAACGAAAAAAAAAAAACGAAAATATAAATATGTATTTTAATGACGTGTTCGTGTATTGCACTGTATTAGAACATTTATGAGAAATCACAATACGCTCCGCATAAAGGCGAGGTAGCCGAATGTAGTTTAAAAAAAAAAATTAAAAAAATAAAATATAATCATGCAAAAATGTTTTATTAAACAAACGTTTTTTAAGACGACTGAAATTGAAATCTGCGTGTCGACGATAGATTATATTTATTTAACCATTGGTATTATTTTAAATGAATTATTTAAAATAATGAACTATTTAAAGGTGAACACGTTATGATATATCATATATGAAAACATATCTATTAATTAGATTTCAGATTCCCCGCGGAAAATGCGAATCGTGTATAGAAACACGTTTCTCCGTCGGAGTAGGCGTGTAAAAAATATGAAGTCGCTAAGAGCAAGCTCATTTTGTACTAGAATCAATTTTATACTCCCGTCAAAGTCGACATCAATTGTATTGTATGCAAAAAAAAAAAACCAGATTATTACATCGATGTACTTAAATTCCAGCGCTAGTGATAATAAACACTGTGCATGGCATTACGCGTACGACAGAGTGATCGCACTGCATTTGTATACTGCTGCTATTACTACCTATTACCATTACGCCACAACTGATGTACACATATCATTATAGTCTGATGTGCTATCTATGTGTATACACGTATGTTCGTGTGTGTGTCTGTGTCTGTGTGTGTGTGTGTGTGTGTGTGTGTGTGTGTGTGTGTGTGTGTGTGTGTGTGTGTGTGTGTGTGTGTGTGAATACATTATCGCTGCACCGATAATATCCGAAATGTAACAACGTGGCTGCACGCAGGATAGTAATAATGATAATAATAATAATAATAATAATAATAATCATGTACTGTATATTTACGACTGATCGGTGTTGGGATGTATAATGAGAGATTCCTATCCTCTGGCGACAAGCCTCTGGCTTGTGGTCGACCGGCGCAGTTTACCGGCTCGGTAAACCACCGGCGCCCCGGGCGTATTGCGCGCACTTCTAAAATCGCAATCAAGAACCGCCTCACCCCTCGTCACCGTCCCGGTCGTCCTCTTCGGTCCCCGGCCGCCAGTCCATAAATCAACTCGACGTGCCGGCTCTCCGTGTGTCACGGGCGTGTGTTTCGCGCGGGCGCGGACGGAATTGAATAAATAAAATCGGAAATACAAACACAAATCTACGATAAATTATACATATATATATATCTTATAATAAAACTTTTCTCATCTACTTGAAGAATGTTTTTAAATACGACCGGAAAATGCAAGCGCCGAACTTAGTTCATACTTTATCATCGGTTTAGTTAGGATAATGTAATCAAACGCGACGCAGAGTGCAAAGGCTTGTACAACGTAACCGAATAAACACGTATATGTATTGTATATTATTCGAGGTTTGGCCGTCGGGGCGGGAAGGGATCGGTGCAATACACGGCGTCGAATACAGCTACGGACGGCAATACTACGCCCGATGTGTGTGTGTGTGTGTGTGTGTGTGTGTGTGTGTGTGTGTGTGTGTGTGTGTGTATGAGCGTAGAATATTACATAATGTTTATATAATAAATGTGTTCTACGTATGTACTTGTATACACTTGTATATACACATAAAAATATAATACATAAACCACGTTCACTTGCTCACTCTCTCTCTCTCTCTCTCTCTCTCTCTCTCTCTATTATGATGTGTATAGGATTTTATTTTGTCACCAGCCTTCCTCTGCCCGCGGCGCCGTGCTTCCCGCACGCCGTCAACCGCCGCAGTCGGGTGCACCAGTAAACGCTAAAGTTTCGCAAGAAAAGAAAACCACTCGCCGCGTTATTATGACGTCGCCGCCGCCGCCGCCGCCGCCGCCTCCGTAAGAATTGAAAACTCAATTTAAACGGAATATATGATTGCTCTTTACCGAGCGTTTGCATCGCACCAATTTCGCCGGGTTGCCAGACTTGTTTACATTCTGATAAAACATCTAATCTATGAGCTCGCAAGTCGTACTTTTATTACTTTTACGCCGGCAGCGCTGACTTCCGAGGAGAATAAACTAAATTACGAAGACACGCATTGTTCCACATGGCGAAAAGTAAAAAAACAAAAAATAAATAGAGAACAGAAATACATACCTATTTTATTTATTCTTATTATTATTATTTTATTTTATTTTTTTGTTTATATTTCGAGCGATTCCGGAGGTTTTTCTTGTTTTTTTCCTCGCATTCACAGCTACAACGAAATTCACCAGGTACTACGTATTTCGTTGAATTAACCTAACGTCTCGGACGAAAACTTTCCAAAGTTATTGGTACCTTGAAGTTTTTGAGAACGTAAATTTTCGCTGATAACCGATAAGGAGTAGGGAGAGAGAAGAGGAAAAATGGTGAAAAAACAAAAAAAGTTTTGTTTAAAAGTCACAAATAGCTTTAAACATTCTTCCGATATTGCATTTCTAGACATTTATCTCGCCGCCCGTCCCGTGCACCGTGTATATATACCTATGCCGAAACGTCAAGGGTACCCTCTCTTTTTTGACATGTTTTATTGGACTCGGCTATGCAGTGAAATACGCGAGGGCCGCCGGTAGCTATAATACCGTTTTCATGGTAAATCGGTTCCAATTTTCGACTCGATCGTGTCAGCTTCCAC
This sequence comes from Therioaphis trifolii, assembly GCA_027580255.1. NCBI lineage: Eukaryota > Metazoa > Arthropoda > Insecta > Hemiptera > Aphididae > Therioaphis > Therioaphis trifolii. Next base: position 16,084,107 of record CM050409.1, on the reverse strand, counting down.
TCGCACTTGCGCATCGCACACGCCGCCGGTCGCGCACTTTTCACGGAAATTATTTCGTATCGGTCATGGTAAATAAATCCTCAAAACTATACTCTGTAAGCGGTTGTTTGACTTTGAATAACGCGACCGATTTTTCACGTCCTCTATAATAACGTAAACTCGCTCGCTCACACACACACACACACACACACACACACACACACACACACACACACACACACACACACACACACGGGTCGTTTCGCTCGGCCTCCGGAAAGATTTCTAACCATTTTCGTACACGTATACTCATATGCAGTGTATATACTACCACTCACGTATCGACGGCGTGTTCTGCCAACAGATTACCGTTACGATTGGGCAGAGGGTAGACACTTTCTCTCTCCCTCCCTCCCTCTCTCTCTATTTTGCGAATAAGTCATTTACAGCTGCAGCAGATATCGATCCGCTATATCTCGTGAGTTATTGGCGATATTAGTCTGACCCGTGAGTCGGAGCTCGGTCGTGTGTTTTTGCGACTGATGGGCACGCCACCGTTTCGAGCCGTTTTCCGAAAAAAAATAAATAGTTTCACCGTCAGATCCAGTGATGTTCCCATCATTTTTTATGAGGGTATACTATGATGAACGAATGAAGTTTTTCACGAAAAATTATGGCTATTTGTGCCTATAAATAGTATTAGATGGTCCTTGAATATGATAAAAATCGTAACACAAATTAATTAGCAAGCGAAGTGGTCAATATTTTTTTTAGTCATATAGGCCTATCAAAAACTTTACTCCACTCTAACAAAAACTGAAATGACGTCACTGGCGCCGACAGATCGGTGAATAACCGCTATAATTTTATTTGTCATATGAGCTCCTATAATATCAAATAGTATCTATTATAATATTATACTACAACAGTTTAGAACTATTAGGTAAAAAATAAACCAAAATGATAAACTAAAAAAAAAAAATATTTTTTTTTCTTTATTTAAGAATTTGTTTGAGAGTATACGTAGTATAGCCAAACATTTTTTATTCGAAGCCTGAGAGTGTACGGCGTATATGTAGTATACCCAATGGGAACACTACTGGTCAGATCCCCCCCATCACACTATAATATATTTTCCTACATTAGAACAAGTTCTGAGAAATAAGAATGTAATACATATACATGTATGGTTTTTACGCATTTATATTAAAATATTATCAATTGTGAATGAAATATTGTCATTACATAGATTTATTTGTAATTTGTTCATTGCCATTTCCAATGGTAAAGCTAAAAATAGATTTAATAAGAAATATTATCTAAAACCAATTATCAAATATATTTTGGCGTCTCTTCAGTCGTATTTCGTAAGCACTCATATGCCGAGTAGAGTTGTGTGTTCTACATTTAAACAAGCGGTTTTTTATATTTATTATTTATATTTTACATTTTATATTTATAATATACCATCGTGGCATTGTATACGGTCTGAAATTCAAAATCCTTAATTGAAATATATTTGCGTAGGTAGGTATTTACAATACACAAAAATTTAAAATATTTAACAAAATTTTAGTAGTGTAAAATATTTAAATATTAATTAGATAGGTACAATTTTAACAAACATAAATTAAAATTAAAAACTTTCGCAGATCTTAACTAATTTATAGGCTCCATCTGAACATATAAATTCCCATTAATTGAAAAGAATAAAACTAGAAATCTTAGATTTCAATTTCGTTGGCTACAATTATATTATAAATGGTTAGCATATTCAGAAATAAAACAGAGCGGTTTTTGTATAGTATGTGTGATTTTTTTTAAAACTGGTAGAGTTGGTGGTCAAAAGTTTTGTGTGCTTGTAGTGAAACCCATGGACAGTTTTGAAAAAGCTCTTAGGTATAAAAAATGTCCTTCCGTGATAATATTTTTTTCTACTGATCCCCCCCCCCATACAAAATCTATGTATACGTCACTGAATACATCACAATCGCTGGAGTTGTTTGGTGAGCACGTAAAAAGATATTGTGTTTACAGGAGAAAAGGGTTATCGTTGCAAATGTTAAAACGAACGATAATGACGTTGATGGCTTTTGCATGAGAGAGAGAGAGAGAGAGAGAGAGGCGAATTTTATCATTGATGAAATCTTCGTAAACACCTCTTACGTATGCTTGCAGTGCGTGTGTTTTCAGACACGTATCAGCGGATATTATTTGATATATCTTTTTTTTTCTCTCGCTATTTATTTATATCGTATATAAAATATATTTCTTCATACAAATAAATACAATACCATTGAAGAACAAACTTCAACAACACACATCTTAAATATGGCAAATAATACTAGAGTGTCAAAACGTGAAAATGTGAAAAGAATAAAAGAAGCTTTCTATATATTCAAAATGATTGAATAAAAAATTTGTCTCGAATCAGACGACACGGTCGAATGACGGACCAAATCCTACACAGGTAGATAAAATAATAGAGATCGCGCGTACCCGTGAGCGTGTGTGTGAATGTGTGTGTTGTGTAAATGTCTGAGTGTGTTTACGTCCCGCTTCTAAATTCTGCACGACCAACCGTTTCTTAGTAATGCACATGAGATTATTGAACACACTAAATACACACACGTGCGCGCACAGATTATAAACATCTTATGTCTGCATAAACAGTTCTTCGATTAAAATGTCACGAAAACGATAGTAATATAATAATCTGCTCAAATGTGATTTTCGCGAATTAATTGAATCGTTTATCAGAACGTTAATATCAATATTAATAATAATAATAATAATAATAATAATAATAATAATAATAATAATAACAATAATCATGATGAATACTTAGTATAATTACATTTAAAGCGCAGCAGTTGGGCACGGAACCGATGAGACAAAAAATCGTGAGTTTACAATCTTAACCCCGCCGGCCCTTTTAGTTCTCCGTGCAGGCCCTGGTGATTCTCGCTCAAGTCCGTTTTGTGATATTCTCCAACGCTGATTCGATAAACCCAACTTCGTCAGCGTACAACAGCCATACGTACGTTCGGTGGCACGGGATAAAGGGTGGAAATTTGGTTCACCGTCTCTTTTTGTGTCGACGACTGTCCCACAAATGTTTGTCCCTGTATTTATTCGCCGTAAGTGTACCGTTTGCACTTAATATACGTATACACGTCACTTGCTATCTCTGTGTCTCGTGACATGATGATAATACATGCGTATTTAATATACACGCGCTAACCGTGCCCGTATCTCAACCCTTACTAAATTAGAATTATACACTAACCGTCTCCCCTTTATGCGTAACATAAAATGTACATATAGGATGTCCCGCGAAGATTAACACAATGCAATAAAATTCGGGAAAATACATCGATTTGGTTTTTAATTTTTTCGTTAACGATTTAAAACACTAATTGAACTAAATTTTTTTGAAAAAAAAAATTGTATCTTCATGATTTTCAAATGCCCTCCTTTAAAATGGGATTACCAAGTACTGACATAAAATTATGAAAAAAAATTTCTTTTTGGCCATTCTGATTTTTTAAATTTTTTATTATCGGACCAATAGCGTAAGAGATATACCTAAGCGCTTAAGTTTTAGAGCTACGGATTAATTGCGTAACGTTTTTACAGGCGCTCCAATTTTCTGATCTCCGTTACTCAATATTCGAGACATTTATACACCTAACAATACGTCTATAAAATGTTTTCAGTTCGATCTAACCATCTAAATTTCCCAGCAAAATAAAAAAAAATATTCCCCTTTCGATTTTCATGATATCATAATATTCGTATAATTGAGAAAAAAAAAACTAAAATTCTTACAAAACCGTACGAAAGAGAAATAATAATGAACGTGTACAAACATTGTTTTCGCGTTATCGGTGTTTTTAATGCGCGGCGCACGAGAAAAATTTCCAACCCACCTACACCTACGCTCGGGGCCGAATCGCACGTATTTTCGCGCGGACCGCCCTGTAGTACACACGTGTACGCCGCACGAAATTAGAGGCACAAACAACAGCAGCCGTCTCGCCGTCCTACCGCCATCGCCGTCGTTGTCACCGGCGTTTCCGTCGGGTCGGGCTTGATTGCAAAATAATTTTCCAAAAGAATTATTCGTCGCACACGACGCGCGGATCCGACACACGCGCGAGTCGCCGGCAACTATGCGCGACGGCGTCGGAAACGTACGTCCGGTGTCCGGGTTAGAGACGGTAACCTCCCCCAACCTCTCCCTTACCGCGGTGGTGGCCCGTGACCGCTCCGCTCTATCCATCCGGGCGTAACGTCACGGGTTTGTGGTGTAAAATTGTTTACGGTTTTCTTTTCGGTTCTTTTTTTTTTTCTCTGATCACATTCAAACGTTCAGATATTTCATCAGGGTCGGGGCGTGATATCACGCCTACCGGATAATACGAACGGGAAGGAAGCGCCACCGCACGGTTGTTATGTCAAGGAGATCCCGACGGGATTTATTACGGAAACAAATCGCCGCAGTGTGACGCGAGAGAAACGCCGATAGGATTTTGGGCCGAAAACGAGAACGCGGTCGAATTTTTCACCGTCTTAACGCGGCCCGCGAACGCCGTCCAGCGATTTCGCTCCGAGTTTGGGGGCGAAGAACACAAGTGATTGCGGCCGAGTGTGCGACGGACACGCGTGCGGACGAGACGCGATAAATGCGTACGATGATATTTTGACCGACGGAGGGTGGAAAAAACACACGTCTTCGGGGTGGAGGAAAAACAAAAAGGCAATCCGATTATTTTAAATATCATTCGAATGATAAAATTAGAAGTTGAAAAATCATTCGAATAATAAAATAATCGAATGAAGCGTTCGAATGATAAAATTAGTAGTAAAATTCATGGTAAAATAAACATGTTGTGGTAAAAACGAAAAATAATCCAATTCTTTTCTTATCTCACTTTTACTTCTCTAACCCGTATATGCTACTGACTACTGTATAAAATATAAATGTATGATAAGTAATATATTTATTCAAAGCAATGTTAATCGAAATGCATTCGAATGAATAATTCGATGATTAGTTCAATCGATTATTTGATTTTTTTTTCAACTACTAATCATTCGAATGACAAAATAATCGAATGAACATAAATTTGTTTTAAAAAAATGATCTCTATTCTCTATTAGGTATTTAATGTTTATAGGTAGATAGTATATATAACTATTAAACTAATAAAATTGAATACTTTATTGATTATTCATTAACATAGATTAACAATAGAAAATAAATTACCAATAAGTAAAAACTAATTAATTACATCAATATCATACGTAGTACAATTTATTATGTTGTACTGTGTAATACAATTTAAAATGTTTAGCTTTACATTCAAATGAAAGTTTTGATAACAAATTTACTTTATAACTAAAAGTAAAATACTTTATAAAGTAGTATACGGGCAGTGATTAGTGAGATAAAGAAGCATTCGATTGTTGTATCATTCGAGTGAAAAATTCATTCGAATGATTCATTGGATTATAAAATTTATCGATTACTAATAATTCGATTATCCCCATCACTAATTGCGACGTGCCAGAGACGAACGGGTGCGATAAGTAATTGTCAGAAATTAAGAGTGGTGGTGTGCACGGTCGACGGGTCTTCGGATTGCGCGTTTTAAGCGTATTTGAACCGACAGAGTTGCTCGGCGTGAAGGGAATCGCGACGGGTCGTGTTTTCATTATACGCGCACGTCCGGTCGGTCGATCCGTCGGCGCGTAAAAATATGTAGATCTCGTTATTAGCGTGGATCACCACAACCACTTTCGAACGGTAATCCGACGACGCGTCACGCGCGCGGCCACGCTCTGCCGCCGCACCGCCGGTAACCGCCGTTTTCGAGACGTACGGTAGTAATATTTGCGATTATTAAAAACGGCATCTCGGCTTTTGTGCGCGTATACCGGAAAAGACGGTTTTGTCTCTTGTTTCGTAAATTCGTTTTTTTTTTTGGGCCGCGAAACGAACGGATTCGGTAAACGAGACGCCGTCGTACGTAATGCCGCGAAACAGGCACAATAATTGTGTGACGGTCCGCCGACGACGTTGCCCACCCGTAATTTCGGTGCAAAGCCGAGGCGTATAAATTACAGCGCCGAGTTTGACCGACAGGGTCTGCGGGCTTTTCGTCCATTGTGTTTCGCAAAGAATTTATCTCGGTGTGTATGTACACGGGTATAGTATACAGGTACGCGCCCGGACCGACGCCGACCGCGGGTCAGTCGTCTCCACCACATATTATATTATGGACGCGTATGTGTTCCAGTCACGCTGCAGAGTCTTCTTTTTTTCATTTTCTTTCTTTTTTTTTTTCATCAGGTCAAATACACGCCGGTCGTGTTGACGGGAGTACTTTTGCAAAGTATTTGAGTAAATACTCATGCGCGCTCTTGAACACTGTGTACACACGAAAATTATTATTCAAATAACGTTATCTCTATGAATCCATTAGATCGGTACTGAAATAGTACACGAAAACGACGCATTTGTAATTCTTGAAAAAATAACCTTAAATCACCCCGTACGAGAGCAATAATTGTCTCTAGTTATAGATGTTTTGATGATTGAAAAGAGTCGTATTGTATTTCCTTCGTATTGTTCGTTTATGGGTTATGAAATGACTATTATTTGACGATGCTCATTTTCGATAATAGCGACGACGTCGATTCATTACGGACGGTCGGTAGACGGGCACAAGTATACGACGTGAAAACAATGAGCCAAAAACGGTGTAAAACGTAATAAAACAATGATTTGGGTAATACATCCGCGCGTTAATTTAAAATGCACTATTTTCCGCGGAAACCATCCCTTATCCTAGACGACGTCTTAAAGTTGTTAAAAAAATTAAGTCATATTCGTTTACGGTCGTGTATTTGCATGCTATGAGTTATTCCGTCGTGATTGAGTCGCACGTCACTATAATATAGTTGTATAGATAAAGAGGTACAACATGAAATATCGATATCTACTCGTGTGTGGCTTCGTATGACAGTGCCATTGTTGTAATATTATTGATATACGGTAGGTACTCGCTGGAACCAAAAACACAGAAAACAATGAACATTATATTACATTTACGTATAAAGTGAAGTGTTTCGCTGCATTATGTATCGTCGACGGATGTAGGTCAATTATCGCAAACTATTGTAGGTCATGTACTGCGGTGGTGGGTGTGTTATTCAATGCCGAACGAGAATAATTTATAACGGTATATTGAAAATGTTCAAATAATTGTGTTTAAAATAAAAGAAAAACAGCACAAAAAAAAAAAAAAATCCAACAATGTAAGAAACGACGTTTGAATACGTTTATTCAATACCGAAATCTATTACGTAGGTACGACTTTAAAAGACCGGGCGGGAGGAGGGGAACCGACGCGAAATTTCGTATCACGTGCCCTTAGCGCAAAGTTCCGAACGTTTCCATTACCCGCGCGCTCGTGTAATAGATTCTGAATATATTATTACTCGTTTTAAGCTTTATAAGCCGTCTTCGATTGCGTTTTACCGCCGGCAGTCGCGGAAAAAAGGCGGCTCTCCGGCGTAATAGCGCCCGAACACCGTAATACCTGATGTCGTTGCGGCGGGAAACGAGTAGGTACGCGCTGCGAACGAGACGCGGCAATAGCTACGATTGTTCGTACGGTTTGCGTTATATTTGTGACGAGAAATGATAAAATTCTATTCCGCTCGTACCGACTTCGCGATAACGGTTTGTACGACGTCGTATATATAGGCACCGAATTACATTTTATGCCATTACAGCAACGCGAACCCGATTCCGTTTGTAATATTTTTTTCGCCCACTCCCCCCTCGACCGCCGTGCCGGGTGCGCAACGTTCGATCTCGGCGAAAACTATTGCGCGGTCGATATCGTTGCGTTCGCGACCGTCGGAAACGAAAATAAATAATAATCCGTTTACGGATTCTAAACGGCCTACACATAAACAAAATTACGAAAAAGGCTACTCGCACCCGCGGTATGCTCTACCCCATACTTGACAAAAACAGCCCCGTCCCAATCACTACTAAACTCAACATACTCAAACTATACGTTTCTCCCATACTGACTTATGCTGGCTCCTGTTGGGCTCCCTTCATCGGTCCCTCACAACGGAAACGCATCGAATCCGTTCAGAACATCGGTATTCGTACCTACGATAACGGGAATGCCCGGCATCGTCAAAAATTCGGTCCTCCACAAATCGACAAATTTACAAATCAATCCAAGACTCAATTAAATCCCAATCCAAAACGATGTTCTACAAAAACTCTTTTTCTGACCGCGACCATATCCGTCTTCTTGGTAAATCGCACCCCCCTCCAACCATCGAACACACACCCAAACCGTACCCGCTGACTTGGACAGAACAAATCCAATAAACAATCCTTCCTAACATTCCATCCACTAGTAGAGGCACAAGCCTGGAATAGTAAACGGCACAGCCATTCCCCCGAAGCAAAGCAAAGCAAAATTCTAAACGGCGATCACACCGATCGCTATCAGCACAATACGGCGCACGACGTTTTATCCGTCCGTAAATGCTCGCACGTCACACGCACACGAGACACTAAACGTCGAAGACGGTTTTAGAGCGCCGCACAGTGGGAGGAATACGAGTTCTAGCTGGCCAAAAGTAGAAAATTTTGGTATTGTAATTAATGATTAATATCGGGAATATTTGCACCCACTGATATGACGACGGTAAATATATCACATTATGTTATAATTTTTAATTAATGAGCTGATAGGAGTAGGTAATGTACTTAAGATTGTTGCATTCAGCGCAATCACTTGTTATTCGTGCATAGCTTTCATTTTAGTTTGTCCGTTGTCGTTATTTCATGAGTATAAATGTAATTGTTTTTTTGCTAAATCAAAAATGGATCAACCAACAGACATAAGTAAGTTACATTTGTTCTAAGTACTATTTATTAAGTAATAATATGTCGTAATAAAAATTCATAGATATCATGAATCTAAAGAATTTCCACTTTATTTAATTTTCATTGAGTAGACATTTTTTTTAGAGGCTCTTAGAGGTGTGAATTTTGTTTTAGTTTAAGCATATATATGTACACTTTGAATTATTTCATTTATAAGTTGCCCCAATTTGCCCCTTATTGAAATAAAACCGAATAATCGACGCACGGCTCGAGCGAAACCCGGTGGATATCCCTCGGTGACCCCGTCTACAGTGTTTTTGAACGCGACACCGGAAGTCGGACGGCGTTAACCCGTCTCACGATAGTAATTACACGTTTACCTCACAGCTATACTTGCGTTTAATCGCCGTTTAATAACACGTTTTCGATTACCGTCACTCTATAGCTACGCGCCTGTACGTTCGGTCTTTTGTAGTTTATTTTTTTTTTCAAAATGACGCCTACACACGCGGTGTTTGGTTCACTCGGAACAACTCAAAGAACTACGACGTAATATTTGTATTTATTTATTTTTTTTAAATTTTGTATATTATATTCCCTTGGTTTTTGTAAATACGATATGAAAATGGAAATTATTTCTAAATACGGATCGACGCGCCGCCGCCGGTTTAACATTGCACGATGATTAATTGCTTCTATAACGCAAACGAATGTGTTATTAAACAAATCGTTGGACTAAAGCGATGTGCACGTGTAGGAGAATCTGTCGGGTTTGGGCAATATATTACAATCTATCTTTCCCGGATAAATCAATCAAATCAATAAGTACGATTCTCGTTTTACAAACAAACGCGCGCACATGATATACGTATATAAATGTGTACACTACAATATAATATTTATATGTCGTATATAGCGTATATACCAGGGGTGGCCAAACTTTTTTTGGTCACGATCTACTAAAAATGTACTTCACCTTTGAGGATCGACTTTCATAGAAAATTTTGTAATTGAAATTATACAGATAAAACTTATCGACAATTTGTACTAATTTTTTTTTTTATTTAACTTATTATAAATTTTATTTTTAATTAACTACAACCTCGATTAATTTTCGTGCGCGTGTCCCTAAAAATAAATTCAAACATGATCGACTTTGAAACTGTTCGCGATCGACCGTTTGGCCGCCCCTGGTATATACTATAATAATACATACATACATACATACATACATACATACGAGTACAGCTATCGTTTGGCGTCCGTACGTGATGTAGACATTGCGTACGGCAAGGTTTGTAGTGAAAATAACGATTCGACTTTATTTTCTTTATCTCCTCTTCATTCTCACTATTTCCCTCTTCTTTATTCCACCGACCGTTTTATAGGATCGAAACCTATATACCGTTTTGGTAGCGCATGTGCCGTGGACCTCGCAAAGTGAAAAGATTATAATAATAATAATAATAATAATTGCTCATGAAATAATATTTCATAAAAAGAGCACAACGTGACAATGGCACGCAGTATTAAACCGTCCGGGGACGGCGAGGCGGCCGGGATGAATTATTAAGACAAAGAAACCCGTGAAAATGTCGTATCCATTATCCACCGATACGATGGCGTGTTTACGTTATATTTATATACATATTAGGATTTGAAACGTCTTTGTCAGTCGCTCGTCCTCACCCATCGCGCTCATAAAATCCACCGGTGACGTCCCGAGACCACGATAGTTTTCAGGCGTTTTGTACGATATTATACGAGGATCGGCGCGAACCCGTTCGCCGCCAGTGAAACGCTAGACAGTCTCATTATTATAATTATTATTTTATTAAATAACACGAGAAGTTGTGTCCTGAGTGTACTACTCTAGCAACATCTATTGCCATTTTAAAACTGGTAAGACAATGAAAACGTGTTTCTTGTAAGCAAATTTAATAGATAATTTCTCTAGTAAAACGATTCAAAAGTTCGGAGTGTTGTACACTGTTTACATATTTTACACACTTTTTTTTTAAATAAATAAATTATAACTCGATTTGTGCGAAATCAACTACTTTTACATCAGTTTTTAACTTATTATGAATATAAAAATTCTTCCATCCAATCATAATGAACTTTTGGATATCGTATATTGATATAAACAATATGTTTTGAGTATTTTGATAAAAAAAAATTGTCTTTTATTCAATCATAAAAATTTAAATGGTTAAGTAAAAAGTAAAAAACAACTAAACTAAAAATGGTAAAATATGTAAATTGTGTATGTTTACACTGAAATTGTACTCAAAATCGGTTAACGAAAGACATGATGTATCGTTTCTTTAAAATTTAATATTTCATTATCATTATCTCATTGAAGTAGCTTTCTCTACCTATTGTACAAAGTGCGCTATTTTTTCACGTGCAGTTAAAGTTACATTTTGGAATAAAAATAGTGAATTCCATTGGATTTCTAACTTAACGTATTTTTGAAAAAAAAAATAATTGTGTAATTTTCCAAAATCAATTAAAAAAGCCGATAAGATAATGGTGGTGGAAGTTCGTCCTTCGTCGCTTCGCTCCTCGGACAAGATAATGGTGAGGAGTGTATAGCACTTTCTATCATGGGATCACCTGGTTTACGATAGTTTAGTTGTATGGTACTTTACATTTGAATGCAATGATAAATCATGGTAAGTACAGGATACAGTAGTTGGGTGGGATACACGAGATGCATTGCTAGATTAGGCATTATTGGATAGATTTTGGAATTATTTTATATTATAAAAAAAAAAAACGATTCTGAACGAAGATGAAGATGTCAGCCTTAAATTGTAATATATATTTTATTTTAATATCCTAGATTGGGTTAAATTTACATTTGTCTATTCATGTGACTTCTGCTCGTGAGCATTGGACAAACCAGGATGTGCATAGATAGGGCGTAGGTAAATACCATATTATTTGCCTAAATGCACTATCGTGACCAGTGTTGGGATTAGATAAATACTTTTTTATCTAGATAAAGATAAAGATGGTATGACAAAAAGCTATCTAGATAAAGATAAAAGATAACTAAATCAAAATTTATCTAGATAAAGATAAAAGATAAATACATTTTATCTAGATAAAAAAACAGATAATTTTTTTTAATTCCTACTTTAAAGCAGGGTCATCATTTCAATATTTTCTAGGGTAGGGGCGTAGGGCATAATGTTGAGACGTAAGTATAAAACTACCCTTCACTTCTTAGGCATCCAATCAGTGACGCCACTAGCACTAAATTTTAGGGAGGGATATTTTTGTCTATGGTCCTATCTCAGTATTATGCCACAGGTAGAATATTTTTTTTTTTTTTTGGTTGGGAGAAAATATTATCGTGAAAAAACTATATAACACGACTCTTCACAATCATTTTGAACCTTAACAATATTTTTATTTGGTAAAATACATATAATATAATTTATATCATTAATTTTTTCATTAATTTAATGTTGACGACGGTTGACGAGTCATCAACACAACATAACAATGAACTGTAGGTTTACTCAATATTTGAGCACCAACCAAGTTCCAGGCCCCTAGCAAAAAGATAAATAATGAATAATAACTTATAGCCAATAGGTATATAGTATTATTAGAAACATACAATTTTTTACTCAGATGAATTAAAAAGTCAAATTTAAAGTATTAATTATCAAAAATATTAATTGACAATAAAAACCAATATGTATTTTTTTTTTTTTTTTTTTTTGTATAGAGAATTAGAGACTAATAATTATTAGTCTCTAATTCTCTATACTATACCGTCCTGCAAAATATTTTGTTATTTTTGTTGTTTGTATAATAATACCTGATCCTTATAGATCTTAATGCGCAAAATTCAAATCTGAAATTAGTTTGTCTCTATCACATCTAGTTTTTTTACAAGATAGTATAACATTTACATATAAATAATAATATACGTTATTATTTTATTTGAAATATTTTATTTGCTATAAATTTAACTAAAGTAAAATTCAAAATATTATTAAGTATACTTATTAGAAAATACATTTGTTTATTTTAACTCTTACTTTTAAAGTATAAAAAAAGTTGTGGAGCATCTGTGGTGTCAAGTTGAAAGTCTTCGTCATTGTTACTAGAATTGCCAGCGGAATCAATAGAAGTATCGTGGTTTAAAATAGTTTCAAAAGGTTTGGATGGTACAGGCACTGGTAATTCAGGGTCATGTGGTATTGGTCGTATAGCAGAAAGTAAATTTGGGTAAATTATAACCGGAAATATTAACCATACAAAAATAGCAATCATCAATATGATTTTTTGGTTCTCGCCAAACCATTGGTACTGCAAAAGGCATTGATAAACGCTTACCTTGTTTCCAATTTCGCAAACTTTCAACACAGGATCGGCAAGCAATATGGGGTGCCCAAGATTTATTTTGATCGCCTAAATGAATACCAAAATATTCTTGGTATACATTTTTAACAAAATTTGTAATGTTATTTCGTTGTTTCATTATAACATATTCACCACATATATAACAAAAAAAATTTGAGTTGTTTTTACAACATCTTCTTTTAATTGGTTTAGACGTCATACTAAAAAAAAATTGAAAATCAAAAATCACACAAATAAACTCTAAGAAAGGTGATATAGGTACAACTCGGAATTTTATGAAGACTAAATGAACGTAACTATAGAGAATAAACATAAATTGTGTGAGTTTAAAAATATATTTAATTGAACTACTATAAGATAAGAACTAGGTACTATAAGATAAACAATTTAATAAAGATAAGATTAAAATTTCATTAAAGTAGACGACATTCAGTTTATAATAATAATAATTGACTATACAGAAGAGACAATATTTATTATTCGAATTGTAGAAAAACTAGACGTGTTAGAGAAAAATTGATTACAGATTTGAATTCAGCGCTTTAAAATCTATAAATATAAGTGCAAAAAGTTAAAACAGCAAAGTAGTCGCAGGACGGTTAGGTTAATAAATTATAATTTATCTAGATAAATTTATCTAGATGGATGAAATTTTTATCTTAGATAATCTTTTAGATAAAATGAAATTATTTATCTAGATAAGATAAAAGATAACTAAATAATTATCTAGATAATTTATCTAGATAAATTTATCTAGATAAGTCCCAACACTGATCGTGACGGCACCACCCGACCCCGCCGTCCATATATGCTGAATGCTCCGTGGCTACGTCTATTTAAATATTAATAATTAATAATAATATATAAAATCCGCATGTTTATGGAACTGATACACACATTAAAATAACTGGAAATTGGAAGTTAGTAACGTTCTATTCAACCATGTAAAGGTACGTTATACGCCTTGTGTTTACAATCTACCAATATTTTGTATAGAACAGCTGTCAGCTACTGATTATATTATAATAAACTTAATCTATTTAATTATCTTTATCAGCTGTGATATTACATAATATTTTCATTTCTTATCTTTGAATACAAAAATTTTTATACATTTTCAACTACAAAATAATTTGCAAATATTCGTGATTTTGACAAATTTTGTCGATTTTTGAACTTCAACTGCTTATAAAAAAAATTGTGCCTATGTATTTGAATAATTTTTGAATCACTCTTAGATCAACTTATTCAAAACCTTCTATTAAATTTTCAAGCGATTTGGTAGGGCCAAAAAATTGTTATCGACTTTTATAAAAAAAAATCTAAGAAAAATCGAATTATTCAAATGCCTAAAAATAGCTTAAAATAAACTAAATATTTTGAAAATACAATTATGTAAAGAAAATGCCTATTTAAACATTTTGTAAAAGTTTTAAGTTTCTACGACCTATACTTTTTGAATAAGAACAAATATCAAAAATCAATGATGCCTAAATTGTTATTTTACGCGATTATGTGAAAAAATTGTAATTTCAAACACTCATAAAAATTTTTGATTTTATTCCAGTGCAAATTTTTTTACAGATAATTGAAGGAAAACGTATGTCAAACTTTGTACCGAATTTACAATTCTTAGTTTTGAATACTTAAAATTTTATGAATTTTCAACTGCAAAATAACTTCAAATTTTCGCGATAATCTGAAATGCATCAAATATAAATAAAATAGCAAAACAAAATTTCATTTTTAGAGTCCCTGGTGTATAAAACAAATGTATAGCCCACCCTGCTTTTTTTAATCTGTATTCTATAATAATTAGCAAATGCTATAAAATCCGGACCCTGATCATAACATAATTTTACTTTTGGCTAAATCCATTACATAAAATGTCCACGACGGATTACGAACAACTGATGCATTATTCCTGTCGTATTAATGTTAATTAATATTATTATTACCGAAAAAAAAAAAAAAAAAAAAAAAAAAACGACATAACAAAAAATGATACTCGGGTACTATATCAAATCAGTACAATCCAAAATAAAAATCAAAAATTACCGAGTGAAATACACTGTGTCGTTTTTACCACCAGTTCGCTATGAGTGCGAAATATACAATCACCTGTTGTTTTAGCATAACATGTCGTTCGTACGGTAATAATGTTATAGTTTTACGGAGACTATGTCGATTTTCACGGGTCAAAAACGACTAGGGGACGGTTCAATAAACATAAGCGAAACGACGACAAAAATCTCTTAAACGCATACAGTGTCTGTTGCAGTCCGACTTCGGACCGCGGGTAATAATCATTAATAAATAAACCGGGGACGGACGTGTGAAAGAAAAAAATAACGATCATCTACATATAATACATACAACGCGACCGGATCCGGTCCGTCGGAAATTCACGGGGTGCGTCGACGTACGCCTATAGGAGTCTGCCGAGTTTTCACCGCCGGGCCGGGCACGCGTCGGGACGTTTCCACGGGTTAAATATCTCATTATCACCGCGACGGCCGTCGACGCCGCCGCGGGACTCGGCGGCCGAGCACACGCACACGTGTGTATAAGTTTATATTAACTCCGGAAAGCTCGTAATTTTCTATTACGCGTCGTCATCGCAATAATATATTGTAATATATTCGCGGGAATATCTCGGGGCGCGCGCGCGAGAGAGGACCGCCGCTCCGTTCACAGCTGCGTCGCCGCCGAGCGTTAATACGGGCGCGTCGTCGGCGGCGGCGGCGAGTGTAAAACAACACCGGTGCGACTAATACGCCCGGCGCCGTACTCGCGATAGTTACGATGATAATCGTTATTACGATAATAGTAATAATAATAATAATAATGATATTAGTAATACAACAAATGCCGTATATCGATTAACTAATCTCTGCGGTAATACGCCGGCGAAATGGAAACTCGAGAAGAGCTGCGGCGGCTGCGTAATAATAATAATAATAATATATTACACTACCGTAAATATACGTGTGCAGTGCACACGCGCACGAGCACACACACACACACACACACACACACACACAAGGCCACTCTTAGGATCTACGAGGCCCGAGGCAAAATACAATTGCGATGCTCTTCTAGTTTTCACTTTTCTAAATACATACAAATAAATTAATTGTTTTATTTTTATTACGATTTTTTAATTTTACAATACAACTCAAAAAATAAATCATACAATGAATAGTATTATTATTATTATTATTATACTTATAAACAAACTAAATTAATACACAACAATTCAAACAAAGTTAATTTCCTAGCTTTTGCTTCTGAAAATGTTACCAATGAATCACCATAATCTTGATTTTAACAAATTTCATTTTCAATCGAAATAATGGCGAGATCGGAAAGTCTTTCTTGAACCATAGCAGTCCGTAAACAGTTTTTAATAATTTTTAATTTCGAAAAACTTCTTTTAGCACTAACTGAAGTTATGGGCATTGTAGGCATAATCCTCAAAGCTATGGAAATATACGTAATAATCACAAATTTTATATAAGTAGGTAATATTAATTTTTTTACTATTTATAGTTCAACAAAAGTTTTCACCTATATAATAAATAATAATAATATAATTTTATTTGCAACAGCATACATTTACAATGGTTAAATAGACAATATAAGTACAAAGTTGCAACTCATCCTATAAGCAAACAAGCTTGAATGCGGATGAGTTGAGTTCTATTAAGGTATACAATCGTGCATTATATGGTAAACAAAAAAATTAAAATTAAATTAAAATAAAAGTTACAGATTAATTATTATTCCAAAATACAAAAAACAATAATCTAAGATAGAACACTAATAACATGATTTTTATATTGATTAAAATTATTAAATGAAAAAATATTTATATTGTATACTCGTAATAATAAAACGCCTTTAATTATAGTGCTTTGATTACCAAAATTAGTTTTATATATCCAATGAACTAATAAAATATACCACTTGACTTTCAAGCGGCGCGAGGCCCCTACAGTACGCGATGCCCGGAGCACGAGCCCCGCAAGCCCGCCCCCCCCCCCCCCGAAGAGCGGCCCAAAACACACACACACACACACACACACACACACACACACACATACGCACGATATCACTCGTACTCGTGCCTCGGTATGAAGCCTATAAGTGAGCGAGGCACGCGTACGACGGAGTGTTGAGTTTGTGCGGTGTTTTTCGAGTTTTCGCGTATCGCGGCCGTCGTCGCATCGGGTTTCGATCGAAACGAAAAATCCACTTGCGGCGGCGGTCGATTACGGAATAATGTAGATCTATATCACGTACGTCATCATCCCGCTGGTGGCGACGGCGTTTCGACGTGGACCCCATCCGAAACGTTCCCCGCGCTCTGTTTGCCGCGCGTACTCGAGAACGCGAATCGCAGACTTTGCGCAGTGACACATTCTCATTTCTCTCCGCGTTAAGGGGCGGTGTGATCAACGCGTTTTCGTCACCACGCGTCCGCGTTTTCTCTCGGCGAACGGTGTTTAGGACACGCGACGGTCGTGGAGAGCTCGCCATAGTCACGCGCAAAGGAATACGACGACGACGACGAAGGCGAGACTTTTATCGGCCTCGGTATCGGTCGGGACCCGCGATCGGTACCGCCACGCCGCCGCTCGTTAACCGGCCTCGCCGCCGTCGTCGTGGATTTGCGGCGAGTACACGACGGAGCGAATTCTCCGACGCAAACTTTTCACCGACAAACTTCGCCAAGACCTGCAGGAATCTCAAGGAATCGCAACGCGCGTTCACCGAATATTTGCACGATGAGGATTTCGGTAGCCGAAATCGCGACGATCGACGCGTGGGCGCGCGAGTACGAGAGACGAAGAACGCTCGTGCGTGACGTGATTTTATACGATAAACCGTCGAATATCAAAAACACGTGGCCTCGTTCGTATCGACGACGACGGATACAGTCGCTGTGCGTGGCGACGCGACCGTATCGTAATGGGCGTACGGTTCTTGTGCCCGACGAATATGTCCATTAATCGAATCGAAAAGCCCCGATAATCGTCCGAATCGAACTTCAAATTTACCAAACCGACAACCGTAAGGCTGTATCGCATACGCTTGGGAATTCTCACCGTCCAAAACCAACTGGTACCGACTGGAATGCGCTCCTGAGAGAATTTCCGGAATAATCTCGAAATTGCTCCGATCCGATTCCAAAAATAAGCAACGAAAAACACAATGTCCTCTTTCTGCAGTACGAAATCGATTTTTGACACGACACGGCACGGTAAAAATTATCTTCCGAAGATCGTATTTCGAGTGTTTGTCACACGCGCTCACGCGCGTTAGCTTGCACACACCGAAAACCATAAAATTGTCACGAAAAATCCTACCGATTAACCGGCCATCGCATAAAGCGGTAAAACGAATCCGCGTCGCTCTCTTTCTTTAACGTTTTGTTGGAAACAGAGCACCTCATGTAGATCGGTGAGTTATCGGTCTTTTAAACTTTCGTCCAGTTCGTATGGTAAAATCGTATGTTATCGTGAATCGTTTACCGAGCATAGACCGTCGCGCGCACGTGTCGCATGTGCGTACAGGTATATTGTCGTACACGTGCAGCTGGTAGTTGTTAAGTACACCGTTTGTGCGAATGATTTTATAATATGCAAAGGTGACGCGACTGTTGTACATCGTTAACGCATTGTTCACTTTACGTAAGAGCATTATACGTTTTACGCGGTAAATCGTTTGAAGAGTTCGGGGGCTTTCCATGAAGTATTTACAAGAGTTTAGCAATCATCGAATCAAACTGATAATCGCCCCGTATTGGTTTTGGAGACCTTGTAAACTGTATATTGCGCACTCGAAAATCACACGAAGATCTTAGGTTCATTATTATTTTGCGATTACGTGGACATAACTTTGTTTTCCTCATACGACTGTTGTACCAACGACGATGATAATATATAGTATTGACCATTCAGTGGCTACACTGCTTATTCAAAGACAGAAATGGGGGGAGGCTTGGAGAGACTAAGTTCACTAAATAATCTAAGTCAGAGGTTTTAGGCCCCCTAACGGTCATTCAATGTTAAGCATTGAAAAATATTTGACTATAATGATAAATATAGTCAAGACATGGTTGAAGGTTTTTCAAATAAATCTTAAAAATTATATTGGAATAATTGATTTCTGAGTACTCTGTTTTACATTTTCCAAATTAATTTTATTGATTTTATTGAAAATTATGAAGTCAATTATTTTATTATATAAATATATATATATATATATATATATATATATATATATATATATATATATTTGTATTAAAAAAATAAAAATATTTTTCCAAGAAAGATACGAAAGATAGATACCTACCAAACTACTAAGTATTAAATATAAAACGATTGATTTATAGTTTCAAGTGGCTTTGGTAGGTTTAGGCTCTATTACCATTACAATTGAGCCCTCCTAATTTTTACACAAAATTTCACCCCTGCGTTTAGTCCACTTGTTTTAAATACAACTCGACCGTGTCATTGAAGCAGACAACGTTTTGACCGAGATATTGATAAATTTTTATTTAACACACACACACACACACACACACACACACACACACACACACACACACACACACTAAAAAATACTAAAGATATACTCATTAATCCCAACCATTTTCATTGCAAATAGATCGTTTACATGATTTTGAATTATTCATCGTTTGTCTGACGATGATCTTTCCACTCGTGGCAAGGAATAAAATAATGTTGTGATTAATTTTAATACGTTATTTATCATTATTATCTGAATATTTGAAATTTTAATGATATCTTTATACTTTTGTAATTTTTCACCGCACTAATATGAAACAAACGACGTGGAAATAATAATTTCATTAATCCCCGTGTTTAGAATAGAGGCGTTCAATTTTTCTTAAACGATCCACGAACGCGTTCATTAAAAAGGCATTAAAACGCGTGCTCTGTGTTTTTATTTTATTTTATTTTTTTCGCGCTCGAACAAGAACGAGTCTTTCGTCTTTCGCTTTGACGTTCAGTTGATGTCTGAGAAAATAATTATTTTATCGTTTCACTCGATCTAATAACCAAATTATTGGAAACCACTCGTGCTATTTAGTTTAAAGATTTTATTTTAACAGGCTTTAATATTTGACTGTCAAACTCTATTGTATTTGTTGATTTATCTAACAAAAAAATCACATATAATATCTTGGGTGATTATTGTTGTTGTTTGTTTGTTTTTGTTTTTTCGTTTTATTTTTATATTATAATATTATTTTGTTTATTTTTTTAAAGTTATTTACATTGTTTATTTATTTATAAGTTAATTTCAAACTACTGGTACAAAAACTGATCAATCAGACATTGTGAATTCTGACGATAAAAACAAAACATTTTACTCGTATTTTACGTGAACAAGCCTCGAGGACTACGTGCATTAGTCTTATATTTCTGAACTTTAAATTATTTTTCCCCTCGCCAAAAGTAACTCTAAGTTGTACCACGTTTCTCATCAAGTTAACCGTGATTTATTAGATTTATCATCTCCTTGAACTATTTCCGAAATGTCAAACAAGTATAATGACGATAGCAGTGTTGGTGAAAAAAAAGATCAACCAGATGAACTCATTAATTTTATTAATGGTCGTGAATTCAGACGAATTAAATTTTTCAACGACCGTGTAGAGCTCTAAAATCTAATTAAATATACTGCATGTAAATAATATTGGGGAATAAAAGACCAGAAAAAGCAAGTATTGCATATTATGTCGTATCTTGAGTGAAACGTTGTTTTCGAATCAATAATTGAGGGTCACTATATTCAATATTCTGTTGAATGAGTTCAATCTTGAAAATAATGATTAATCATTTGTCAATATATTTGTAAAAAGTTTTGTAAACTCTATTGTTGACGAGTTGTTTTTAAATTTCTATTTGTGCAGAACAAAAAGTAAACGTACATAAAGAATTTTACAAATAATATATCAATATAATTATTATACTAGTAAACCAATGTGCAGATATTGAGTATAATGTAAACAAATTTAAATTCAAAAAAAAAAACGGCTTCTGAACTAAATTAAAGTTAAAAATCATATTTTTCCTAGTTACGTTTTCTACAATCATAACGATTTTTAACGAAATTCGATATTGTGCACTTAGCGTTTAGCAGGAGTGTTTACATGAACTTTGATGAGCCAATAGAAAATTATAACAATTACCCCTTTGAGTTATTGACTATGCGTACGATTTTAGATTCTGAACGAAGTGAAGAATGTATTGATTTTACTATGATGTGTGTTTTTTTTTTTTTTTTTTTTTGTTTTTTTTTTTTTTTTGTTTTTTTTTTTTTTTTGTTTTTGTGTCTGTGTACACCATAACTACTCGAAATAATGCTTCAATTTTGAACTTCAGGGTATGTTTTCGGTGGCAAAACGAATATCGGAGGTACCTTAGAGAGGTCACAAGTGAAAATTCCCAAAAGTTTTCAAATGCCACGGGAAAAACAAACAAAAAATGAGGAAAAACCGGTACTTTTTGTGCAAAACCCGTTTTCGACGAAATCGATTTTTTTATTTAGCCGTTACTCAAAAACCAAAAATTGTAGTTACTTGAAATTTTCACCAAATGTTTATATTGAAATCATCTATACGTGGTAAAATTTTTGAACACTTTTGACTTTTATTGAGCTAATTATAGACAATTGAAATTTTCAATTTTTTTAAGTATTTTTTTTTAAAATAACGATAAAATTTTTTTTTTTTGCCAGAAAATCTTGAAAATTTAATACAAGGTTTCTTATAAGTTGTTCCATAACTGATAAAAAAAAATCCAAAATCGTAAGTCACAATTTTTTTTTATAAGTGCTCAAAGTTCCAATTTATACGAAATATGTAAAAATTGCGAAAATTTGCAAACAATTTTGTTGTTGAAAAATCGTAAAATTTTTTTCTTTTATAACTAAGTTTTGAAAATTTGGTACAAGGTTTTTCATTAGTTTTTCTTCAATTATCTGCAAAAAAAACTCTACCGGATTCAGACAAAAAAATTTTATGAGTGTTTGAAATTTAAATTTTTACAAAAACACGTTAAACAACGGTTTAGCCTCAAACGATTTTTGCTATTTGTTTTTTTTTCAAAAAGTATAAGTTGTAGAAACTTGAAAATTTTATCAGTTGTTTATATTGGCATTTTCTTTATATAATTTTATTTTCAAAAGATTTCACTCATTTTTAATCAATTTATAGGCATTTGAAATATTCGATTTTTTTTATTTTTTTTTTTTATAAATGTTGATAAAAAAAATGTAGCTCGGACGAAATACATGAAAATTTAATAGAAGGGTCCACATAAGTTGTTCTAACTCCCATTCAAAAATTATAAAAATACATAGGCACAAAATTTTTTTATAAGCGTTTATAAGTGCTAATATTGACAAAATTCGTCAAAATCATGTATATTTGCTATGTATTTTGCAGTTGAAAATTCATAAAATTTTAAGTATTCAAAACTAAGAATTGTAAATTCGGTACAAAGTTTGACATACGTTTTCCTTCAATTATCTGTAAAAAAATTTGCACTGGAATAAAATCAAAAATTTTTATGAGTGTTTGAAATTACAATTTTTTCACATAATCGCGTAAAATAACAATTTAGGCATCATTGATTTTTGATATTTGTTCTTATTCAAAAAGTATAGGTCGTAGAAACTTAAAACTTTTACAAAATGTTTAAATAGGCATTTTCTTTACATAGTTGTATTTTCAAAATATTTCGTTTATTTTTTAGCTATTTATAGGCATTTGAATAATTCGATTTTTCTTAGATTTTTTTTTATAAAAGTCGATAACAATTTTTTGGCCCTACCAAATCGCTTGAAAATTTAATAGAAGGTTTTGAATAAGTTGATCTAAGAGTGATTCAAAAATTATTCAAATACATAGGCACAATTTTTTTTTATAAGCAGTTGAAGTTCAAAAATCGACAAAATTTGTCAAAATCACGAATATTTGCAAATTATTTTGTAGTTGAAAATGTATAAAAATTTTTGTATTCAAAGATAAGAAATGAAAATATTATGTAATATCACAGCTGATAAAGATAATTAAATAGATTAAGTTTATTATAATATAATCAGTAGCTGACAGCTGTTCTATACAAAATATTGGTAGATTGTAAACACAAGGTGTATAACGTACCTTTACATGGTTGAATAGAACGTTACTAACTTCCAATTTCCAGTTATTTTAATGTGTGTATCAGTTCCATAAACATGCGGATTTTATATATTATTATTAATTATTAATATTTAAATAGACGTAGCCACGGAGCATTCAGCATATATGGACGGCGGGGTCGGGTGGTGCCGTCACGATAGTGCATTTAGGCAAATAATATGGTATTTACCTACGCCCTATCTATGCACATCCTGGTTTGTCCAATGCTCACGAGCAGAAGTCACATGAATAGACAAATGTAAATTTAACCCAATCTAGGATATTAAAATAAAATATATATTACAATTTAAGGCTGACATCTTCATCTTCGTTCAGAATCGTTTTTTTTTTTATAATATAAAATAATTCCAAAATCTATCCAATAATGCCTAATCTAGCAATGCATCTCGTGTATCCCACCCAACTACTGTATCCTGTACTTAACTTACAATGATTTATCATTGCATACAAATGTAAAGTACCATACAACTAAACTATCGTAAACCAGGTGATCCCATGATAGAAAGTGCTATACACTCCTCACCATTATCTTATCCGAGGAGCGAAGCGACGAAGGACGAACTTCCACCACCATTATCTTATCGGCTTTTTTTTATTTAAAATAAAGTTGACGTATGCATTTTTCGAACAACATCGTCTACACGAAATCATGATTACATGACAACTAAAGAAGAAAAAAAACAATACATCGTTCCGAATCTATTTGCACTGAATCTCAAAACGCGAACCACAGCAAAATCAATAAGAACAAAAATGCCAACATTGAGAAATTTCATTTGGTTAACAGCTTGATATATATATTATATTGTCCGTGTTGATTAGATGAAGTATATAAGTTTCACGTCGGAGTGACAAACATTCGAGGCAATGCTTCGAGTAAGAAATGACGTTATGTGCTCTGTAGCCTAGAACTTTCCGCGAAATGTGGTTTTCAATATTGGCGTTAGCGTTTCTTTTTTTTTCACTACAAATACTTTATTCAACTCGAACGACTAATGGCGGTTTTAAAAACTCAACATTTTTTGTGTTTGATACGGTCGTGTGTTTTATATTTCATCAAAACGGCGAGTCCCCGCGTGAAACGTATGTGCGTCCAATTTACGTTTTGTTAGACCGAGCACATCCCGTTCCGGCACCGTTGGTAAACAACAATTATTTCAATGATTATCGATAATGAATCACTTCAAAAATAAAAAAGGGTGATATTTCGTAATCAGAATTTTGTGTTGCAATCACATTGACAACAAACACATTTCAACAACGAAATTTTGGGAAAATGGTTGAAAATAATGATGGACAAACAATGAGACTAAATATAATTTTTTTTTCACATCGACTTCTTTGTTAGTCGATTTTTGTTACAACCTTAAACACGATTTATACCGGTTTAATTTTAATTAAAGTAATTAGGTGTTTACACATATTCGAATTAATTTGTTCAATATTAGATATTCGCTATTTATTATAAAGTTTTGACTGTCGGTACGAAACATTTATCACACACTTAATTAATTATTCAAGAAAAACTAAGTGAGGAAGTTCAATCTTTACCTCCCTTCCTTTACGATCGACCCTATAAGAAAATATCCGATATTAATCGATCATAACTAAAAAGTATTGTGTGTGTGTGTGTGTGTGTATGAGTGTGAGACTTTATGTTATGTTAATAAATTGAAGTGTTCTATATTTATATATTTAACAGAGCGGAAAAAAAGTCTATAAAATTGAACTAATCAAACTAATGGAAAAAGAAAATAGTGAGAATTTTTTTTTTATTTATTTATTTATTATTATTATTATTATTATTTTTTTTTTTGTTACAAAATACTGCATTTAAAATTAATAATAATCACAAAAAAAAATAATAATAACGAAGTATTAATACGTTTAACAACGATATTGTTATACTCGACACTTCATAGTGTTATGGACAGTTAATAATTATCCGCCATAAATCTTTACCACAGCGTACGCGTGAAATGTATTTTTTTTGTCAAAAGATTTTTATCTGAAGCCAACCTCTCTTCGTGAACGAAGAAATTCATTAACTAATGTGTGGCAAATCGTATATGATGTGTATTGGACGTAAGACATTATAAGTCGGGAAATAGACAAAGAGCCTAAAAGACTTTCTTTTCAATAACAAATAAAACAAATTACGTAATATAGAACACAAACATCAATTATTATAATTATGATTATAGCACTGTTTATTTTAGATTATTCAAAGAAAACGTAAATTATTTTCTATGACCGTAGGAATTTCTAATTCAATATAAAAATACCAATATATTATAAGACAATTAAAAAACTTAAAACATGCAAGAAATTATCCAGTCAATAATTTTCAAAATATACAGAAAAAAATAGTTGTTACATCTAAAACAAAAAAAAAACAAAAACCTGAAAAATCAAAAATATACATAGAATCAAATACACGACGCAATTACATCGGGAATATGACCTTTTTTTATTATGGAGTAATAATATTTACATTGTCATTGCTATGATGTGACATGACTACAACGATAATAATGTTGAAAATACGTAAAACCATGAAAACCTTTCAAATCCCGAAAAAATAACAACTTGGTAAACTAAAAGAAATCAAATTAAGTCGAAATTCTTAAAACAAGCTTAAATATTTCCAATTATTTAAAAATATGCAAAAATAATCTGTTACATGAAAATATGCAAAAATGTTCACTTTAAAATTTTGTTCTTGGATTATGGTACTATGAAACGCATTTCAATTCTACATTTAGAACAGGACGAAGAAAAATAAAATGCTAGAAATACTTACTTTTACTTGTATTACAATTGTAAGCAAAATAAGTATATTATTAATTGTTATAGTCAAACGAAATGTGTTTAATATTTATTTGGTGTTTGTTCGTACTCTATACATTTCTCTTTGAATTATTGAGATTATATAGATGTATCCAAATGTAATGATTGGGAGACTAACAATTTAATAAAAATAATAATGATATTAAAAGTAAAAATAAATCATATCAAGTTTCAATTATTAATCCGAACTAAATCACTATCAATACATCGTATGACATAAAAACAGAAGAAGCAAACAATTAAAAAAAAATATATATATATATATATATATATATATATATATTTTTTAATTCAGTATTTTTCTACTCAACTGTTTTACTGAATCTAAAAGGAATTTTTCAAAACTTATAATGATGAAATTAAATACAACTTAAAAAATTACATCCCTCGTGTTCACAATTTGTTTGACATCAAACGGTTGCATTTTCAGATATTTAGTTGTTCGCAAAATAAAAAGCTTGTTTTCTTTTATTTTGTCCTAACCTAGAATATTGTTCGATATATTTTCAAAATTTGATTTATCCATATATATATTGTTTTTTTGTTTTCTTGTTTTGACCAATACATTTTTTTAATTGCATATCTGTTTGAGTATCCAATCAAGTTTTATTCTCTCCATTATTTCAAAACGAATATCAATAATGCATTAACAATACAAATATGTTTCACTTGAGTGATATATTTTAGTTATGTAATATTATATATACGTATATATTAGCCGAATACTCTTCGCACTATGGGTGTTCTCCGCTCTTTGGACAAGATAATGGTGATGACTGAATTGAATTTTAAAGAAACGATAAATCATTTCTTTGTTAAATGATTTCAAGGAAAGCTTTAGAGAAAAAAAAACTGTTGATATATTCAACCTTTATTAGTGTAATTGTCGGTAGGTTTTTTTTTTTTTATCAAAACCGTTGAAATATTTTCTTCTGAACAAAGGAATTTTTTTTTACTAAAAGGCTCAAAACATTTTGTTCTATTTATATCCACAGGTTCATACTGATTGGATGGTCCATTAATTTTTTATGCACAATATAAAATGACAATTTATATACAGACAATCGATACCGTAAAATTTGTAAAATTATTTAACTAAATACTTATTATTTTTTTAGCAACAAAAATATTTCTGAGTAGAAATTTTTGACATTTTTTCAACATCGTTAGTGAAGTAAATGATTTAGGTCATATTAAATTTTCAGAATTTTTTGTCAAATATTAAAAATTTATTCAAGGTTCAACAAAATACATTCAAAGTAGCCTTAGTTTACTGTTTTTTATAATTAAAAAATTTTTCTAAAAATTGATAAAAAAAACTATTTAAGTGCGATCTGAGATCGGCCTCCCTGGTACTATATATATATATATATATATATACGTGTGATGTTTTAGATCTACCTATATTATTACTTTTTTTTTCATTATTTATATATTTATTTTTTTAATTTGTACAATTATATTGGTGCAATAATAATTTAATTATTATTTTTATCTTTTTTTGTAGAATTGTTTTTTGAAGTTTCTTTGGTTTCTTAAATTGTTTATGGAAATGGTGATCACCATTTACAAAATAATATCATTTATATACTTTTTTGAAATTTTGATATATACGTTTTTATTATTGGAACAATACAGAAAAAAACATATAAACATTTAAAGTTTAAAGCAACCCAACAGTGGCAGTACATTTTTCTGAGGTCTCTAGCTATCTCCTCCCCACTGTATGTATACATTTAATAAGTGCGTAGTTCGTTAGACTCAAAACTTTAAAAGGAAACAATAATATTATTGTATTTATTAAAGTAGGATATTTACAAGAATAATTTGTGTACGTTTATTCATTTTTGTTTCAAACTCAGTACTACTGAAATAATTTTGTGCTGCTTACATTGATGGAAGGCGTAGATCCAAAACTTCAATTTGAAGGGGAGAGGTGGTTGAATTGACAAAACAGATCAAATGCATAATATTACTTTTTTACTTTATGAGGAGTTTTTTCTTTAAATTCTGAATGAAGGAAAGGATTTGTTGGTTTAACAATATTGTTCATTTCTTTAGTTTTTTTTATAGAGTTTCTTTTTAGAAAACTTCACTTTGTCTAAAATCACTATTCATTGACTCCATAGATTGGAAATCACATATAGATGGTACTTCGGGAGCTCGTTTTTCTCTCTTTTCAATATTTTTTCCGAGCACGAGGAAAAATTGAGCTAAAACAGTGTAATTTACTAAATTATATTGTGTAAACAACATTTTCACTAAATCGATATTAGTAATTTAGTCATAATTCTAAGAATAATTTCGCTAAAATTTTGAAATTTTAACTGACTAGAATTAACATTATGTGCAATGCTTGACAATAATATTATACAAATTTGATGACTTTTGTACTAATAAATATAACTTTGAAAATACCCAATTTTGGGAAGTTTATTTTTATTTGAGTTTTTAATTTTTAATATGAAGACTTGATAATGTAATACGTATGACCATACCCACATGCTTATCAAACAACACTGAATACATTTTAAATATCGTCCTCAAGTTGGTAAACATTTAACAAATTTTGTATTCAATTTTTATGGCATCGACTGTTTCGAAGCAATTTCAAACTTAAAATGTTTTTGAATTATGATTAGTACACCCAATCATTTTAAAACTTGGTTCTATATTGGAATACATGTTTTGAATCTTCTGATAAAAAACAAAAAGTATCTTATTTCTTTAGAAAAAATTAAATGGTTTTAATATACAAAAAAAAAAACCTATACCGACTCTTAGACGGTGTTGTTTTCCTTATTTATAGTGTGCTCGACACGAGAAAACCACCCAGCCTACGCGATTCGAGTATGGAAGTCGCAGCAATGACTTGTCACGTACGAACGTACACCGAACTCTGTGTTTACTTTGACGTCATTATTTATACAATTGAATGCGCGTGTAACGAATAGGGTAATCCAAAATTCATGTTACAACGATTTCATCGCATATTATATATTCAAATTAGAGGGGAAAACCTACATGAAAGTTTTTTTTTTTTTTTTTAATAGAAAATAACGTACAACGGTTTGTGAGTTTCATATTTTATACG
This sequence comes from Therioaphis trifolii, assembly GCA_027580255.1. Taxonomy (NCBI): domain Eukaryota; kingdom Metazoa; phylum Arthropoda; class Insecta; order Hemiptera; family Aphididae; genus Therioaphis; species Therioaphis trifolii. The sequence continues at coordinate 16,054,626 of CM050409.1, read as the reverse complement.
TAAATACACAGCACATAAATACAAAACGTTCGGGGACGTTAAGCATGCCCATACCACTCCTTCGAATTGCACCTGCATTGCTCGTCGCCGCCGGTTCGAACCGCGCCGAGTCTTTTCGATCAAACACGTAACGTTCTACACGTTTTATCACTATGTATACTATACGCAACTACGTCTAACCCCCGTGCCGCCCTCCGAGCGGTATGTTACCTGTGAGTACATGACACTAAATAATACGCGTCACACGAAAACCGTATACTTTACGTACAACGATAATGTTATAAATGCTTTATACTGGCGTGCCGGATAATCGCGTGTAGTTTTCGATCGGGTATTATAGTGTAATAACGTTGTAGTGGCGGCTGCGGCGGTATAGTTTTGAATTCGGAGCGTAACGATAAAGCATAATTTTATTCGTTTGAAATAACACACGGTAATGTACAATAAAATATAATATTGTAATCTTTATGACGCGATTTTAATACCTCGAAACCGCGTATAGTCGCCCGATGGGGGCAGTGGACTCAATGGACGAGAGGGAACGAACGCAGCGGCAGGGCTTCCGTGAAAACGAAAACGTTCAGATCCCGCGCCGCAGTACTGCAAATCGCGCGCTTATTATAACGACATAAAAAACGCACACACACACACACACATACACTATTATTATATTGACGTCGTTAACGTCGAATTTCATGTGGCTATTATAATGGGCGTATATCGATTCCGCCGATTTTATATCGATTCCGCCTGCTACCATTCTTAAAAACCATCTATCGATTTATCGACATTTGAATTCAATATTCATATTTTATTAAAAATGTATTCATGAATAACGACTATCAATAAAATGTAATATAATATAAATGATAATACAATTATAGGATTGTCGATTTTCTTAAATGTTGTAAGTAGGTATTATTTTTCTTTGTAGGAAGAATCGATAGATGGATTTTATGAACAGAAGCCGGCGGAATCTATTAATCCCCATTACAACACGTGTGCTGTGCCACTATGTAAGCACGCGTATACGACTGTAGTTCGAGTTGCCGTCATCGATTCTAGTGTTGTGATAATCTTTGACACATATTCCATATTTTTAGGGGTGGACATGAAATATTTAAATTATTTAAGCAAAACTTCATATTAGTTTGGAACAAACAATAAGATGGCTATACGTTTAATATTCGTTCATAACTGAAAATACAACTGACGCTATAAATTCAATATCCTTGGATAATATCAGCAATAATATGTGAATATCGGTAATAGATAATTACAAAATCAATGTAACCCATCAACTAACAATACATTTGTTATATCCGTCATTCTTTATTAACAAAGCAAGTTTAAAACAAAAAGTTCAGCATTAAAAACTCCAAATAAATGGTAAATTTTGTGTTTTTATTTTCTGTGGGGGTGTGACACCAAGCACTCTTTTCCCCCCCGTGAAATAAGCCACTGATTATAATCGCGTTCCGTAACTTCTCTGAACTTACATTAAGCGAACGTCAGTCTCGATTCGATGAATGTATTTTTTTATTATTATTATTATTATTTATGTTTACAACTATTCGTTTTCGCCGAAACTCCGACGACGCGCCATGGTCTTTAGAAAATGAACGTCAGGTCACGAAAATTCTCTGGAGATCATTTGGATGGTCCGTGTGTTTGACACACACGACGTGAAAATTCCAACTCCTACGCTCCACCGGTAAAAAAAATTACGTCGAGAGTGATTTTTTCAATTTTTCCAGAGAAATTGTCAATCCGCGGGTACCATCAATCATACAAAGCCGAGATAAATCTCACATACGGTTTCACCGTGTGCGTCCTAGTCAATCACTTATTTTTATTGATCAATTTTCATAAAAAAATTTTCACGCGCAACGTCTTGATTACGTTTGTACTGAAAAATATTGTGCTTTACTATTTTCATTCAAGTGTTTATTGAAACTGTTTTCGTTTCCTCAAATATCATTCGCTTAACGCGTAACTTAATTTTACGGAACATAATATTATTATTGTTTTTTTTAATTTTCGAGCTACCGATTTAAATTATATTCGATGACTCTGTATAGTATAAATAAATATACGCAATACTGATACGGTGCAGTGTAGTTATCTGTGGCGTATTTTGAAGGGATTCAACTTCCCTCCCCGCAGCAATACGGTTTTATAAATGAATGACAATATTTCGAAATGAAAATAAAGCGAAAAATCAAAAAATATACCGGTTTTAAAACCCCCCTGAAATTAAATTCTACACTCGCCACTGCATGACGTATTCATTGTACCCTAAACTCGTAAACTATACACTTTTAAAAACCGCGGATGAGTCGCGCACAGACGTATGACTGCAATAACGTCGTGTTCGTAGACGCGCATTGTTTTTCTTTTTTTTTCTTTTCATCGCGTCCTGTTCGACGATGAGCACGATTATTCCGAACTTATAACGCTACCTCGGGGGTGAACGTCTTTCGCCGCGCTATGACATTGTCATTACGGTGTATTACGCCCGTTCGGACGTGAGGTTTTCCGGGCGCAACGGGCGCACCCTTTCGTCGAGCGCCCGGAAAACACGCATTATCCGCGCGGCGCGACGTTATAACGTTTCGGCAACGGTCTCGTTCCGCCGTCCGTACACACGTACACCTACCGGCCCGCACGGTCACGGCGGGGATTATAATGCGCGCGCCTTTGTTCGGGTCCGTCAACCGGCCGTCCGTCCGTCCGTCGGCCACGGTGGCGACAATACGCGCCGTCGTCGTAACCACTACCACGGTAAACGCGACCTGACGCGAGTATAATGGCCGACGCCGGGAAACGGGGTCTAACGCATAATGGCCGGTGCCGGAGGCGAAAAAAACTCGTGTTTTCACCGTAACGTCTAAGTATTATACATGACGTATATATATGTATGTATGTATGTATAGGATGTCACACAAAGGTTTGCCCGTTTGCGACGTGTACTAAAAAAATATATATTCCGTGTTTAAGAGATAATGCTAATGATAATAAAGGTAATCTCAAATAACACTGTTTTTTTTTTTATCATATTTTACACACGAGACTAAAGTGAACGTATTTTTGAAATAATATTTTATTTTAGTTTTTTTTTTTTTTTTATTTTATGTACAATTTTAAAATAGCCTTCTCGATGAGGTTATTTTTCTGAACATTTCGACTGTTTGGCTATTTGTTTTTATCAACTAAATGGTGTACAATGTTTTTTTTTCTAAATTAAAAATTAAAAAATTCATAGAGTTAGTAATAAAAGCAAGTTAAATCGTACAAGTGTTCAAAAATACAAACTGTAAAATGGAAATCTTCGAAATTTCAAACGTTTTCATGAATTTTCATTTCAAAGTTTTTTTCGAACTTAAAACAAAAGCTATTTTCCACGTTCAATGCCGAAACTCAAAGAATTCAAAATTGTATTCCTTGTCACCGTGTGTTATGTGTAAAAACAAAAATCAGAATTTAACCGTCTTCACTATCCCGGGAAACGGCGTAACGTGAGATTGTACGTGGAGCATCCTGTACGTGTGCCTTTACATGCAGTCAGTGTGCACGTAAAGCGAATCGAACCCCAAAACCATTTATCGACGTCGGCCGAGAACACGGCACTCTTTGAACGGGCAACCGATAATAATACATAATATACGCCGCTGTGTCGTGCGCACAAAGCCTGTGGAATTCACGTCGCTCGAGGGGCTGAACGATCACACCGTGTATGACTCAGCCGCGGACGGGGTGACGCGTGATTGTATCGCGTTCGTCGTACGACGTTCGTTTTTCACCACGACCTCGCGTCGCGTGTCCGAGAGCTGTTAAAAGACGAGCGCGCGGCGTTATCGGTAGCGGTTTATTCGGGGAAAAATAAACAAAAACACAGAAACAAAGTATATTATTTTGAGACCTCCGTACGGCTAGTACTAAAATAATGGTCGACGAATCGGATACGGGTATGATAAAAACGACTATGGGCCGGCCGCACGACTTAATTTATTATCGTTTTGATATTGTCGACGCGACGGTCTGGCGCAGATCGGTGACACGTCAAAATATCCCGGTAAAAATATCCCGGTCAAAATATCCCCACAAAAATATTCCATGACAAAATATCCCGCGAAAAAATATCCCGGTCAAAATGTCTCACGTAACTATATCAAAATTTAAACCTTTTTATTCAAGTTACATAGATATTAATTATTAATACATTTATAGAATACATTAAAAAAAATATATGTATTAAGATGGTATGTTTTCGTCAAAAATTATTATACGTCTTATTATAATACTAAGTTATGTGCTATTGATTTTAAATATTTATTGTTATTTGTTTCATCATATCCTCTTACAACAGCAATTAACCGCTCGTCCAAATTTTTATACTTTCGCCTTTTTTTTTTTTTTGAGGTACACCAGCTGTTTGTTGTTCCATTTTGGCCTCCTGCAGACCTTGTTCACACTTTAACATATTTATGAACTTCCACACTGTTACATGGTTAGCTGCCAGTGCAGAATTAAACGCTTTATGCCATCCTTCTACTGCATTATTTGTCCTGGGAGAGCCGTGCTTTACAGCATCAAACATATTCCATATTGTAATTGGAAAAGTAGGGGCTCTTCGCCTACCGCCACGTATTGGTCTCTCTATCCACGTGTCCTCAAAATAATCAACAACTGTTTGTAAATATTCTTCATTTTCTACGTAGTAGTTGGAGTTTATTAGTTCTTCAAATGCGGAAATAACATTATCAACAGGTACAAAAGCAAGAGCCGATAAATTTTTTATTTCGTGGGAAAATATTACGATTGTTACTTCTAATCGCAACTTTTATAATAAATTTTAACATTTCATATTATATTTTGTCGGGGATATTTTGACCGGGATATTTTTACGCGGGAAATTTTGTCATGGAATATTTTTGTGGGGATATTTTGACCGGGATATTTTTACTGGGATATTTTGTCGTGGAACCCGCAGATCAGGACGTGTCCGTACGTTGTATCTATTCCTAATCTTCTACTCGGACGACCAAAACAGGATCACGGCGAAATCATGATTTAATTTTTCTCATCGGTACCTACTCGTAATGGCGACTTTGTGTGAAGTCGTTTCGTGCTTTTAGACTCGCGTGTTACGCGTGACGGTGAATTCCTTTTCGCGTTTTTATCTCGTGCGCGTGCGACATCTATCAATCACGTGACAAATTCCCCTACACTTCGATCCAAATGCGAGTGTGTGTGTGTGTGTGTGTGGGTTTGCTACTCCGTAACTTATCTGAGCAGTAAACGTTGACGTGTGCAGGTGAAATAGATCCCGGAGAAGAGGCTAGGGTTGGCGGAGAGAAAGAGGGACGGCCTTGTTGTATGGATCGCACGGGACGCCGGGTGGAGGAGTGTGCGGGAAAAAGCGGAAGGACCGTCCGGGGAAAACGCGGTGAACGAAAAAAAAAAAAACGAAAAACCGAAAAGAAATAGAAGAGGAAAAGAATTACGTGTAACACAATTTAAACATCGCCACGGTCGTCATCGCCCTCTAGAGCTCCATCCGTCAACGTCGGTACGATTTTTATAGGCCTCTGCTGACGCCGTCCGCTCTTCGGCGAACGGCTCGCAGAGGTTTTCGCTCCCGTTATTGCCGCGCGTTTTCGGCGAACCATCAGATAACGACGGAGGCGTTCGCCCGGAAACGCGAGCCCCGTCGCCGCTCGTTTCCGACTGCCTCGCGTAGGTACGCGCACGGCGAACGTTCCGCGCACACGACGACGAATACAATAACTGCGTGTAGTCATATAGTGATTCATTCGTCGTCAGTAACGTCGCTTATGATTTACTTGCATTAATGACTTGGTCCGCGGCTGCCGAGTGCTTATTTTGTCAAAACGAAAGATAAGTATTTCTCAGATAAATGTTGTCTCTCTATCTTATTATACCCCAACTGTTTAGCATTATACACGTCGTGATATTTTTCGTTATTTTTCGTTCAATTCATAAATTAATCGATTTAAAATCCGATGCAAGGTATGCTATAAGTCAGCGGTTCCCAACTTGGGGGTTATCACCCCTCAAGGAGTAAAATAGAATTTTTTTAAGTGGTAAAAAATAAACTATTTTTTTTTTGTGTACCTAATGTTTAAATTAAAATAACCTCGTTACTCGAAATTTTCTCGATGAAGAGGTGGTTGTGAAAATTTAACCTGATTTATGGGTCATAGTATCTAAAAGGTCGGGAACCACTGCTATAAGTGAATAAATTCAAAATAAAAAGAAAAAGGACGTACTTTTCATCATGGGATATTCTTCGGTATTCGGGCAAGATAATGGTAAATGGTGTATTGAATTGTACAAAAATGATAAATTATTTCTTTAATAGAACGGTTCTGAGCAAAGTTTTAGAATAAAACAACAACGTCCATGTATATTTTTAGTCTAATTGTCTGAACATTTTTGTTTTTAAAACAATTTTATAGTTTTTGGATTAACAAAGGAGAAATTTTTTTTTATAAACAAACGATTCAAAACATGTTATTCTATCCGTATCCAAAGATATATTATGATTCGATTGACCAATTTTTTATAAACATTTAAAGAGGAAAATTGATGTAAAAACAGCCTATTCCGTAAAAATTATACAATTATTTACTTTTAATACAAAACTAAAATCCAGATATTTTCAATATTACTATTATAATATATGAGTAAGGTCATATTAATTTTTCAGAACTTTTCGTCAAGTATTAAAGATTAATTTTACTAGAGATAAACTTTAAAAGAATGAGGTACTTTCAAAATTCTATTTTTAGTCCAAAAGTAAGTAAAGTAATTATAAAAACGCCATTTAAGTTTGTGAAATTTTCAAGTTTCTAGGTATATTTCTTTCCGTGTTATGACTAAATAACTAAAATCGATTTAGTGAAAGTATCGTTTACGGTAAATTTTACCGTGTTTTACTCGGTTTTACGGCAATTTTTTCTTTTATCTGGAAATACCATTGAGAGGATACGAAAATAATCTGTTTAAAGTATAATTTACATACAATTTTCTATCCGTAGAGTGGCCAAATGAAATTTTTGGAGCGGTGTTATTACCCGAAAAGGGGTTAACAGAATGAAAAAAAAATAAACATCATCGTAAAACCATAACCATTCGCTTCACTCAGAATATAAAACAGGTATGACATGGACTACAGCACGAAGAGAGAAAATATTCATTGATATTTCGCTACACGCATACACGTGCGTAATAATATTGAAGATGACCTCGAAGGCTAGGTTATCTAAAACGTTCATGACGATAACTATCGTAATATCGCGATAGTATTCATGATATGATCACAATCATAAACTATTCCGTTATCCGATTTCGATTTCGATTTTTTTTTTTCTAACAAATTGGCATGTAGACTTTCCGACGCAAAACACCACACCGGTCGTTATGGTGGCGATTACGCGACGGTCGATATCAAATATATCAAATTCCATTTTTTACCGTAACTCGATTTCCGAGTTTGCATCGTTTTCGACGCGCTCCGGTACAATACCTATAATAATTATAACAATGTGCTTGGCCGGGTCGCCGTTGAAATTATTTTCGCGCACGCACGCACGCACGCACGCGACAATCCTGCCGGCGAGGCGTTACAGCGGAGCTCGTTCGATAAAACCGAATTCAATAATATTCAACCGTGTCGTCTTCACTCCGCCACCGTCGCCGTCGTACGGGCGGTAAACGTTGCGTTTCAATAATATTTTTAATAATATCGAAAACACTCGAACGTTCGTGCCCGTAGGTATTTCGTGGAACGCAATAATTTCACATGGTTCTGTACGGAGAATCGGAAAAGCACGGATAAGGACGTCGCGTTATTATCTATACACAGTGGGTCGGTGTGCACGAGAAATACGTAATTATTGCGAAATGCGTGGGCGTCCGTCCGAGAACGCGGAGAGGAACGTAGATTAGTTTTGGTTAAGTGCGTTATTGCGCCGAATAATGGCATGATTAAGATCCACAATAATAACAACGACGTTGGACGTAACGCGCAGTACCCTCGACATACCATGAAAAATGCTATAACGACAATCAGAGATAATCGTCGTCAAAGATATTAGCTCCGAGCTAGCGATTTTTTTTTTCATTTCACCGTCCCGTCCACGTATACCAGTTATATACATAATATACATTGTCTTTGTTTTCAAAGGGTTCAACTTATTAAAATACGACGTTTATTTTCCATATATTTTAAATTTTTATTTTTTTAATTTTCATTTTTTTTTTTTGAATAAGTTAATTATTGTTTTACGTTCAAAATATTGTTAGATCTTATAGGGTTTCTCGTCTTGGAAAAAATTCCATTGAGCAAAAGACCAAAGCATTTTTAAATTTTTTCTATTTATCTAAGATTCTTCTAAGAAGCGGTCACGGTAAAAACCATTTTAATGAAAAGAAAGAAAATATTTTTTCATAAAATGTCTGAAAGAATATTAACAGATTTTTTAAATTATTATGCGAGTATGATATTTTCGGTTTCATTAAATATTAGTTACTACAAAAAGCGTCCATGAAAATACTTCAGATAAATATTAGGAAAATGAGATACACTTATTTTGTCGAACAGAGTGATTCTAGGTATAAGCGATATATTTTCAAGTAAATAATTTGTGTAAAATTCCATTTAAATTATTGATTTAAAAATATTTATAACAAAGGCACTAATAATGAGTAATAATAAAACATGTTTTAAAAAGGCTATAGTTGTTGTGAATTTGTCAAGGGTTTAAATGACACCATGAAAAACCAAGTTGCTTAAAACATTTTTCTTTAATCAAGCTAATTATGGAAAATTAATTATCCGGAGATGCAAAAAGGAAATCGAAGAACTTACATTCCATTAATCCTTATACTCTCATCTTCGCTTATTAATATCACTTTTTTCATTTTAGAGAGATTAAAATGAACCAAAAAAAAAAAAACAAAACAAAATAATAATAAAGTTTTATAATTAAAAAAATTACTGAAATTAAGCTTGGTGATATTTATAGCAGCATTAAAAATACAAAATATTTGATATTATAAGACAAAACATAGTGTGCGTTTATATAAGAAAACATAATTATGCGACGTTAACGACTTTAGTTAAAAAAGTATTCAACATTATTGTAGTAATTCATAATACTCCGGTGCAATGGTACCACGATATTCTTGTCGCGTAAAACGTTTAACGCGGGCGCTTGATCTCAAGTAATAGCAGTATAATATAATAATACTTTGTACCTTTTGGCAATAATATACGAAGCGCATAAAATATATTTTTTTCACGATGCGTATAACTATAACGCCCGCTTGCGCCGTTCGGATAATATGCGGGCTCACTTTTTACATAACGCATTAGAAATAGGAAAGTTCCCGTGAAAAAGAAGAACGAATAGCGAACATACTCGGACGATCGTATTTTCACGCACCCGTGCGTGGTATAAATTATATCCTAATTCATCCGAGGAACTGACTTTTCATATTTTGTTTAGAAGAAGTCTTATCTGACCCATCGATCACGTCCTGTAACGCTGTTTAAACTTCGAAGTAAAACACAATGATACAGTAAATACAATGGAATATTCAAAGAAATGTAGCAGTTTATCGGTTTTATTACAAATAAATTAATTGGATATAGGTCAATGCCGAACGATTTTTAACGAAAAATTGTTATGTTGTAACTTTAGTAGTAAATGTAGTATTTAAATGAGTACATATTTTCTAAACCATTAGGTAAAATAAAAACTTAGTAACTTCAATGTTATAGAACGAGCAATAAATATACATTAATAATAAATGATGAACCATTCAATATTTAGTGGAACGATTCAATATAACCTCATTTTTCGTTAAAACATAATTCGTCGATTTAAATCAATAAATCTAAAATAAAAGAGTAAACAGGAATAGGGTATTAAATTATTTCAAATCTAAACTAAAATTATGATCTCTCTTTTTCTATATTTTTTTTTTAACATTATCGTAATTGGCGATTGATCTGAATTATTTTTAGCGGGAAAAGTAATCATTTTCAAATGATTTTCCTGTTTAAATGGTCACTATTTCGATTTTATACGTCGAATAAAACGCACGCATTTAAAATTCAGGCTACGCTCCCTGTTTATACGTGTGCCAGAGTAGGTGTACACTATTTTTGGCCTCGCACTCGCGTATGCGAATCAGCTTTCGCCCGGAACGCCTCGTGGCGGACCATCGTCGTCGTCGTCGCTCCGGACAGCACGTTTGATACACCTAATGATCGTATCGGACGAGGTGCCGGAAAACGAAAGTCTTCGTAGGCGGTAAGACGGCATCCGACGGGGCGGCGCTCATTAAACGCAGAAAACGTCAAACGGAAATCGCCTTAGACCGTACTCAATGCGCTTTGCACTTGACGCGATTTATTCCACCGCCGACGACCGCGTGACTCGCCGCCGCGTTTATATTCGTCTACGGAACCGGTGCGGGAGGGGCAATTAATTTCTTCGTCGCCGAGAAGGGTCCTCGCAAGCCGACGACGTCAGTTTCCCCAGACGAGCATTAAACTCACTCGCGGACGACCTCAATATAATATATATATATATATATATATATATATATATATATATATATATATATATATATATATATATATATACGTAGACAACAACAACTATATACCATTATAACATGGTTTACACGTATATAATATGTATAATATATTTATATACTCTCGCGGTGGTTATTTTGCGAGTACATACATTATAACATCTATATATACATTGTGTGTGTATATAATATATATATATATATATATATATATATATATATATATATGTACGTGTATATATACCGTGATGTCGTGTGCTTAGCTTCTACCTGCGCAGAGCCGTGTCGCGGCCTATGTAACAAACGACGAAACTTGCGATTTCCTCCGGGGAGTGGTTATGCCGTACACTACATTAGATCGTACGTTCTTATTATCCTTATCGCCCCCGCGTTATTATCGCGCGTAAACGCCACACAGTCGTCGGGTTCGTTATTTTCCAGACACGGCGGCTGCGGCGACGTCTGACGGAACGTCACGAGCATCCGATAAAATACTTAATAACAACGTACGCGTGACAATAATATTATCGTCGCGTGTGGAATAGGAAAACTTCGGTAAATATTTTTTCCACTTCGAGGAAAAACATTCCATCACTCGTATGGTTATTGTGGTTCGATGTCATTTGCGCGACTCTTTTTGCGAGTTTTGACGGTGAAATCAAAAATTTTGATAACACGGCTGTTTTATAATGTAATCGTATTTGATCGTAATGCAAAATAGGTCGACAAAACACTACACGATATTTATTTTACATTTTTTGGTTATTCAACAGTTATGGTAACGGGAAACAGAAAATACAAAAATAGGTTAGGATAAAAACGTATCAATTCATTCAAATCTTGAACAGCTGAGTGGTTAGAAAATGGAACACTTGTTCTAGAGATCATGGGTTCGACTTTAGGCAAAGCGACACTTGATCGCACGAATTGGTATTTTAAACAAAGATTTAACTTATAAAATAAAATAAATCTATTTTTATTAAAACTCATTAGCCAGAGACGTCGTTGTCAATAACTAACCACGAAACGGACTCCACTCCTCTTGTTGTTCACCCCGATATAATACAAATATATTGTAACAGACTTAATTTATTTTTAATATTTATAATGTGCATTTACAACGTCTTTTCAGCATATTCGATTTGTTGACCACATTTTAATTCGCGTTTGTAATACTGCGAGCGAAATGGATAGTATTCCTATTGTCTACAGTGTCGCTTATTAACTATTACCGTACGCGATACAATGTAAACAATCGTTTGGTATTATAATGTTATAATCACATTTTTATTCGCCGTCCGAAAACACGAACAATGAACCGAATACGCTTGCCGAAACTTCAAAACAGTCCGACGTAGCAGACAGCAATGGAACGCGAGTCCAAAGTTTTCGCCCTTACTTATATATCATTATTACGGCTGGCACACAATACGCGCGCACATTATATTATAATTTAATATGATATACAGTCGTCGTGTTCGTGTGTGTGTGTGTGTTCGTGTGTGTGTGTGTGTGTGTGTTCGTGTGTGTGTGTGTGTGTGTGTGTGTGTGTGTGTGTGTGTGTGTGTGTATGTTTGTGCGTGTGTGTGTGTGTATGTTAGTGCGTGTGTTTGCGCGTGTGAGCGCTTGTGCGTGCGATTACTTACGCGGACTGGCGTGGCGAAAAAAAAACGACACACAATTTTTTATGTGGGCGGAACCTCATCAATCAGAAGAGTTGTGGCGGCGCCGGACCGGATCCCCGCCGCGCGCGCGACGCCACAGCCTCTGCCGGGCGTGTACCGCGTACACATCGTGATAAAATAATAATAATATATACGCCCGCGTGCGCCGCGCGACGGTGGCGGCGAGAACGGCTTCGGATGCGAGCGAACCGCTGTCCGCCCACTGCAGTCCGTTCCTGCCGCCGCCGCCGCCGCCGCCGCCGCCGCCGCCGCCATCGCGTGTGCGCGCGTCCACGTTATGCGTTTTGGTTTTCAAACTTTTACGCGTCTTAAAAGATTAATTAAATCGCCGCCGAGCCGATTGCCGTCGGGGATATTAATAACACCACAATAATAATACGTTTTTATTGCCGTAATACCGTCCCGCGTGCCGCTTTTCCACCGCCACGTCCCTCACCCTGGCCGGCTGCCGGTATACCGTCCTCTCGGGGGGATGGGGTAGAAGATCGTACCGAGGACACGGGCCCCGTCGGACGTCGGATCGAACGATACCGGGTCGTGATGCGAGTGTGATTCCAGTCGCCTTGACCGACTAGAACAGTGGTTCCCAACGTGGGGGTAATCACCCCTCATGGGGTAAAACAGGACTTTTTGAGGGGTAAAAACTAGACTAGTTTTTTTTTTTTTTTTTTTTACATTATACCTACTCATTATTATTAGACGAGCATCGATCACGTGTACAACTATTGCAGTGACATTTATTATCATAATAATATAATAATTGTTGTTAATAGTTTTGGAAATAACCTTATGCCCTGACCCTAATGACTCTGATAATTTTTTTTTTTTTTTTTGTCTGGGGGGGTAATTATAAATATTCAACGTGATTTATGGGTCAAAGTATCTCAAAGGTTGGGAACCACTGGACTAGAAGAACGAGATTCGATACACGCCTACACAAGAGGATTTACTTTCCCGTGCAGTGGTCATAGTACCACATACCTCCGTCAAATTATTACATAAAAAATAAAAAGAAATCAACGTCCGTTATTGAAAACACTGAAAAATCGATGAAAAATCTCGAATTTCAATTTTAATCAGGACGATTAATTTATTATTTTTTTTTTTTTTTGTCATCACAGTCTAAAACACTTCGTTTCACCGTCCATTGTGCTGGTCATACACTTTTTTGCTACTGAAGTACCGGGTTTTGAATCGAAACAACAATACGACAACGGTGGTTTTTATCTTCTACCCTATCTACTTTATCTACTAGTTTACGGCTACTGTTTTTACGGAATTCTATCGCCGTCGCGTCGGCTGCATTCGACAGCGATCATAATAACGTCAATGAAAATATTAACTGCAACACGATATTATTAGGTAGTGTGACGAATGCGATCTCGGATTCGACTGCTCGCAAGACCGTTTTTCGTTACTCTGCGAATTGCGCATAATATGTGGTGTGCCTTTAGGTACAAACTCGAAAACTTTCGCGCGTACACCAGAGAAATCTCGACTCGTAATATTTATTCGACGTATGGTTAAAACGTCTTACACAACTTTCAGTGAAGCCAAGAAAACCAGGGACATCTAAACTTCCGTTAACAATAATAATAATAATAATAATAAAACATTTCATTTTCTCCCGACACATTACACGGTATTCTCGCTACGTTATTTTCTGTTTCCGGCGTTTCGTACGGAGGTCACACTATAGCTTTCAAACACAGCGTTATTGACTTTTTTTTATTCGAGTCTGGATGTATATTATTACTGTTATTATTATCAGATTTTTTTTTTCTTTTACATAAATTGAAACGATAATTGATTAAACTCCAAACAGAACGTCGGTGTATAAATCATTATTATATAATGATATTATTTGCGATCGTTGTACATTAAGTACATTTGCACATGCAGAACAGAAGCGATCAAGGCTATTCGACAATTGAATATATAGGTATATAAGTATATACACGTTTTGTAAAATTATGACGTTTGCAATAAGCTTTATCAACACGGACCGACAACCAGACCCTTCGAACCAAACAATAATTTCATTTTAATCCTAAATAATCTTAGCAAAAAAAAAACGAAATATACTCGAGCCTTTAATTGATGATAAATAATCCGTCGTACACTCAGCGATAATACGGGTATGTTATGGGTACCATAATTATTATAATTTAAAATTGCACATAAAAAAAATTATAGTATATATTATTATCAAGGGGCGTTGAATAACGACGTTTAAAGGGGTAAACTTTGCCAATTTACATACACGCCTCTGCGATTAAATATGTAGAAAAAAATATAACCGGAACGAAAAAAGGTTGGAAATCGGTTTAATATGTTGTGCCTTCAATTTCATGTGCATTCAAACATTCCTCTTATTAAAAAATTAATAATAATAATAATAAATAAAAATAAAATTACTCGTGCACAAGAGGATAACATTAAAATGTTTACACCGATACCGAGTCACGCGTCGTATACAATTATTTCTCGTTCGTTAGGACGTAAGTGTGCGTCATAATTTATGAATAACGATTGGAAAAAATTGTACTCAGTGATTCTGTAATGATTTACTCTGAATCGATTAGTAGAACGGACAAAATATCTAGATATTTTCTCATATTGCTGAGTTTAAGAAAATAAATACTTATGTAAACGCTCATTACAAATTATGTATGTATTTGCATACGTGTGTAATATTAATAATATTGTCTACATTATTATATAATTCAACCATTTTTTAAAATTTTTTCATCGTTCTTTAAATATTTTAAAGCTTTTGCGTCAAATTCAAAGTCTATTAAAAAACCTCGTTCGGTGTTAGGGCGTTTACTACCGTTTGTTTTAGTCGTCGTAACAATATTATGTACGCCGTATCCCTGTGTCTCGATGTAACTCACACGGCGTTTTAAGAATCCTTAAAAAATTTAAGAATTCGAGCCGTTTATAACCCAAAACAGTAATTATAATAGTAAGTACATAGAACAATGCGTCACGGAGGATCGTTTTAATAATAAATTGTATGGTTTCCCCTAAGTAAACTTATAAGTATGCCAACGCGTCTGAAGTCATAATAAAATAAGGAAAATATCGTATATGTGTATTTACGTACGTATATACACAAACACAAACGTGTGTGTGTGTGTGTGTGTGTGTGTGTGTGTGTGTGTGTGTGTGTGTGTGTGTATGTGTATGTGTGAGCGTGTGTGTATTATTATATACCGTTTCACTCCAAAGTGCCATTATAGGTGACGTTATTCTTAGTAATGTAATTTGTACGTTGGCAAATGCACAACGTTCCGTAGCCAAAAGCTCGCCGCCATTTCCCACCGCAAACATATGAACGCCGTCCGTGTGTGCGTATGCGTGCGTGTGCGTGCGCGCGCGCTCGTGTGTGTGTGTGCGTGTGTGTGTGTGTGTGTGTGTGTGTGTGTGTGTGTGTGTGTGTGTGTGTGTGTGTGTGTGTGTGTGTGTGCATGTGTGTGTGTGTGTGTGTGTGTGTGTGTGTGTGTGCTTGCATGTGTGCGCGTGTATGCGTGAGTGCGCGTGTAATGTTTGCGTTGCAGTTTAACGTACGAACATTTTCAAATATCGATTATTACTTAAATTAAAAGATTACACGCGACTTTGTTTGTTCTCGCAGACCGATCCCACGAATTAAAACGTCTCGAGACGCGGACCGACACGGTATAATACGGTTTTTATTGCGCGCCGCAATACCTCGGGGGATCAGTTGGTCGGTCTGTGTGTGCACGAGAAATTAAGTCGAAATAAAATGAACGAGTTACGACGTGGAGTGTTTTTTTTCACCCTCTCACTCGCACCGAAAACGCGCATTTACGTGTTGTGCACCGGCGTGTATGCGGTACGGCCGATCGTGGCCACTCGCAGGAATCATTGTATATGTTACATTTAATTCATTTGATGTAACGCGAAACAAAACAAAAACCAGAAACAAAAAACAGTACGGATGAGTACGACCCGATCAAAATCTTGTTTCGATTCCGACGGTCTATTAGTTGATTAAATTAAATCGCCGCGCGTATTTTCGTGTACGTAACAAATAAATGGTGTCGTGGTGGGTTGTGATACTACAAAAAGTCCCGGCGTACCGCTGCTGCGGCGTGCCCGACGAATGACTTTGAACTCTGTCCCACAGCATCGTATTGACCAATAGCGATACTACGTACACGATGTATATGTGTGTGTGTGTGTGTGTGTGTGTGTGTGTGTGTGTGTGTGTGTGTGTGTGTGTGTGTGTGTGTGTGTGCGCAATATATACACCGACGCAAAGCCCGGGACGGCGGGAAAAAGATTCCGTGAAAGTTTTATTGTCACTGATAGAAACATATTATACCGATTAAAGTATACAGCGTACTGGTACGCATTATTACGAAATGGGATTTATCGAGTTCGATACGAGTCCCGGATACCCGAAGATTCCGTAGTATTGTCTAAGACTTCGGTAATTGCTATACACATATTATTGTCTATTTAAAAAAAAAAAACCATTCTTCGTTCCGCGGGTGTTCTCCGTTCGTTCCTCGGGCGAGATTTATATTGGTGGCGGGCGTATTACATTTTAAAGAAACGAATCGATTATTTTTAGCTAAACGATTTCGGACAACGCTCCGGTGAAATTTAAAGGAATTCGAGTACTGACTTAAAAACACTTTTTAAAAACAAAAAACAAATTCTAAAAAACGAACTTTACGAACTTTCAGATATTTTTTAAGTACTGTGACTAAAGTAGAGGTATATGAGAAATGCTATGTTGATTTTTCTAGGTTTCGATATCAATACACTCTACGCGGGAAAGAGTTAACGACATTTATTTTGGAATACGTCAAATAACGGGGTCTTGATGATTTTTAGTGATATTTTTTAAGATTTTTGTTATGTTTGTAAGATTTTTTCAATGTTTTTTCAGAGTTTGTACATAAAAACAAGAATACGAGGTTTAAACTCTAACTATAAGTTATGTATCTTTTTCATTAGTTTTTTACATAAACTTTTTCAGACTTCATTTAAACTTAAAAGTAAGAACGAGATCGTAATACGCTGGATATGTTTTTCGAATTTCCCATATTTAATAATACGCTCTTATGAACTATTTTATTTTTTTATTAGTTTTCCCGATTTTTTTATTATTCTTAAGTACATAAGTAAACTTATAAATCACTTTTTCATTACTGCAGCTATTTCATCGAAATTTTGTTTGATATTACAATAAAGTTTTTTATACTCATCATTGAATTTACGAATTAAGTATTAAACGTATTATGCAATTTTTAAAACACTTATTAAAAAAAAAAAAAAAAAAATGTCTTATAAATAATCTACTTTCGAATGAAATCATTAATCGATATGTATTCATGGTATTACTTGACAACTGACACGTAACTTTCCGTACCTATGACTAAGTATTAACATTTCATTGTTATTTATATAGAGTCGAAATAATTTTTGAAAAAAAATAAAAGCGTCAGACTGCATTAAACTTCAGTGCTGAACATAATTTCCGGAGCCACAAAATATACGTAAAACGTATTTTACAGTCATAATTATTATAATGAAAAAGAAACTTTTTAGACACTAAAAAAGATTTTACGGATCAGTTACTTAAATTTATTTACCAATTAAAATTAAATTGCTTGATTATTTTACGTTAAAACATCATTAAATATAGGAAGATTAAATAATCGTAAAAACTTTGAAATTAAAATAATAATAAGGTTAAAAACATTATAAGTTATAACACTTGCGATAAAGTGTTAACTAACGAACTCTCTCGTGCATTATCATCTGATACGCTAGACTGGTTGAGCAAATACGGATTCATAGACATGTCAAATATTTATATCAACAGACGTAAGTACGTTAAGTTTAAATCAACGTAAATCTATTTTTGACTCAACACTTGTATGAAATGCGCAATTAAAACGATTGATCGTAATCCCTTAGGCCAGCCGTGTGTAAATGTATTTGTGTATACAATATGCATATAAATTCTGTAACGGATTGTTTACACTGAACTTCGTTAGTAATTGGATTTAAACTTGAAACACTCTATTCAAACTGATGTAGCCTTGATCAGTATAAATCAATTTGAATTATCTCCAAAGAATATTAGTTAATTAGGTGTTTCATACATCCGACGAGACAAACATAATAGTAGTGCAATATTTTTTGATGACATTATTGAATTTTCAACTTATAATGAATTCAATGGAAATCGGCATTCAAGGAATACAATGTAATATCATAAACAACTTATACATCTTATTTTCCTTTATTTATTATTATTATTATTATTATTATTATTTATTACAATACATTTTTTTTTTCAAAAGTATACAAAGATGTATATAACATCCGAGTGTGTTTGTCTTTATTTTCTCACAATAACATTTGAAGAATTGAACAAACAACGCATTCGCAAACTAATAACCAATATTTATTGGATATGTAGTATGATATATATATATATATATATACTTATAATTGCTGTATACATAAAGTTCATAGCCTATGAGTATATTGTAAACTTCTAATGTTATTTGAAGGAATATTTTTTTTTAATAAAATTACCAATTAAAATAAAACAAGAACATTTATTTATATATACATCAATTAGTTTCAAATTATAAATGTTTCGTTAGAATTAGTATAGTATTTCAAAACGGTACCTATAGTAAAGTATTTCTGCTTAAAAATTAAAGTTATTTTAACATTTATTTCTATTCATAAATATTATTATGCTCGTTACGTTGTCGAAAGATAATTATTTTATGTTGAATACATAAAATGTAAAACATATTTCAAACACCGCCATTCATCGCTACCAAGTTATATAGGATTAATAGAACACAATGCAGCACGATTTAGAAGATTTTCTGGTTAAACAGTTAAAAAAAAAAAAAATATTATAATGAATCAAAAGGGAACATTTTTAAGTTTATCGGGTAAACATTTTCAAAACTTGTACTAATTAAGACTTTTAGAGATACTACGTGCTCAATTATAAATCTCGCTTTTTCGAATGAATTAAAACTTATCAGACTCTTTTAAATTTCCAACACTAGTTTTTCACTGGAGTATCCGTCAAAATGTAACACAAACGTTAAAATTTGATTTCTTTAACGCACTATTTTGAATAATTTTTCAACTGGAAACTATGTTATATGCACCTTATTTAAGCGTTAATATTATTTTACTTAGGATTCGTCGAAGCACTTGAATTAATACGTAAGAATAAAAAAAAGTCTGAATTGTAATTTTTTGTGAGTTAATTAAAATGTTCACACTGTTTTCGATTGTTCAAACATTTTTGGTTTTAAGATTGATAGTTCTAATCTGACTGTTAAAACAAACGGTTTATTGCAAACGCCAACATGTTTGAGTCGTGTTTTCTATCTTATAACAGTAACAACAAAGTCCCTAATCATATCGTGAAATACAACGCAAGTGTTTCATACTCGCCTTACACTTCATATAAGATGTGATGATAAATTAAAATGATATGCACTCGGTGTCTTAAAATTTAGAAAAATGTATTTCCGGTGTACGTCTAATAGTATAAGATATTTAGACATGTGTCAAAAAAATACTATAACTATAATGATTTTACTTGACCGTATGTCCGTATCATTTAGTACAATTGTATAAACAAATTGTATTATTATTATTTTTGTATTTTGTGAACACTACAATCATAATATTAAGCCTGCCGAGTAATTTCCGAATTATTGGGAAATAAACCATTTCGTACAACATAGTAATATACTATAATTCGAACGGATTTGGTCGAAAACTATCCGTTCAATAGATACTCGACCAGTTTCCGGCTACGTTTGATATTATTTCGAAATCTCGTCAGTTCGAACTATTATCACACGTCGGTCATTGAACACGTATTGTCGTGTGAATTATATCAATACCCTTTGCGTCGTACGCGCGTCGTCGAGATCGTATCATAGTAGTGGCGTGCCCGTCATCGTAAGGGTATCATCTCTTCGGACGGGATCGAACACAAGCGAGACAACGGCCTCGAGTACGGACGGGGCCAGAAACCACACGACGACGGTCCGGTCCACTGCGACAAGACCCGCGGGCACGAGAGTGAGACGTGTTTTAACGCCGTCCATAAACTTGACAGTCGCCTGGGGACCGTTTCCGGGGAAGCGAATAGATCTCCGTGTACGCGCGAGAACCGGCCTTTTCCTAATTTAACCGTTCGCGGGAATAACGGATCGAGCTATAGTGCGGAAAAATCCGCGAGCCCGTCGAATCTGTACCGGCCTACCCGTCATTCTGGAAAGTTTCTAAATCGCATATTCCTCCCCGAAAGTTCCGACTTGCAGTTTTGAACAATGTGGCCCCAATAAATCTACCGAATTTAAATACGTGCATATATATATATATATATATATATATATATATATATATATATATATATATATATATATATCTTGTGTGTGTTTTGTACACATACAAGCGACGTATTGTTTTCTTTAAGGATTCAGAAATGTTGTCGACTGTGAAATACGTTTAACGTTATTGTTTTTTTTTCTGTTTTAGACGTAGAATATATTCCAAGAAAGTAATGTTCAATACATCTTTGGATAACGTCAATTGAGGTAAGCGATTTTTGTTTCGGAGAAAAGACGCGCGCTTTTACGAAAGTCTACTAGTCGATCCCTCCATGTATATGTATCGTAATATTAAACTCTTATGCGAAACGGATCGTTGTCGACCTTCGAGCCGGACAAACAATGAAAATAAATAAAACGTAGGTATAATAAGCGTGGCACTCGTTGGCGAGTTCAAGAGCGAGCCGAGACGACCTTTTTCGGTGACCGATCGCGTCGGACTCGAGTCGTCTCGGTCGGTCGGCCCGACGGCGCGATGGATACCCGTAGGGTTGGCGTACGTTCGTGTTTGTCGGTGTCCTCGTCACGTCGGCTTGTCCTAACGCGGTCGACAATCTTTTCACTCGACCCGGTAGCAAATACAGCGAGTAAAGTAGCGTTCCTCAAATGGGGGTCCGCGGACCCCTAGGAGTCCGCGAGAAGGTATTTAGGGGGCCCGCAAAAAAAAAAAAAGGCGTGATGGCGTAAAAGTGAAATTCGTTGTATTTGATATATTTGTTATTGTGATTTGTGAAATATTGTAAATCGGGTTTTCCTAATATAAATGATTTAAGTGTGTATAGGTATGATAAGAGTATAATACGAAATTTATCTGTGAATTCTCAGACTTACGGGTTTACCTATCAACTGGGGAGCCAGATTTCAAAAAACTAAGTGCTAGCAAACGAGCCAAAGGATCGCATTAAAACTAAATCTTTAACTTAATGTCTTAGTGTATAGATACATAGTACGGCACGTGTCGATTAAAACAAATAGAAATTTCCAAATTTTTTCGGATTTGATTATTAAATTTGATTTTCGCTAATTCGTATTTATCTCATGTGAAAATATATGACAAAGTCGACATTTTGGGGGGTCCGCAAAATAGTGGTGAGAGGTCCAGGGGCACGCGAATGAAAAAAGGTCGAGAAACGCCGGAGTAAAGGACCTCACAGTGGACTTTGTCGAACTTTTTCGATCTCTGTCGAACGCGGCGTTACCGCGAGCTGCACCCCGTCGCGACGGGCCGTGCCGGCGATAGAGACGCGTGACCGGACGTTACCGACACTCTGAACGGGGACGAGAAAAAGGACCGCGTGGCCGTACGAAACGAACAGAACACGTACACGAGCAGGTATCGTCGGCGTGCGATCGACGCGATCGCCGTCGCGAACAACCACGACCCACCACGGTACACGGCGCCGCCGCGCGATCGTCGGTCGTGACAACGATCGCATTTCCCCTGCAGTGGCGGCGGCGGCGTTATCACGTTTACTGGAGGCGGTGAGACCGATAACCCTCTTCCGGTCCGCCGCGGCGCTCCTGTATTATATGTATATAAATAGGTGTCCGATGCAAACGAAACGGAAAACGTCGGTCGGTCGGTCGGTCGGTCGGTCGCAGGAGCTGACGGGTTATTTATTAGCCGTATAAATCACACGTACCCGACGGCGGCGGTGTATAACGTAATATTGCGATCGTAACGCGATAACATCCACGTCGGCGCCGTTATTGCGCCCATCGTTTACTGCCGGCCCCGCGACCGCGTTGTCGCGTACGACCGGCGCGGCGCCGCGGCGTGACGACGCGGTCGCGGGGCCGAGCGACCGACCCAGTCGTACTCCGCGCGAAACCGTGTGCGACACGAGTTCAGGCCCTGATTTACGCATGTGCATGCGGTGCACAAGCACTGGGCCCCCAAATTTTTAGGGGCCCCAATATCATTCTGTATTTTACAAAAAAAAATAAAAAAATATGGTAGTATTGAGGATTTTGAGTACGTGATGAGCAATAATAATATTATGGAAACGGATGTAAAATTATTATGTAATACGTGAATGAATATACTTAACACAATATTTTAATTCGTCGTAGTGTGATTAGTATAATACATAGAATAATGGTGTAATAGCACAGATAAAATAAAATGGTTTCATAAAAGCTGCGATAATAGCGTGATAAATGATAACTAGAATATCCATAGACGACAAACCACACCAAGATATCTATTATTGATTTGTGCCATAGGTCTATATCAAGATTAAAGATATATGTTTAATCGCGCTCTATACTAAGATAGATAACATTCAATTTATAGAACTGTGGTATAAGGTCTATGAGAAAATCAGTCATTACATTGATTAAATATTAATATAATAATCTGTGATTTCTATTTACTGACTTGTGGATGTGATAACTGTTAGTATTTTTTTTTTCATGTTTACTGAAATTTTCAGTTAAGAAGGACCCCCAAAAAAATAGTGCACAGGGCCCCTATTTTTGTAAATCAGGGCCAGGACACGACGTTATCATCACAACAAGTACAAAAACACAAATCGAACCGGCCCCGTTGTCGTCGTATTGTATCGCACTGGTGTTCCGTTTTCGTTTCGTTGTTTTTTTCTCGCTTTTTTCAACGCGTCTCTGTACCGCCGGATTCCCCGGGAAGTTTTGTAATATCTCGTGCATTCATCCGGTAGAGCTTGTCGTCAATCGCGAATCGTCGTAAACGTCGGCGACCGATGCGCCGCGCCGGTACTATTTTAAATAATTTGTTTATGTCGTGACGAAATCGCACACATGTTCTAATCCTGTTTTGTGAACCAAAAATATGTGGTTATTCGTCATTTAAGTGAACGGTTTTCATTAAAATAGTGTATGTCTATCCTTATCTTTATTCTGAAAAAATATTTTAATTCTCCTTAACGTGTACGGGGAAACCATTGAGGCGCATTTGAAATTGAACAAATTGTTTTTAATCGATTACATTTATGTATATAAGAGTGATGTCAAGTTTTTATTGTTTTAAAACGGTAACAAGAATTTATAACGGGAAACATTTTGTTTTATTTGTATTGTAAGGCCAATAGTGTAAGAGATATTATATTATTTAATGTTTACAGTAGCAAAAAAAAAAAATCAGACTTTTGCATTATAATCCATGGTAAAATCACAATGTAGAAATTTTCACGGAACATTCTTTATATATTATAGCGATGACTTTTGCTCGATTCGACAAATCGGAAAAGAATTTCTACTTCATTTCATTTTATTTTTTTTTTTGTTTTGTTATTTTTTTAATCAACATTTTATATCGTGTAACATTTACGTAGTGCACAACATCGATACCGAACAAAACAGAATGCAGTACACGTTAGTTTTCGTTTTCGGAATGACAGAGGAGAAAACCACCCCTGTCCGTCCTCGTTTAAATTAAAAACAGTTCCATTTTTTTTTTTTTTTTTTTTTTTTTTTAAGTATATTACACGGTGTTTTTAATTGTTTACGCACAGACACCGATATTTGAACAAACGACATTTTATAAAATATACTGTATAGTAATTCAATACGCAGAAATTAATCGACTCTTAAGTGTAACATGTACGAAACGTTATTGTTGTTGTTGTTATTATTATTAATATCATTTATTTATTATCATTATTATTATTATTATTATTATTATTATTGTAAGTGGTGTTAAATAAAAACCATGTCAGATCGTAATAATTCAAAATAACAAAATACGGGACACGGAAGAATAATGTTCGCCAAGTGTAAACGCGCGTCGCTGATCACAGTGTTATGACCGACATTAAAAAAATATCACTATGGAATTGACGTGTATTATTCAATGGATTTTATTACGTTATAATGCATATTTATATCTGTACACGAAACATAAATCATCGTCAAAACGTTTATTCTTCGAATGTGGTATACATATTATTTTATCTATACAAGACGGACACATATAGATAAATTGCGTGAAACGCACCAGACGGATGTATATATATTTATGCGCAAGATATAGTATTACATCATGACGTGTATACATGATAATAACGCGCCCCCTTACGAGTGTTTATGATTATCATCGTATAGAATACGGTACACGAAATTAACATCGCTTTTACGGCTAAGTATTGAAAACGATTTGTAAATAGTTTTGTGAATCGACGGCGCGGCGGCCGATAAATACGTGCCGGCGAACGAGTGTTTTATACGTGCCGGGAACATGTCGTCTTTGCGCGAAATCGTAATGTTTACGAGGAAAACAATTTACGTCATAAATAACTTAAAGAGTTATGAACATAAGGGAAATGCATCAGCAAACAAAATTGTTTTCGTTTCCCTTGAGGAAATGAAATGAAATAAATTATAGCGGAATTTTACGAGCGATTCGTGTACTATATTACATTTTGGGTGCGAAATACTTTTATGTTCAGCACAATAATTATAAGCGTCCCGGTCGGAGCTGGTTATACAACCAGAAAGTGGAACGATTGCGTGATAAAACTCCTGGTTTAATGTTGAAGAATATTTGCGTAAACCAGGCTATATTAAGAATTGCGAGCTTCCGTGGCATCACGTTTTGCGTTAAAACAGCGTTCGTAAAACAACAGTAGCGTGGTAAAGAATATCACATTCGTGTGTTCATGTTCTTGTCATGGACACGCTCGTGTGTTTGTGTGTGTGTGTGTGTGTGTGTGTGTGTGTGTGTGTGTGTGTGTGTGTGTGTGTGTGTGTGTGTGTGTGTGTGTGTGTGTGTGTGCGCGCGCGCGTGCGCGCGTGTGCACCGGAGAAGGCTTTCAGATATGACGTTAAATTAATTGGAACTCACGAACATCAAGTATACATCAAAACAACTTGAAAATTGAAGAAGCATTAACGCTCAATAAGTTTTGAAAATCTAACAGAAATGTTTTATGCGAAATATATTTTCGGACAAATCCAGATATCGTTTGAGTGCAGTATATGAATAAAACAAAAAGTACAGATTAATAGCTAACTGCGCTTTTGTGTAAAAGAGATAAATTTGTAATATTTTTCTGTTATATAGGTTTTTAAACATATAATTGAAAAAAGAAAAACAACCCACAGTCTCACAGAATATAAACTAAAATACACGCTGTTCTAGAAACAATCTGTGACGGTCGATCTTTAGTAATGACACGAGCTAAAACTTCTACACAAACTTCGATTTATTTCGTTTTCCACTAATCTGATACTTAATAGTAAAGATAAACTTATCATTTTTCATTTTTCAGTTTCCATCGCTATAAGAAAAGTGTATTGGATTTATTTTGGGTGTTGTTTTTTTTTTTCATTTTTTTCGTTTTTTCATCTCAATTAATTACTTTTAAGAGTTTTTATTTAGCGTGTTGCAGCAATTATTTTGCTTGTGTATATTATACGAGTATGTATAGGTTTTGAGGTATTTCATTACTGAAATCGTAATATCATATTTTAAATTGAGTTGATTTTTAATTTTTTTTTTTAATGCAATGTGATCATCCAATTGCAAAATAAAGTATGTATTTAACAACGTTCAAATAATAATAAGTTGACTCATTGTAACATTTTTTTCAAAGTGACATAATGGCTTTCACGTATACTTCTTTCGTAAATTGAACGAAATAAACGTTCATTATTTTTCATGATACGTTGTTCGTCTTTTCATAAAAATTCAGTTGGTATTTATGAAGTAAAAAATAGTTATTAAATATTCGTTTATACTTGTAAAAATTACTTTTTAAAATCATTTTGAATATTTTAAGTTTATTTATTAAGTTGTAATTGTAACGAGACTTTATATATTATATAATATAATGTACATACAAATATGAAATGTAAATAAACAAATATTTTTACACCTTATTTTTGTATGAGATAAAGAATTATGTTAAAAATATTTATTCAAATTCGCAACAATAATACTAGCTATTACATCTAACCAAGTTAACAAGTTAAATTTAATGTGTCTAAGTAGAGATCAGTAGGGTAATTTTTATTTTAAATTCAACATTATTTAAATTTGTGTTATAAATTATAACATTATTTTAATTTCTGTGCTGTTTCAAGACATATTGTGCAAACAATAAATTGTCCTTTTAAGAAAACATTATTTAAATTTAATGTTAAGTATTTTTATTTTTTTTTTTTAGATAGTTAAATTCAATTTAAAGTACTTAAATACCTAACAACGATTATCTAATTTTGTAACATTATTAATAAATCTAAATAATTTATACAAAAAAGTAACGTTTAATACAATACGTTTTTAATTCGTTTATATATATAATATATTTTCTATTTATTCTTAGACGAATTAAAATTTGAATAAACGTAGTGCAATCAGCTCAACATAATTTTTCTCTAACTACAGTATAACATATAGTAGTCTTCAACTC
The DNA here is from genome assembly GCA_027580255.1 of Therioaphis trifolii. Classification (NCBI taxonomy): domain Eukaryota; kingdom Metazoa; phylum Arthropoda; class Insecta; order Hemiptera; family Aphididae; genus Therioaphis; species Therioaphis trifolii. The sequence continues at coordinate 16,027,491 of CM050409.1, read as the reverse complement.
TGTACGCTTCAGGATAGAATTACGAGCAATTGTATCTTTTTTTGACAGTCAAATGTAGTTTAGTGTAAAGTTAAGACACACAATGCACGTTAATTGTATTAAAATTCAATTAATATGAAGTATTGTAGCAGTATAGTAATTACATTTTTCATATGTCCTATTGTGCTGAATATTTAAAACACCTGTACACGAGGAATATTATATATTTACATACACCAGTGTCTATCAAGCACATAAAAGAGTCCGATAGGAATTTTTCGAAAGAGTCCTCTCTGAAAAAAAGTTTAACTTTTCCATGGGATTTTCGACAATAAAGCATTACTGAATTTAGTTTTAATTGATTCTCTCATATTTTCGATGGAGCGTATATAAAATAAACGCGTTTGACCATCTGTCCATACGCTTGGGCCTGGCCAACGTATATTGATGAATTATAAATTTTCCACTTACGCAACCAACATACATATGTATGTATCAATGTTCCATATGAAATTGCAACTCACGGGGAAAACGTCCATTTTTTTCTTTGAAAGTAATCATACTATGAGTAAACATTAATCACTCATATACGCAACATAAATAGGTATACATGTGTTTATGAGTGGATAAAAGAACATGAAATTAAAATCGATTTCTTCTAACGGAAAAACGTACTATTAAAAATGTACTCAAATAAACGTTTATTAATGTAATCTGAACCTATCGGTAAATACCGTTGTCTATAATTGTTATATAATTTTTTCACCATGACAATTTAATACTTTACTCAGTTTAATGTAGGTACGGTAGAATATAACGGCCCGCGCACACGTGTGTTTGTTCAATATCTGTCGGATATAATACGAAAGAGTATAAAATGGCTGATATAAGTATAATTTTTTTTATTTGAATTTAATATGTATTCCGATTTACAAAGGTCAATGTTTACAGTCCGTGTCACATGTTGTAGCCAGACATACTCAACTGCGGAACAAATCCAAAACAGCGATAAACGTGCGAAGAATATTCGATGATTTTTAAATAAAATAAACAAATACCTAACATAATTGTTTTCGAATGAGCCGAAATTATTCGGTATTCAAAAATAAAATTACTCCGCGTGTTCATATGTTTACGGTTCGTTAAAAATCTTCACGACGTTATGCAATCAGTCCTTCGAATTCACCGTGACCAACAAATATTTATACTTTTAGATCAGCGACTCGGTGAGATTCCATTGTTCCGGCTGTTATTCCAGACACGCCTTTGAGACGCCTAGGTCATGCTCACGTATATATATATCTTAACAAAAGAATGACGGTACGTTACTTCGAGTCAACACAATGACTTCGAATCGAGAGCGACGCACGGATCAAACGTTTTCGCGGTTCTGTAAAAAAAAAAAAAAATATATATGTTTATTAATTTTTCGAAAGTCGTATTTCATCGTTGCCCGCGGACGGCTCCGACGTAATTAGGACGTCATACCAACACGATTCGACGCTGGGAACAATGTTCTATGCAATAAACGCACACGTCGCCCGACACGGATTGTTAACCGGATTACGCGCGTCCACGAATCGAAACATTTCAAAAATTGGCCAGAGCCCCTACGGGCAACGTATACTCTCGTATGTATTACAAAAAAGATATACACACACACACACACACACGTATATACCTTTTATATATGAGTTCGGACTGTGTGGCGTCACGGAGTCGGGACTGGGGTGGGACAGGAGAAAAAATTGATTATCGTCGTCACCCGGATTCGGGATACAACTCGATTATTGCGTGTCCTGCCCGGCTATTTGGCCGGGAAAGGCAACGCGTGATTTTTTTTCACCCCCGTCGTACCCAGAACGCAATATAATCTACGGTCGCGCGGACATTGAAATTCCGGACACTGTATTGTGTTTTCATATGAAAAGGGTTGTGAGAAAACGTAGGTGTGGCGTTAGATAAATTCCCATATGTTCACATAGCGCGTGCGCACGCACGCACATACTACATACACACACACACCCACACACATGCGCGTGGGTGTGTGTGTGTGTATGCGAAATTCTCACGTGTCGTCGCACAGTTCTGCGAAAAAGGTTGGTCACATCATTTGAAAGGAAAACTGAACAAAAAAATAACCCCACGCATTGTGTCGGTTTCGTCTCGTTGTTGAAGATATCGCGTTACACTGCATTTACATTTATCCGTGAAATAAGTTTTCGACTTTTAAACGTTATGAATACACTTCGACAACCGTTTTGGACTTAAATTCAATACTTCGAGACATTATACAATAGATGTAACTCCTGATGAATTATACCCAAAAGGAGCTAAAGCCCCTTACCAACCCCACCCCTTTTGATCAACGTATAATTATTACGTAATTAGATTACAATACACTAACTTTCAGTATAATACAGTATTTTGATGTGTGTAAAATATTTTAGTATGTATAGCTTTATGTATAACTATTCAAGATACTACAGAGTACTGGTTTGAGTTAGCTCCTAGATTAGTTTATAGCGATTTTAAAATGTGTTAATTTTTTTTTTTGATATTTATTGTTTAGTGAAATGTATCATTTACCTAATATTGTTTTGAATAACTCATTCTTGAAAATTGATCTTACTAATATTCCGTGTCCAGTAAAAAATAGAGATTTAATAATTAATTATGCCGCAAACATTAGTTGATTAGTTTTTATTATAAATCTTATCTTAATTTCGACTAACATATTATTATCAGGTAATAATATTTAAATATGTAAATGTATCTATAAAAAAACAACATTTTTAACATTAGAATAATTTTGTGGTTCAATATTTTAAATTGATATTTTTTAGTGATAAGGGAGAATCGTACTAAAATTATATTCAATACATTTGCACTAATATGTATACTTCACGTTAAATTTAAAATTACATATTTTCAATGAACACAAAAAAACATTCAATTAAATTCTGATGTGTTATACGTTTATATAAACACAACCTGTATTATTGTTACCAATATTTAGTGTGTACTGTGTTTCGTTGACAGCGCAAGAAATGAGTACTCTGCGAAATAAATGAAATGAGATTACTGTGAGATAAAATCTACCAATGAAAAAAGATAATTCAGAGCACATTAATTGTAAAGTAAAAGATTGTGAACATTTATATGTGTAAGTGTATAAGTCTGGTCACACGCACTGTCTTGCTTCCTGAAATAAATCAAATCATACAGTATTATAAGAGACAAATAAATGAAAACCAAGTGAATTGCAAGTACCTATATCAACAGTTGAATAAAACTTGACATTAAAAAAAAATTAATTTGACAAAAAAAACCTAAATATGTTGTCCTTGTAGGTGATAATTTAATTTAATCATACCTGAAAAAATTCAAGAAAACAAACATGTTTAAAAAATGAAAATGTATCAAAAATAATGAAATCATAGTTACATTTATTAACATGAATACATATCAAACTATAAGTCGAAAGTTTTTGGTCAGACGGGTATATGCGCGACACTGAAGAATTATTCACGACAAAATGGAATAAAACGTATTTGTAAGTAAAACTCACTTCACGTTATTTACTGGTGAATTATCATTCATTACAATTTACAATATAGGTCAGCAAATCAGTTGTATAAGTTAAATGGAGAAAACAATAGAAAATGACAATATTGAAAAAGAGTTTATTATATAATTGGATAAGATATTACAGAATTAGTAAGTTTCCAACATGTACCGATTCTCATCAACAAGATAAAGATAAAATAAGCTTAAATATAAAACCATTAAACAAACTTTAATTTAGAAGGATTACTGTTAGGGTAATTGGATTTACTACAAAGCTAGGTAACATTTTAGCTGACTTAATGATGTTCTTTTGAATCATCGTGTATTCGAAAATAAGTCACGTGGAAAAAATATAAGATTTCTGTACAAGTCGAGATTATTTTTAGTTATTAAGTTGAAAATATCTTAAGTTTCTTGAACGTTTTTTAATTTTGTCGTAATTATCGTGATTTTAAATTTACATCCATTTTATTTCAATATTCCGTTTATTTTCACCGGCATAATATTTGAAGAATACCAATATTGTATTGAATATTATATTACGTGAAAGTTGAACAAATAAATAGCAATAATTTATACGATTACTATACGGGTATATGAATTGTTACATGGGAAATGAAAAAATATTATTCATATTATAAATACATTTGTTGAAGTTCAAAGAATAACAATTGAAAAACTTCCAGATAAATCATAAATTGAATGCTATATATTTATTTGATTTGAAATTCATTAATCCATTAGGAATAATTTAAAACAAATTGTATACTCTAATACGGTCGAAGCATAAAATACAATACAATAACATAACATAGCTGTGTCTGAACAATACAAATATATAATGTTTGTGTGATTTTAATGTATTTATCTAGTATACAAATCTGGAGTTTTGGATTAGGACGCATATAATACGGAATAAATGCTAACGCAAATATATTTTCAACAACATGTCGTCTTATAAATATCGAAGCTGAACAAGATGCATAAATATTATTTGAATTTGTATTTTTGTGGTTTAAATATTCAAACGAAAGTGATATTTGAAACGATTTTCTTTTACAGATGACTAACAGATTTTTATTTCACGAATGTTTTACGATTTATTCGAAAAATCGTCAGTGGGTAGTAAAAAAAAAAAAAAAAAAAAAAACAAAAAAACAAAAAAGAGGAAAAAAGGTCAAGCCACAATAGTATAAGATTATTTACGTAACAGTTTATAATTCTAAAATATGAGAAAACAAACAAATCAGTTTTTTTTTCTGAAGTCGGTTAGGAGGAGAGAAGGAAGTCTCATACGCACATGTTATGGTGTATTTTATTTTTCACGGTGTTTCATATTTATTTGTCACACGATACGTTTTATTCATCGCCAGCATATACCTAAAAAAAAAAACACAAAATCAATTAAATCAAGTAGATAACTAAAATAAAATAACATCCACGCACACCGCCGTATGACGTAAAATATACCTGCCCGTACGCGTGTTTGAAGTGTCGCCCGGGATTTTTCTATGCGTCGGTACTCGACAATTTCAGGCGTTTCGAAAGTCTTTAGTATTTTTATATTGTTGGGAAAATGTTCACTCTTTTCACTTACACACGTTTACAATACATACATACACAAACACGCAATCACACATAAATACGAGTGTATACGTATAATGTGTGTGTATATATACAGGTATATATATGTATTTATCATATATATATATATATATATATATATATATATATATATATATATATATATATATATATATATATATTTTATATACATGTATAATGTATACTCAAGCAATATCTTTTACACAGGAGTTTCACACATTGTGTCGTGTTAAAAACAAGGAATATTTTTTTTCTTTTTTTTTTTTTTTTTTTATGTATACTTCTCGCCGAATAGGTGGAAGGTAGTACGTACACGTTTCCCTTAGATTTCAGGCGAAAACGCACAGTGACGGTAGTGGTAGTGGTGGCGGTGGTGGTAGTTGCACGGCAACGAATGGTACGATGCGGTAGTGGTTACGGCGGTCGTGAGTTTCTTTGAATAACGAGCGGCGGTACTACGTCGAAATCAGGGTGAACAAATAAAATCCGGTGAGGGAAAAAATGGAAAAAGGAAAATAAACGAACGAAAAATCATAAAAAAAAAAAAAAAACAGAAGGAAAATGGGATGAAGATGATAATAATAATTTAGAGACGTCAGAGCTGAAATGAAATTCATTATGGGTGCATAAAGTGTGTGTGTGTGTGTGTGTGTGTGTTTAATATAAAATGACCGTGTATTTGTGTGTGTACGATACGTACATACATATTTGTTCATGTCAAGCATGTAGACACGAGCCTAACGAAAGAAAGAGAGAGATAGAGAGAGACAGATAGACAGGCAGACGAAGAGAAAATGTCCAACGCCGTTTCCTAATTGCGAATCGGACTCATTTACCTGGAGGCTTGGAGTTTATATCGTTACGAGCATGACTTTTGTTTGAATAACAGTGTAACGTCGTAAACGTTTGATTTGATTTTCCGCCGCATTGTTCATTGCACACATCACTCGGACCGTGACTAGGTTTTCCGTACATCGTGTTTCGTGTTCTCGAGTATTCTCTTGCGCACACGCTACACACACACACACACACACACACACACACACACACACACACACACACACACACACACACACACACACACACACACACACACACACACACACACACACACACACACACACATACGCCCACGCTGAAATGTATATTTTTGTACTCAACAACATCGTCCGGGTACACTGCGGGTACGCACGTAGAGATCCAAAATCAAGTACATTATGATCTCGCTAAAAAGCCAACGGTCCTCCAGTGCCTCCTAAATTCCCTGTTGGCGACGGAAATGGAGAATGCCCACAAAACAAAACTATCGGTGAAGAGGTCGAGAAGACGAGCCGAAGTGTTAAATTCAATTTTTGCTCAAAAAGAAACCCGAAGGTCTGTGTGATCAAAGATTCGATGTACAACAATAATATGGAACAATAATTCAAGACTTTTGGACATGCAAAACACAGAGCGAAAACCCGCGTAGACCCAATTTATTTGCTTTTTAGTATGTTTGGTTATCCGACCGTATCCTAAATTGACCTTTTCTGTTTTTTGCGCATACAGCCTTTACATATATATATATATATATATATATATATGTATATACGTACACACTTTGACCGTCTATATACATTGTTGTGTGCGCATAAAACAAAATGCAAATCTCAATGCTTAGCGGTTACCATCCCGACATAATATTCGACTAACATTGGTAGTCGTTCGCTGAAACAATTCAATTGAAAAATATGCAGTTTTTTCCGTCACGGTCGCCGTTGTCGTCGTTGTAGCGTAGGTAAAGCCTGTAGAGTTTACGTTAATAATTTAAATAAGTCAGTCCTGTCAAGAATAATAAATTTGTTTAAACATACTTCATAAAACATTTAAATATTTGTTTTTAATAACTTCTTTATTGCAAAAAAATTAAATTATTTATAATAATATACAAAGCACGAATCCGTAGAAATCTCAAAAATGTTCTTTTATCTTTTTATAAAACATAAAAATAACAAAAATAAAAACACATTTTATGAAAACAGTATTTTGATTGAATAAATAAGATCATTGAAATCACACAAAGTTTCAACTAAAACATGAAATAATTCATTACATATTATAATTTAAAGTTGTATGACAAATTGTCGGGTAGGGGGGTATATAAAATTAGTTTACTGTATAAAATGTATACTTATACTTATACGAGGTACTTAAAATAATAAAGCGAAAAAAAAATTTACCTCTATTTCTTTTTCATACGCAATCAATATACTAAGAATAAATCGGAATGTACGGCTAAACAATTATTTATCGCTAAATAACAACTTACGTAAGTATGCCTACATGTGTTAAATTTAACTTTCCAATCTTAGAATTCTGCTTATCGGATCGAATCGAAAACTAAAATTCAACTTCTTAAAGGTTTTTTTTTTTTTTTTTTTTTGAAAAGAAATGTTTGTTATTTTTGTTTCCAGTAAAATATAGTGACAATGTTCCTTCAAGCGTCATTATTGAAGGCTTGTAATTATTAATATTCGTCTAAGCGATTTCCAGTATATTTCGTTGTACTTAAAATACTATAAATATAAGTAAAAAAAAAACGAAGTACTATTACTGTAGAGTAATATCGTTAAATAAACTTTCTGCTGTATTCACATTAATTTGTGATACAGTATCAACCCTTAAACTGTTTGTTTCTTATCTTTTTCTTTCGGGCCCACCGAGAGTGCAGAATCTGGTTTCTCATAGCCCGTGCGTCACAATAATATCATGGCGTATGACGTTTAGATAAGCATTTCATAATAATCCAACGAAATAAATGACGACGATTCCTAGTGATAAATAGTGTACCACGAATTGCTCTCTAAAGGTTACGGTTTCATATACCGTCTCCCTGCTACGGCGACTAACCTCGGTCAATTTATCGCCACGTCGCGTCGTGGCGGTGTGTATGTTGGTGTCTTTTAGTTTCAACCTCTTTTCTACTTATTATTATTATTATTATTTTTTTTTTCATTCCGTACCGTGTTCCTAGACTCCGGCGAAGGAAGAAAAGTAATATTCTATTGTACGCCGTCCGTACAGTACACTCTATACGCGCCTGTGTGTGTGTTCGTTTTTTCGAAAGCGGCGAAATGTTTCGTTGATACGCTCCGCACCAGACACGCCACCCCAGGGATCGGTAAACGTTGGAAAATAAAAACAACTTGTGTGTACATCTTTACGTCTTGAAAACGCGTAGGTTTTTACCGTACGCCGCGCCGTCTGAGTAATTTACGGACATTCTTCACGGTGCAGCGTGCGAACGTATATTGTATGTATATTTTTTGTACGTCATGATATAGTTACGCGTGTGTAAAAATGGCGCGTTCGGTGAAGACGCGGGAAGAAAATCAATACTCGAATTGTATTCGCCGTAGACCGACTCCAACAAGTGTAACTGTACATACTGTTTATTAGTTTCAACGTAAATTAAAAACACGTACATACATATGACGAATCATCTCGAATAATAATTAAATTCATTGACTCTTCGCTTTTTAAAACGCTTTATGAGCGAGAAAAAAAATAATATAACGATGAAAACACTGACATCTCAGAAACAATAATAATCATACATTAAACGTTTCACGAATATCGAACGACCGATATATCAGTCAATTTTAAGTACGGCGTAGTTGCGAAAAAGTTAAACGTAAGTCCCTATATAAGAGGTAATTGCGATAAATTTTGTAGTTACATTTATTTATTTAAGGAGAAGGACTGTATTTATTAGTATTGTTTGTATTTTCGTCTTCGGAATATATGCACAAAGATTTATTACTCGTGAAAAACCGTTTACTACAATGTTAAGAAATAGTTACATTTCAACTATATATTATGGCGATTTATAACGTTGTAATACCTAATTGTTAAGAAAGTGCAGAATTTCGAAAGTTCATGCTTTGCTTCTCGACGATAACTAGTAAAACTAAACAGTCACAAAAACACCAGGTGACGTGTTTTTATCCAAAGTAGAATGTGTTATCTATGCATTAAAAAATATTAAGATTAATGATATTTTTTATTGAAATTTCAATATTACCCCAAAGACCATTAATATAGTACTTATACACTCTTTTGAACACTTTACGTTATATTATTAATATTGATAGAATTGAATTTCCATACAAAAGCGTTAAGATAAAATCTCATTAATAGATTATTTTATAAACTGAATCATTAGGGTATGCAAAAATATAAAAGAGGTCTTATAGTATTGAGGAATTGAAATTATTTCTTATTTTTTTATTTATTTATTTATTATTATTATTATTTTTTTTTTTTTTTGGTCTAGTAAAATGTATAACGGAGATTTAAATTAAAGCAATAAATTTATGTAGTAATCCAGGAGAAAATCAAAATTATACCATTCTCGTTGCACATATTGATAAAATAAGAACTATTAACCAAAATATTACATGGTTAATACATAAGATAATGATTTTTGAAATTGATTATCAAAATTGAATTAAATATGAAAATAGAACAAAAATTCCAACGAATTCATAATAAAATATCCACCATGGTGTTAAATAATCGTTCTGACTTTTGAAACAGTTTTAACAAAAATTTTAAATAAAATATATTAAAAAAAATTACCAATTTATATTATTCATAAAACTTAGGAATGAGGGTTAAACATTTTAAACAGAAAAAAAATTCGTTTTAACATATTTTGTTTTTCTAACATCACTTTTCGGATTATGAAAATGTTTTAAATAGTCCAATATTTTCATATATTTTCTTCTTAACAGATTTTAAAATGAACACAGGTATTCCTATTACAAAGGTTTTTTGCGAGTACTTTGCAGTTTCAGGAAATTTAAAAAAAATCTGTGAAAAGAAACTTCATTTGAATACATTTAGTATAATTGGCATGAAATCACTCTGCAATTTAATTAAGGTAAACCGTTTATAACATGAAGATAAAAGTTATCAACAGTATTAAACTAAATTGAAACAAAGCTATAATACGTAACTATACAAAACATGGTATAACGAGAACAACTTTTAATTTTTTTAAATTTTTTTTTATTTGTATGCGATAACAAAGTAGATCATTCGCAAATCTATAAAAATAATAATCACTACAATACATTTTATTACAATTACCTACATTTTTTTCATTATTATTATTATTCCAAGAAAATACAGAAATTGTAAAACAATAAAAAAAAAAAATACTTGAACATTCATGTTCAATTTAATATGATTTGAATTCCGCGAAACATATTGAAAACTCTTAAATAATAATTGAAAAGCACTCGTATTTATTAATAATTAACATTTTATTCCCTACAGTATTATACGTTGTTGCGAAATCGATGAACTTTCTATTCACTATTCTTGTTTTAAATACACGAATTGCTTTTTTATTTGGCCAAGCGTGAACGAACGAGTATACAAAAATTGTGTACATATACCTACCTATGTATACAAAAATCATTCGAAATCATACACGCAGCGTCGTCCACCGCAAGTCGAATACGTATGTAGTACATTTCGTATACAGACAGTCCATACGCGGATTAGATTGCGTTGTGTTTGATTTGACCATGATGGATTTTATCCGCGAAATGTATACTTTATACGTATATTCATCTATCACATTGCACACACACACACACACACACACACACACACACACACACACACACACACACACACACACACACACACACACACACACACACACACACACACACACACACACACACACACACACACTTACACACACATACACACATAAACATACATTCACGCGAGTTTGAAATACGTGCACGAATATTATTATTATTATTATTATTATTATGGTACAGTTAGTAGATACCTACATTATACACGCATCAATCTCCAACATGCCATCCGTCATCGATCGGCGGTTGCGGGCCTCACACGTATACTAATAATAATTACGATCGTAATATTATTGTTATTTTGTTCGGCGAGCCGAAAACGTGGCGTTCGATCGGACGCGCGACTAGACAATACAAGTGGTGTGCGTTTATGCGCGAGAAAATGAACTGCGAAGGCGGCACCGGCGACGACGATCGTCATCTCGTGGAATTCACGGCCAGCCTATTAAATACGTTCGTTTCCGTACAGCCCGGGACGTCCGCCGCCGTCGTCGTCGTCGTCGTCCGAAAACCTCCGGACCACAGCCTCCGCCTCCTCATCCGCGAGCACATCGCCTTCATCGGTTCGCGATCTCCCACAAGTCGGTCGCAGAAAAACATGTCGTCCGGCATTGCTGTCTGAGTCGACCTATCCGCTGGCACGAGTAAAGGAGAAATATATTAAGCGAGATAGAGAGAGATAGAGAGATCGAGAGAGAGAGAGGGTGGAATAGAAAAAGAGAGAGAGAGAAAGTGAGAAAGACAGAGTGAGATTAAGATGGACATACTTTACGAGGCCGTCGAAATTTATGGCGGCAGGAGGCGCGCGCGAGAGGAGTAGGTACGAGTCGGTCGGTCTTGGCCGTCCGGACACACCGGAGACGCGCGTATACGTCCGAAAAACGATAATATATTACGCGGGCTCTTGTTGTCGCGGCGACGGTGTGCGCGTAATACGGCGTGATCTAATTAAACGATCTTTCTGTCAAGTACACGCACCCCCGTTCGCCGTCGATCCGCCTGGAATATACGACGCTGCCGCGGCGAACGCCCGTCGTCGTCAACACGACGATGAAATAATAATAATAATATGATCGTAACACGTTCGCACGAGTATTTCGTACGTTGTCTAACGGGTCAAATATACGCAGAAAAACGGACGCTGCCGGCAGACCGGCCGGACGCGATAAATACTCTCGATAATCTTTTGAGATGATATTCTCAGAATAACTCGTGTACAATTTAAGTTTCGAGGACGGGGAAAAAATTTAAAATATCATTGATGGACCATTCCACCGAGTGCTCGAGTACTCATTCCAGAGACGTTCAATGTGTAAAACCGACAGTAACCAATGTCAGTACATTCCAGGGCCTATCCATCTCCTATTCGATTTGGAATAGACTGGCGGCAGTCCAAAAAATCGGGCTCAGCCGACAGTCGCGACATCGTAAGCACTACGTACCGTCCAGAACTCTGGCCGTGTGTTCTGTGTCAAATACACAATATTCTACGTAAGACTCGGGAAAACGCTGTTTTATAAAAACCATTATTCTTCACTCTCACGAACCATCTGCTGTATAAAACCAGCCTGTCCATCACGACTATCAAGTAAACTCGATTAAATGAAAAAATAAAAACCGAAGAACATATATAGTTAAAAAAAAAAAAAAAATAGTTCTTTGTGGGTGGTAGTCTAGAAAATCGAACGGATTGAAAAAAATAAAATTATCGCGCCGCCACATGACTGAATACCAACACGATAACACGATCGAAACACAACATAGTCGTACTACATGGAACCAGTACCGCGATAAAAACACAACAAGGCCGACACCCGAAACGTGAAAAGCCGTCTAACCGAGCAAAACGAATCAAAGTGCGATTCGTTATTTCATATGCACCGTCGCAGTTGCGTCCGTCGCTTCATTTTATATTATCCGGCGACGTTTCTCTCTGTACCGATGACTGTATCGTCGTACATTTGTACATTCGGCAAATAACGATCTTCCGCCCTCCGGCCAGTCCACCCGACGGTAGCAAAAAATCAGTCATGTCCACTGTTGAAATTCACGAAATCGATTGTACATTATGTAAAATACGATAATATGCATAATGTGTCAAAACGGTCAACGGAACCGACCGATTGTCGGATATCGGAAACGCTCTGCGTTAACGCGATATTAATCAGCAACTCGCAGCGTGATATTATGTGCTGCGGTCTCGGCCCGCGTTCAGGGTGACTCGATGTCGTGCAAACTAAACGGGACGATTATTATTACTATTTAATGTGTATAAAAATAAAGTAACAATAATGTTATTTGATACGGCGACGAAGACAATGTCACCTGAGACTTCTGGACTTCTGTAGACTACTGTTGTACACGGTGACTATCGTCCACTTTTGTAAGATTTTTACTAACTCGCACTCAAAACGGTATAGTTGCACGTAGGGTTCGGTTGACGATTTTCATTATAGAGTACTTGTTGTCGCCATATACTTCGCGTGATTGTCTAAATCAGGGGTCGGGAACCTTTTCGCAGGAAAGAGCCATTCTTTTAAAAAAATACAAAACTATGATATCTAGGGAGCCGCACAGGTTTAAACAACATTTTTTTAGTTGGCAATAAAATAAAAACAGAATAATACGTCTTAAATTTAGAAAATATAGAAAAACTTTATTTCATTAATTCATTATTATATTATTATTATTATTATTATTATTATTGTTTATACAAGTATAATATTATTCAATTGAACACAATAAAACACAAAATAACGTATCTATGTAATATTAGTGGGATTTTTTACACTGAATTTCTCCAGACAGCTTATTCAATTCTGGAGAGTAATTTGTAGTTTTCAACTTCAAACAAGCATCAAGACTGATATCATTTAGTTTATTTCTTAATTTATTCTTAATAAAGTTCATATTTGAAAACGTTTGATATAATAACGTAACATAATATAAAACGTATAATATAATTTATATTTTACGGATAAATCTATATTGATATTATCTAAAGAGCCGCAGGTTGCATGTTAAAGAGCCGCATGCGGCTCTGGAGCCGCAGGTTCCCGACCCCTGGTCTAAATTAACTTAAACGTAATATGAACAAGTTTATCATCAAGTAGTATTATGAACAACTGGCTGTCAGATTTTCATTTTTTGTTTTTTCATTTTTTAAATGTCACCAGAAATTTTTGTGTAATACGGTCAGTATTGTTGATGTAAAAGTTATTCGAAAATTTAAGTTCGGCGCCTGACGATGTGGTTTTAACCAGGTGCATCAAAATAGATCAAATACACACACATACATTTTTACTCTTTATACGTCCTGTCCTATTTATTACTCAATTTCAAAATGTATTGCAAAACGGTTAATTTTAGTTTTATGTTACAACCATAGGTACATAGTCATTCGAAATTGCATTTTATATTTAAAAGTTTTTTAGAAATAATTGTTGTATTCGTGGTCGTATCGATAGCCTCCATCGCACCCTGCGGATTCACGTCTGGCTTAAACAAATTAATAGCTTATAATCCCGGTTAAACGTCTCTGAAAAAATAAACTATTTTTCAGTAGTGAAATCATGTTTTCGAAAAATCAAACGTAACCGGTTTCGAATAAAACAAAATTATTATAACGTTACTACTAGTATTGATGTATAAAGTAGTTAAATGGATCCTTTTATAATTGTTTTACTGTTATTTGCCTTTGTCTAAACACACTTGACAATCTCGAGGAAGTTTTTTATCGTCACCGGTATATATTGAATCGAGATAACTTAAGTACTCTCAAATATTCTGCTCGCTGTTTTTACTCTTACCGCTTTATTAGTTTTTATTTGTCGGGATAAATTTTCATTCTACATCCATGTAGGTTAATTGATTAATATTTAGTACTCTAGCGAACTGTGTTTTTCTTACAGATATTAATTCTCGTCTGACAAAATGGCATCGTATTTTACTAAAGGTCGGAGACCTTTTTGTGTTCTCCTTTAAGAAGTAAGTTATCGCACAGATAACAAAGATTTAGCCGGTATTATAGCATTTATTTTTTATCGCATGGTTTTTATTGCTTAATACCCCGTCAATGTTAATCGATAATAATAATGAAATACAAAAAAAAACGTTTACTAACAGCGTAATAAAATATTTCAATATAGGTACGTTCAACAAAATTATATAGGTATCTTAAGCGAGACCGAGACAAGCGCATCATGAAAACTTAACAATCTAACTTGAATGTGGCTATTTTCAAACGTTCATAAAAATCGGTAGGTACATGACATGTGTGACTTGAATGCGGTTCACGCTGTTTAACTGTGAGAAATAAAAATGGTAATTTTTCCATTTCAAATTTAATATCTCGAACTTCGAGTTTATATCTAATTTGGTTACTTTTAATAAAATTAAATATTTTCTGTTATGATTATATATACCTTAATATGTGGAAACGAAAAAATAATTTAAAAATGAAAGCTTTCTTTATTCTGATAAAAACCTGTAAAAATAAAATGTAATAACAAAATAACGAATTCAGTGAAATCAAGTAAAATAACGTATTTCTATTATTATTAGTTACACGTGGTTCGATCTCGGCCATTCGATACATATTTTATTATGTAAATATTTAGTTTTCAATACAGCATTGATAATCTCTAAAAATGCAGGGTAACTCACAACTGTCGCGTTTTATCTTTTTCATGATACGTGTCTACATGAGTTCAAATTATTAATGTTTAAAAAATGAATATATCATATATTTTGATGTCATATCACATAAATGATTACACTTCGTGAGAGTTAAAATAAGATATATTGACTGAGGTCAATATACATATAATATCAATACATTTATTTATTTATGTCAGTATACTATAATACATTTCTATACTTTACAGTATTATAATTTATAACTATTTTTACATACTCTAAAATATTACAACGAATAATCTATAAAACATCTATAAAACTAAATATTTTACCAAACACAATATCCGCATAAATCTGAAGAAAATTATCAACTATTTATAACTGAATTACAATAATCGTGTTGTTACAATAAATATTTTATTCCCATGCATTTTTCAGCGTATAAAACAATGTAAAACATTATAAACTCTAGTATAAATAATATCTTCCAATTAAAGTTTACAGAAACATTGTTAATTTATAATTAAATTATAATAATACATTATATTAAACCAGATAGTATACACCTAAATATTAAATTGTAAATTTTGATTTTTAAATGGCCGTACAAAATATGTGATCTTTTACTTTAAAGTACAACAATTGTTCATCGTGAAAAATTGATTCCATATTCTAAAAACAACATATTATAATAAAGTATTATATTATAATTTTTTATCAAAATAAATGTCAGTAATCTAGAAATGACATAAAAGTTTAAGAATTCATATTTATTTTTTTCGAATGCAAGTAGTTTTGTAAAGTTACGAGTCATATTTGTTCCAAATCAATTGTGTCATGTATGAAAGTATGTATTTTTTTTTCAATTTGAAGTGTAACTCGAACGCACCAAAAGTTATTTGACAAATATATCTGTGTTTTATCAAAAACAGAATACTTGGAATGTATTTTTTTCTCTGACACGAATCGTGTTTTATTTCTCCTCGCTACACTATAGTTACTCGAAAAAGATAAAATAAATTGTATGTATATTTTAAACGGGAGAAAAAACAACTAACTACGCAGAGCGATCTTGTATAACAAATCTTCGATAATCCGAGACCGTCGTAAATACGTGTAGCAAATAGGAGAAAACTTTCGGATTTCGTATTCGGAGGCGATAAAAACCACATAAGTATTTACCGAGATTGTGCGGAATCCGCCCAGTTTTAATCCAGAAGTCCCATAAAGTACTGGGCCGTTTGCGAGCAGCGAAAACAATCTCTCGGTGCCCACGGGTGGCGGCGGCGGTGGAAACGGCGTCGCCGGTTCCCCCGCGGAAGCCGTTGTTTTAAACGAAATTAATACACGGACGGCCGGGATTTACGTGTTTAAGATCGTAAAAATGTTGTTCCGGAATTTAAAGTGGATTCTCGTGCAATTCGCTGATTTTCCGTGACAGGGCCCCGGAGATCTCGGAAAAACTAATGAACCAGTAACGACCGCCGTCATAAAATATGGAGTTTCCACGGTGAAATACGCGGCGTTCTGTCGTCCGCGGGGTGGGGGCGCGCGCGACAGCGGCGCGTTCGGCAAGGAGAAAAAAATAACTCGGGTGGGGGGGGAGCCGGGACGAGAGGGAGAGCGCGACGGTGGAGGAAAGAAAGACGAAAAATACACGGCCGGCGGAAGGCGGCTCCGCGGCGGCCGGGCAATCGGACGAACGACACGGAGAGGGAAGGTTGAATATTAAATTCTCTCGTGGAAACAAATTATTGTTTCCACTAACGATCTGCTCGGTACGGTTTTTATTGCGGCAGTTTATACAAACTCCGTCCCTCGAATCCCTCGGCCCCCATCGCCACCGTAGTGATAGTCCTCCTGGCCGCCATCCACTTCTATCGCAACTACTAGTCGCTGCTACGACTACAATGTACAACAGCTACTAGTTATTACAACCACGACCGACACTACGAATACGGTTCTTTGGACCGTGATGAGATTTTCTGCGGCTCGGCATTGTCGTCGTTTACAACTGTGACTACGTGCGTTGTTTGATGTCACCGCCTACGGGGGTGCTAAAAACCCGGCGGCCGGGACCGTCGACAATAATACGACGTGCGTTCGCGTCAACGACCCGCGTGTACGTACAACACTTGTTGGTCGATTTCGGGAAATCCGAGCGCGTGTAGTCGATCGCTGTCCCTCGTCGCGTCGATCGATCAGCTCGTCGTGTCGTGTCATGCGACGGACACGCTTCGTCGTCGTACCTAAAGGTACGTTTTCCAAGGCGCGACACGTCGTCAATATCTGTGTATACGAAAATAGTATCAACTGTTTTGCAAGACGCGACAGGTCGCTACAGAACTTTGGGTCACCGCGACCGACGACACTACTGCTCCGGAAGCAGTACCGCGCGACACGTCGTGACGACCCTATGGTCATATTAACTGCCGTTTTTATTTTTTTTTTGTCGTATTTGTACAAATGTATCATATGGCGTCAAAATTAGTATTTTCTCTTTGCTTTCTTTATCCTATACAAACTTAAAAACATAACAGTTGTAATCCTGTTGGATATAACAGGTAATATAAATAAGAAAAACGACTGGTTATGAAGTACAAAAATAATGTTTTCAAATAACATTTTTAATAATATTTAATATTTATAGACTCATCGTCGTCGTTTCGAGGAAAAAATAAATACCCACACTAAAATAAACAAAATTAAAAACGAAAACAATTTTAAAATGTTATGAATATTTTATTCATATTGTTTTGAATTAATAGATCAACTTCCAACGTCACCAAACAACCATAATAATTAAAACAAAACTGTATTATTTATTAATTATAATTAAAATCACACACGCGTCCGTATGTGGACGGGTTTGCTAGTGAACTGAACATTATGTACTTCGTAGCTACTAGTTAATTTTTACCAAAATCGCCGCGACATGTCGCGCTTAGTAAAACACAACAGAAAAACTGCGTCGCGACGACAAGTCGCGATGGTCGGTCGCGGTGACAGATCGCGCCTTGGAAAACGTACCTTAAGGCGTACGTACATATACGCATATGTGTCGCGTGTCCGCGGTGTGTTTACGAGTACGTACACAAACTATTATCGTCGCTTTTACCGCAATTAATTTATGCGGGTCGGCTATGGTAATAATAGTAATAATAATAATAATAATAATAATAATAATAATAATAATAATACACACCCAAACGCTAAATGACCGCACGCGCTACGAATTCCGACCGACGGTGACGTATACTAAATACAACACGTGCTGTACGATAGGACATTATACGTAGTGTCGTACATTGTACATATATATATAAATATATATCGTACACAGATTTCGGTACATACCCACGTCGCGCGATCCTATTGCGATTTAATACACGCCGTCGCGTGTAAGGGTGCGTGTGCGGTGTTACGGTGACGCTGGGCGCGACACATTGCACACGCAGTCAGGGCCGGCGAGAGCTTTGGTGGGCCCCAGGGCTGATTATTTCCGGGCCCCGTCACTTATGTATACTTATTTTTCTGAGATTTATATAGCTGCATAGCATTTTAATACAGTAGCGATACTTAATACGTATTTAAGTTGGATGAATTGTAAATAAAAAAAAAAAAAACAGTATTTGGTACCTATATAAAATCTTTTATTAAAATTGAAGAAAATAATGAACTATTGAACAGTAATTAACGAATAATTAGGCTCAGTTTAAGTGTTCCCTTCCTGGCCTTTTTCATGTCGAAATTTAGGAATTTACGATTATATTATATAATATATTAACCATATTATCAATAGCCCACACTAAATAAAAACCAACTACGCGATTATACCGATTGAACCTGCAGTGAATGCGCGTTTGTCTATGTGTGTTCTGTGTTGCGTATTTTGTACGATATAGTAGGTCAATATTATAGATAGTTGTTTAATTTTGAGCAAACGGACGATAACGGCCCGGGTCTACAGGGCCTGTGCGGGTATGCCTAAATACGCCTCTGACAACGGGCCCCCCCGGAGGTCCGGGCCCCGGGGCTCTGGCCCCTACTGACCCACCCTCTCGCCGGCCCTGCACGCAGTACGAGTGTACGATTAAGTATGTATGTATATAACATATATATGTGTATGTACCCACGAAGATGATAATTTATCACGTCCGACAGGATCGATGCCGCGTATACGGATCGTCGTCTGCAGTGTCGTCGGCTTGGATGGCGGAGCCGTGGAGTCGCGAACGCGGCGGTTCACCTGAGATTTTCGTTTTTTTTTTTTTTTTTTTTGTTTTTATCGAATTAATTTTTTCTGAAATTCGTCGCTATCTTGTAAAGTCGTTATGAAATCGGTATCTATCCAATGACTTATCGGCAGAGTATTGGCACCACGTCTGCCGTAGATGGACAATACGTCACGTCCGGTGCGTTTTTTAGTGAAAAATTATCAACATTAACAATGCATATTAAGCATCATTACCGTTTGCGTACGAATGAATAATGAATAATAATTTATGAACAGATTACACATGTATTGAATTATGTTTTACGTTCAATTACAATTAATTCGGGGAATTAATTCGGGCAATTGATTCGGGCAATCAATTCGGGCAAATCTACAACAGCCTGCTACCGAGCCGAGGGCTCGACGAAAATTATTTTCCTCCCAGTTTTGACCTCCCCACAAAAATTTTTTCACGGACCCGTGATAAAAATATCAACTTTCTGAAATTAACTAGTGCATATAATATGTGTTAGTTAGTAATGATAATAGTTAAATTATTTAAAATCTCATGGCACATATTATGTATCACGAGATTTATTCATTTTTGCCTCGGTTTAATAATTTTTATTATTTTTTTCCACTCTACAAATATTTATTAGTTCTGAATTTTAAATTTTGCTAGTAGTTGACATACAATAAATTTATGATTCGTAAAAATCTGAGGAAGATTAAGCACAAAGACTCCCGTTCCTAAGGTTAAATCTTTTTTCATATGATACAGAGATCAAAAGTAAAAAAAAAATTATGAGAACTTCGAGAAAAATCGCATCCGACACTTTTTAAATGCTGGCCGACACTAGTCATTGAAAATACGTATGTATGTGTGTGTGTGTGTGTGTGTGTGTGTGTGTGTTTATTATGTGTTTATGTGGGTAACAGTGTTATTACCAACGTGTACTTTAGAGATTTTACTACTGAAGTTCCAGCTTAAACGATAAGGATCAGTATTTTTCATGATTAAAATTAAAAACCGTATTTGGTTGTCACTCAAATACACTTCCAATTTAGGAGATGTCAGAAAAAAGGTAACTTTAATTTCATTAATGACGCTAATGCTGTATACTATATCGTCTATAACCGTCAATGTCGATATTGATTACATTTTTTTTTTTTTTTTGTTATTTAAACGATTTAGTGGATATAATAGTGTAGCTACATTTTCGTTGGAAAAGTCACTTTTGTTTAAAACATTTTTGTAGGATAATATTGTTGATTGTGGTGGGCAAGTTTAATTTTGTAATTAATTCATTATTTGTTACGACTAAGAATGAACACTTTTTGTTTTCGTGATTAAAAATTAATATTTTTTCCTCAACACGGAATAACATCAAATCACATGTATATATTATATACATATATATATATATATATAATATATATATATATTTTTTTATTATAATTTTTTTTTTTTTTTTGAGTATGGTCAAAAATATGATTAATAAATTATAAGTTTACTTAGTTGATTTTTGCTATGTAACCGAGAATTGATATGAACTTTTGCAGAAAATCGGCTAGGCGAAATCGGTTATGGAAAAAAAAATGTCCGTAAATAATGTAAAAAAATTAAGTCCAAATACAAATTTATTTTAACATGATTTCATAAAAATTTTCGATACCATTTTGAAACCAAACTTGAAACAAAAATCATTGGTAATATTGTAATTTTCATTTTTAAATTTATTTCAAAATGTTTAAGAACATTTTTCACGTGATATATTTTTAAAAATCCCAATTAATTAATTTAGTTTATTTTGTTATTTTCCCCTAACTATTTTCAAATACAGTTATACCTATGATAATGGTAGAGTGTTTCTAAAATAATGTACGTTATGAAAATTTGTTATAAAAATTCTTGTGATGAATTAAATTTGATAATTTATATTTTATTTTTAGTTTCGTAATATCTTTAAAATGTAATTTAAATTTCGTTTCATGTTAATTCAAAACACAATTGTGAAGGACGACGAAATTGTTTTGGTATATCACCAAAGTGGATTATGCGATATTTTGATTTAAGTTTCCAGGAAACAAACGAAAGTTTGAGACACAAAATCAAGTTTTGTATTAATTACTGTATTGTATTATAAATGACACCTTTGGAGTAGAATATAATTTCCATGTGACACGTGATACGTTTAAATTAAGTTCAGAATCTGGTCACAAAACATTTTTAATGGACTTCTTCACTCCAAATTATATTAGCCAGTTAACGCTGCTGTGAATAAGAAGTTTTAGAGGACAGAATTCTTTTGATCATACATTTCGTTAAATATAAATAATTAGGTCGATGACATTGCACAAGAGAAACTAATTAAGATAAATGAATTATTATAATTAAAACTAAACATTTTCTTATTTTCAAAAATTATTTTATGAATTAGTTTTTGAAGATACCATTTTCATTATTTATGTTTGTATATCAATACCTACTTATACATTTTAAAACACTTCAATAGTCCAGACGTTGGCTGTGTTCCTCCAGTCTCAGATTTGTGTATTCTCAATATTTTAGCATCTTACCGTAATAACAACAACTGTAACTTTGATTATCATTACGGTGATTTTTATCATAAAATAAAAACAATCAAAACTCGTCGTATTTGTACGGAACATGGTGAAAATTGTGAACTTAATTGTTTTGACGGTAATGTTCGTTAATTCGACTTCATATCTTTCGCAGTTCACGGACCTTTGTATACATTTATATAAATACTTCAAACAGCCAAAAAAAAAAAAAAAAACAAAACGTATAAAACACAATATAACGCTTACACACGACATCAAAACTTGGTCGATTAATCAATTACTATAAAACTATGATAAAATGTTCACGATTGTGAAAATGAATGAAACAATTTATGGTAAATATGTCACCGCAACTTCTATACTATATGATTAGAATCTGTACCAAAAATTAAAGAACAGAAAACTAATATGTGAATGAAATTAATTGAAATTTGCATAAATTAAAAAAAAAAATATATATATATATATATTGTTATAAACATTTTTAGATTATTTAATAACGCCGTTTATAAGACTCACGGATATAAGGTTCAGTCGCTTATTAGACTCAAAATCGTCTGGAACGGTCAGGACGTATCCAAATACATTAAAAAAAAATCAGTTGTAAGACTCAACACTTCGGTTATAAGACTCAAATTTTGTAAAATAAATAGTAGAAAATAAACTTTTTTTGGTTATAATTTAGAAATAAATTGGTATTGAAAAATTAATCGCAACGATTATCGTTATTATAGTATACTGATTATCTGGCGGCTGCACAGTTATCGTAATTACGGGTACATAAATACACATACGTACACGTGCATGTAGTTTTTTTTTTTATCGGGATTATTAAATTTATTAAATTATAATTAATTAAGAAATGTATTCAATAATAAAGTATGCAATATGTGATATGTGTTAATGTATTAAAACCAAAGCAAAATATCTACTAAAATAAAATTTATAACTACGTAATTAATTTTTTTTTCCACTTCGCCTATAAAATTCATTCGGTTATAAGACTATCACTTTGTACTGGTCCCAAAGTGATTCTTATAAGCGACGTCTACTGTATATCATATTTCCGAGAACCAAAAAAGGCATTGCAGATTCGATAACATTAATTTGGTGCATAAAATACTAAAATGTGCTTAAATCTTTCAACAGTAAACACTAATTTGATAATGCGTGTAGAGATCACTTGCTTATGACAATTTGAATATTTCTATATATGGAGCAAACTCGGTAGATAGAAATAATCTTCACGTAAACCCTTGTTAATGCAGATTAAGTACTCTAAGGGTAATTCAAAGCAATAATTATGATAATCGTTTAACTATTAAATACGTTAAATTTAATCTAATGAGTATACCAAATAATAACATACAATATGGTGACATATTGTACTTTTAAATAAATAAAAATAAAAAAAATCATTATCTGTTACGAACTCGGATTCAGTTAATCAACGCGTATTTTTAATAACTTAATGAATAAAAGTTAAAATTTATTGGAATTGTTTTTAATTTTTAATATTCGCGTATTATTTTTAGAACTAAAACATTTTTTTGAAACATAATAGGTGCTTAAATTATTATTAAATGTATCGTATTACACCAATCTCAAAAAAAGTCTGAAAATATTTTCTTTTTAATAATTTTGAAATAATTAGTGATAAAAGATTAAGCCAATAATTATATAAACATCACAAGTAAATTAATCGAAATTAACTTTTTACCCAGCTATGCTGTAAAAACAAAGTGGCTGTTATCTAATTTGTTATGAGTTCCATCTCATTATTTGAGATCAATGAAAATACCATCCCCCCTCCTCGAATTACTGCTTTTAATTAATGCAATCATAATAGTATTCTTTTCGTATACCTTTATACACTTGCGATTTATATTATAATGATATAATGATTTAATTGGATGCCAATGAGGAATAACGTGAGACGATGTCGGTAATCCTTTCTCCTTTATTATTTGGCGAGTATTAAGAATATTACGAACGCAGCCTATAAGAGGACGACAACATAAACATAAAATCGCGCAAGAGCCTCTATAATAACGCGATAACAGCGTTATGAAGACGATTGTATAAAAATGTCATGATCAGGTAAAGGGGCCGAGCGCGGGGATGCGGGGGCACTATAAGACTCGACACGGGAGACGGGTAAATGGCGGGGGGGGGACTTAAGTATAAAACCCATCTGGAGTATTCGTGCTCGGATCGAAACCATAAAAACCAAGTGTGCCATTTGGTCACGACACGTTTGCACACTCTACGCGAGCAAAAGTGGTTCAAACGATACGGCTTTTGGGGTCTCAATGCCCGTGCAGGTTTACCCGGCCCACGCGTGCTGCTGCTACTGCTGGATATCCGCATGTAAATCTTGACGGGTTTTCTTAAGCGATTTCAACAATCTGAAATATGTATATTTACACGAGCATAAAATAGGTGGGCGGGCGGGACAGCGAGGTTCACGTGAAAATCTATTGTATTGAAAACCGGCGTGCCGTTCCGGCGTGTTTAGTTTCGATAGTTCTGTCGTCCTATTGGAAATGTCCTGTTTTACAGCGCATACGTTTCACCGTCCTCTCGGTTCGGTCGTGAAAACAAATGTGAGAAAAAGATATAGACGTTTTTTTTTATACACGCGTATCGTAATAAAAACACGGTTTGTTCCGGACCGTTCACGCAAACGGTTAAAATTTCACTGAAGAAAAAAAAAAGCATCGCGCCACAATATCAGTGACTATACGATTTTATGGTCGCCAAATAAATATTTCAAATGATCCGAACGTATTGTATCGGACCGTAGTTGTTAAAGGCCTATTTACGCGTATATTATTGTGTATGTGTTATAATACTGCACTATGGTCCGTAAAATACATTCACGCGCGTGAAAATTCTAAATCGCAATCGGAAAACGGTTTTATTTTACCAAATGGTTTTGAATTCGAAACTGATTATATGCCAACACTCGTGACTGTAGGATAATCGATAATATCAGATAAAGTCGAGTTATAATAATTGCGACATATTGTTATTAATAAACTACACGGACGTGTATGATTAGATTTCATATGAACACGTGCCACGTCATGCGCGACCAACTGCGTTTGATGAACTACCAAAATTCGTGTGGAATAATTGAATTCACAGCGTCCGAAGTTTGAGGGTGTATTATGAAGAACTTGGATTAATGCGCATTAAAATGTTATCGATAATGCATTCGAATAAAGTTTTAGGAACATTAATAATAAGATTACGAAAACTGTTGCGTACAAATTGCTTAAAACCGCAAGGTATTCCGTTGTCAATTATAATGCTCGAGTAAAAACCAAGTCGGACCATTATTTCATTTTTTTTTTCCGAGCATTTATAATGGACAAAGTGTTTTTATGTACCGTATAAAAAGCGCCATTTTATGACACACATATTTTTTATCTGAATTTTTAATTACAAAATATGCCAGAGATTAACGAGGGTATAATAATTATTGAATTATATAGTTTTTTAGGCATTAAGTTCCACGAATTCTTCAATAGCCACAAAAAAAAAGCAAACAAAAAGAATTCAACTCGAACACATTTGGCTTTTCTATAATATTTCGCTCTTTAGCCGCCACAATTGCCAATTATTATTCTGCCCGAAACGTTAATCGTGTCAAGTAATTATAATCATAGAGGTATTTCCTAAGAAATATTTGTTGAATTTTAAACGTTACACTAATCATTATTGTGCGGCATAAAACATTTTAATTCCATTTAGAAAAACAAATTTGAATGTAAAATAAAATTTTAATACTGAATATTTTATGTTACGATCTACTGGGAAACTCGACTTTATACGAGTACGGATATTTAAAAATGTATGACTAATTAGGTACCCATACACGAGCGGATTTCATGACGGATTTGGTCTGACGGACTAAATCCTTAGGTCCTCGACGGATTTGGTCCGTCGGACTAGGTCCTTTGATGTGTCCACTAACGTGAAAATAAAAGTCCGCTATTTTTCGCGGATCGAATCCACCAGCAGACCATGTCCGCTGGTTAGTGGAGGAAATCCGTTGATTTTTATGCCGAGGATCGAGTCCTTTGGTCTTTCAAGACGTTCTGAAAGATCTGCGGATTTATACAACGGACTACAGCTGGTTTATCAGTTATTATTGTTGTTATCACTCATTTAATGTGTCAGAAAAATCTATGTGTTAATAAAATGTTATTTTATAATCATGCATTTTAAATAAGTATAGAATTGATATAACATAATATTATACCAATTATTATATTGAAAATTTGTATTATAATTATTAATATTATATAGTATATTACAATAATGAATAAACATAATAATATGCCTCCGAGAAAAAAAAAGTCGATAGCCGCTGCAGGATTGATGGTCGGGTACCAATATATCTCGAAAAGAAAAATAAGGCGTAAGTGGGTCAAAAACTGGCTTCCTAGAAGTATCTGTTATTATAGATTTACTCCAATCCATGATTTGTGCAAAATGTACATACAGGTAAATATTACTAAAAAAAATTAACTAGGTACACCAAAAAAAAAAAACACTATGAGTTAAAAATGATTAAAAAATATCAAATACAAATCATTAACGAACTATTGATAGGTAAATGGACGATATTGTATGATAATAATAAATGATAATAAAATCATTACTATCGATAAAATACAAATTTCATATCAAGGTCCGTGGTCCGTCGGACCTGGTCTTTTAGTGTGTGGCAAAGCGAGAGACTTGAACCGTTGGACTAAATCCGTCGGATTATAAATCTGCCGGATTTGAATCATTGAACACCACACACGATAGGACTTTTTAGAGGATTTAATCCGTCAGAGACCAAATCCGTCAAAAAATCCTATCGTGTATGGCGGGCTATTAACTCTGCTACCAGCCGTTATTAAACTTTATGGACACGTAAATTCTTTTTTTTTTTATATGCATATTTTCCCGTCGAAATACTGGTACGTTTTACATTATTTAAGAATCAAAGGGCGTATAATATGAATAAAACTGATATCGAGTGAACTACACAAAAGAGAGACTTTTAATGCGCCACACTACATTGTTTGAATTAAACAGTATTCGAAATATGTCCTTCGGTTCACGGGGATTATGCGGTTTGCTCCGGCGAATCAGACGTTATTCACAGCGCTGTAGCACACATCCGTCTCTAGACGCGGACGGCGGCAGAGGCGGTCGTGGCGGCGGCGGTGTTATTTTTGTTTCAATATTGTCATCGAACGCGTATCGTTCGCCCTCTGGGTCGCACGCGTTAAGTGAAATCTCTTTTCTTCTTTGAAATTCGCGCGGCACTCATCCGTATTTTCAATATACGGGGTAAACAACAAAAAATAAAAATACGAATATACGGACCTCGCTTTTCCCGTCGGAAACCCACGCGCCCCTCCGCCGCACGAACGGTCCGACCCAGCGCCCGTGTCGCCGCAACGCCGGCCCGTTACTGTAGACGAGCAGCCACGACACACGTCATCGTGAAACTTTTCCCCGGATCGGGAGCGGAAAAAAAAAAAAAAAAAAACGTAAAACCGAAAAGAAAGGTTTCGGTGCCTAGGAGAGTAAAAAGCTCTTTAACGGCGGCGTTCCTCCTCGGGCCTCCGTCATTGTTATATGCATTGTGACGTGTATTAGCTAGGAGCATAAACCACAACAAACATCTTGTCAAATACGCTCCCTCTTCTCATCGTATGTGTGCGTGTGTGTGTGTGCTGGCGCACGCTACATCCCTTTTTCAAACCCCGGAGCACGTTCACACTCAGGAACACAACACGTTCACCGGGATAACCAGAGGGTGTGTGTGTATACGTTTGTAAGGATGTTACAACGATGCACATTCCTCTCCCACTCTATTTGACACTTCAACAAAAGATGTTTCATAAAGTAATTTTAATACTATCAACGTTATTTATGACACTTCTACTTCGTGTTGTTGTAATACTTTTCTATCCAATGTCAAGCGTAAAAAAAAATTTAAAAAAATAACAATAACAATAAAAATCATCATTGTCATCATCATCGTCATCATCTTTCGCACTCTGTACGCCACCGTGCTCTTTTCGTTCGAGTAAAAGTACACACGTATAATAATATAATACACTATTACAAAAACCCATATGGGTTATATACGTGGTGCACCTCTATTACTGAGCTACGATCGTTATTTCGCCGAGTGATGTGCTCTTTACGATAATAAATTGTCGTTATAAAATTTGTTCGTGTGTGTGTACAACAAATTGAACTAGATTTACGTTTGGATACGGACACTTTTTGAAATATGTTTTTTTTTTTTTTTTTATCACTTAAATTAATTTTTCCACAATCTGTTACATAAAATTTAGAACGATAAGTGAAATTGATGAAAGATAACTATGGCGTGAAGGACCGATTAAAGATACCTTCCAGTGAAGGCGCTTTTACATTTTGAAATATTAAACTTAATTTCGTGATTATTAATATTTAAAAATCGCGTGTAATATGACGCGTCAGCGTTGTCGACGGATTATTATAAACAAAACACATTAAAAAAAAAAATCTTTTAAACGACACGTCGTTGTTTTCATAAAACCGATATTTCAACTCGTATAAACACGAACACTCGCTATGGCCACGGACCGTAGAAAATTTATGGAACGGACGGTAGTGACGTAATAAAAAACAAAAAAAAGATTTTCAACTAAAACTATGTTCACCGCATAAAACTTGATTGCGAAAAACAAACCGTATGGTCACACACGACGGCCGTAGAACCTAAACGTTTCACTCGAAAAAACTAAATCACATACAGCACACCGCGTGTATAATTTCTCCGTCAAACCGACCGTAAGACACATTTCGATCGGGGTTTTAGACGCACGCATAGTACCTATACATACGCTGGTCGTAACGCGTCCGCGGTAATATATTCTCAGACGCCTCCACTCGCCACCCTCCGGAAACGACGACGACCACGGGGCGGTGGCGTCGACTCGAACACATTTGTCTTTCGGCCGCGTAAACGGAATCGAACCGTGATCACGCATTATCTGGAACGACCGCCGTCGTCGCAGCCGCAAATCGCCTCCGGCCTGCCGTCGAGCCACGCCGCGTCGTCGGGGTGTCGGGCGATAGTCGAAATGTGGCGTGCGCTTTCACGGATCATTTGGACCACTCGTCACTCGCATCTCCGCAGCGACAGATCGTACACCGTCCTTCACCCCGTTTCGCCACGTGTCCCTCCGTGAGATTTCCGAAGCGAACGTGGCGTTTACGTTTGTGGCCAAGACTAGCGACCCCGCATTGGTATTGATTGATATCTGGCCACTACGATTCGTCCACGTCTAAAAGAAACGATACCGATGGTGTATCAACTATAGTGGTTAACCACTCTGTAACCGTTATGACACCAGAAACGACAAAAATTATGATATGGTCGATTTTACGGTATGCTCGGTTACAGACGAGACAAAAACTAAAGACTCGTCGAAGTACGACTTTAGGAGCACGACACGATACACGACGTAACTGTGAGTGCACCTTGAGAATTTATCGAATCCATTTTTCGTCTAAGCTAAAAGAAAATTTAGTCATTCGTCCACTTGGCCCACTCGGCATCCTGGAATGGATTTATACGCGTACAACGTCGACCAGTGAAACAGTTAAATCTCGCGCCTTAGTCCCTGATTTAAGTTTAGTCCAGATTGGAAATTCTGTCTAGTATTGGTACTTTTTGAATGTTATTATTCGAAATCGTCGATTTTTTTCCAGTAAACCACAAAACAATAGAATAAAATGTATTATAAACTATATTTTCAAGAAATTTAATTAAATTATTTATTCTAAAATTAAAAGCGTTAATAGCTAAAAAATGTCTCTAAATATTAACAATACACTATTTTAATTTGGAGCCCTTAGTTGAAAAATCATATTTCACATAATTTTATAAAAATGTTGGCATTATTATTATTATTATTATTTTTTATTTAAGTAGATAAATAAAAATGGCATCGAAATATTTTCCTAAATCTTCCCACGTTACAGGCTTTTTAGCACACTTCTTAATCCGGGTTTTCCCTACAACAATGACAACTTTATTATTAATAATACATCTGTTCTACTTTTCTTAAGTTGGTATCCCCTAAATCCTCTCCTCGGATACGGCCTTGAATATCGTTGTCAGTAAATTCGAGCATAAATAAAAAAAATAATAAAAACAATAACGATTGTTAAATTTCATTTGAGAACAAAGCTATGAATATAATTCAGGTCACATAAATGTACTAAATAAATATTATGAAATTCAATGCATTCGATTTGTATGGACATAAATTTGTTTGTTTTATGTATGAAATGAATAAATAACAACTATTAATTTACCTTACAAGTGGTTATAACACTGTGGATGGCATTGTCTATACAATAAAGAAAGTTCAAACAAAAATAGTAATAATTGGCTATAATATTTTCCCCCTCAAAAGAATGATCTACTCTCCGTCGTCAGATATGTACGTAATAAAACAAAATCATCAATCCGATCGACATTATTAAATTAAGTAGGTATATCACTACAAGCGAAGGCTTAAAGGAGTAGATAATATATTGTTTATCTCTATATTACACACACACACACACACACACACACACACACACACACACACACACACACACACACACACACACACACACACACACACATATATATATATATATATATATATATCTTTATATAAGTTTTATATGTATTTGTTGTAAATTGTAAAAAAATTTAAAAATAAATATATCAGTATAGTAAGTTATCGTTTAAAAAATAGTTAGTTAAAACATGACATTATGGACCATGCACATTACTATGACAATATTTGCATTAGTTGATTTTTTTTTAATTTATAATAGTTTACAAATATTTATATTTACGAAATTGTTTGAATGAGTTATTCTGATGAAATTCAATATTATTAATTATGCATCCAATACACTGCATAGTACATGCAATTTTTTCATATTGACCTAGTTTTCAAATATTTACTATAAACCGCTTATATTATGTGCGTCACATATGAAAAAGTGTAAAATATAATATAACGTGTTCAAATTAATGTATTGTTCTGGTTTATGGCTTTTACTCAATTCTATTTAATAATTTCATGGAAACACAATATTTAATGTTTGCATGCATATTTAAAAAAAAATATAAGATATTATTTTATTTTATCGATAGTTTATCATGGACGTTATAAATGATTATTCATGGTACCTACAATTTGTAATTTTAAATTTTTAGTTTTTAACATAAAGTCAATCATATTCTATTTACTTAAATTATCTTTTACAATCACTAAAATCAACTTAGATATTAATTAATTAACTGTAATCGTATATATATATATATATATATATATATATATATATATATTTGATATAGAATATATATATGTTTGATATTAGGAAACGAACTAATCCCCTTTAAAAATTCCTTAACCTCTAAATATTATACCCGATTCAAATTTTGAGACTAATTGATGAGTTGTCTGAATGCTTGTAAATAAACAATGCCAGGCTAATAATATATTGAGTGAATTATCTCGAAAAAAAATATGAAAATATTTTGAAAATATCTAGCCGTACAAGATTAATTAATATTGAAAAAAAACCAACACAACAAAACGTGATTATCGACAATTTTCACTCTCGCTTATCTGAAGCAAAAGTAAATATAGGTACCAACAAATGTACTAGAAACTAATATCACCTTTTTTGACCCGTCAGGTTTCTTTTTTGCCATCATTAATAAAATCGTATAATTTCCAGTAGAAGCAAACACGTTATTTTCGCATAGCAGACTTTATAGTCCAGTCTATATAATAATTTAAGTTCCATTCTTAGAATGCAATTTTTATTGACTTCAATTTTTATTTAAATTAATTCCGGTCCGAGTTTGGATATTTTCTGAGTACGTTTAAAGTTATAGTTGATTAAATAAAAACTCTTGAAAAAACTTTGTTGTCTTTATCCAAGAAAAACGCGTTTTCCCTGGTAAAAAAAAAAAAAATAACCAAGACCATTCATATTTTATATTTTAAAAGTAGGAGATTACACAATAAGACCTGAATGTAATCCAAGCAATTTGTGTAAGATTAAATTTTATCAATTCAGGTACAAATACAGTTGCAGGTTTAATCAATCGTTGTAACTATTTCCCTCTGGAACTTTTAAAATAATTTGAACATAAACTTTCAACTTAAGTATCTATTCAAGTGCTTGGAAAATATAAGTAATTATTTCAATATCCAATGAAATCGTGCATTTTGGATTCCCAGCTAACGGTGTTTATATCAATTTCCTGTTCCACATAAGAAAGTAATAAATAGATTCTTGTAATTCCATTATTGCACGATAATTTGATGAAAAAGATACATATAATTATCACCCGTTTTGGTTTGACCATCAGATATTTATCGAGAAAATGAACGAATCCAAAATTCTAATTTATAATTGTATCGATTGGTAAATATATAAATTTGATACCTTACAAATATTCTATTATATATTTAATCGTATATTTTTATACTTGTTTATGCATGTGCCATTATTAGTGATTGAGTATTGTACGTAGCCGGGTTAATATACGAGTAATATCAGAACGCAATTAGTATGCATTTTGTTTTCAAACAATCACCTTATAAACATTTTTACATCATTATTTTTTTAACAACCAGACAAAATGTACGGTTTTAATTGCCGTGATTTTTTCACCTCATGATTCTATTCACTGCAGTTATTTATTTAACTGTATAATATTAATGTGTGGTACCTTTTTCGTTGCAACGAACACGAGTAAATTACATTCAACCATTTCGCTTCTGGAATGCAGAAAGTTTCAGTTGAAATGAAATGATAATTATTCGAAACAAACCACCCCGATTTTAATCATATAGGTATAGAAAAATGTTAAATATCTACGTCATTTTTGTACATAAAAATTAATTATTGGCCTATAGTGATATCACACAAATATAAGTCGTATTATATAGTTATCATGAATTAACTACCAAGTCTTACGGTACAAGTACTTGGGTTCCAATTTATCCGTCCAATTTTCCGACATATATTAAATGAATATGCAATAAAATCTTCCTTGTTATTGTGCAGTAGGGTTCAAAAAAAAAAAAAAAAAAGTTATTTGGTCCCAGCTGTTAATTTAATAAATATAATTATGCGTTTTGAACAAATACACTAAAAACTATTTGTTGGTTGCGACAATCGCGTATGCATACAATTTGTAGTGTTTGATTATTTATCGTATTGTAGTAATTACTATTGACTTAATTTAAACGAAAATGTTAGGACTTCACATATTTACATATTTTTATTACATTGAAACTAAATTCTACAAATAAATCAATGTTTCTATGTATAGATACAAGAAATAGGTCAAGAACAATATTACGGTTAAAGCAATTTATAAAATTCATAACAATTATACTATTATCTAAAATCAATTAGTTTGTTACAACTCTATTTTCGATTTATTGTCAATTTTTGGTCATGAAAAATACATGGTAAAAATTTATGATCATAAAATGCGCCATTCTCACATATTAAGGGGGTTTTTTGGACAACACTTTTAAATCACGCATTCAATTTTCTAAATTCAATATTATAGATCAAATAGCAGAAGTGACATTTTTGTCTTCAATGTGCCAAATGGTCAAGTTTCCGAGAAAATTGTACCATATATTTTATAATATTTCCTACTAAACCTCAAATTTTCAATACCGGAGGAGGTCTAAGAAAACGTGTACAGCCAATATTTATCTTAAATAATTACTACTATTACCAACTAATACTAAATGGAAAATAAATCATGATTCATGAGTGTTCGTAAGTATATCTTAAGAATCATATGCATAGCATAAGAATTATAAAACTCTATCAAAATTAAAAAATCATATTATGTTTAATTAATTTACGCAATATCCTAAATCATTAATGATGGATATCTGTGACATTTTAAATTCAGATGTTTTTTTTCACAAAACTCCATTTATATAATAAAAATAAAAAATTGGTTTTTCGACATGCTATGCTGTGAAAAATCAAAAACAATATTCAGACTTTTGATGCGATTTCTTTTGATGAAGGTATTACACGTAATTAAGAAAAATATTATCTTGATAAAATTTTAAACTTATCTTTGAATATTAATTGTTTATTATTTAAAAATGAAATTAATTAATTTCATAATTTTACGGAATCAAAATAAAATCATGCTGATGAACATATTTTTATTTTTTTAATTGGAAATGTAAAAAGGTTTTTATACTCATAAAAACTATTCTGTAAAGCCATTACTTCACAAAGAACATTGTTTTGATTGGAACAAATGAGAAGTAAAGTTGAAACTGATAACCGACTCATTCGATATTTTCAAGTAGATATTTTTACCACTTTAATTTTTACCAATATTGATTTCAATGAAAATTTAAACACTGTATTTCAAACTATACAAAATATGTATGACATTTTTCTTAGTATTTAACTTATTTGATTGAATACTCAACTTTAAAAAAAAAAAAATGAATAGTACTTTACAGATAATTTACGTAGCTACTTCACACACCTGAACTTACAAGCAAAAAAAATAATATTCAAGTAATAAATGAGCATGAATTTACATAAATAAATAAATATTTTATTTCAAAACCCAAACTACGGATAAACTTAATCTTTTGAATTTATGTAAAATAGTCGTATAAAGTTGCTCGACAAACTAAAAAGTATTTTAATACCTTTCCTATGATTTATATTAAGATCAAAACAAAATATTTTACCTTTATATTAAGTTCAAATCATATATGTTAATTAATTTAAAATACCAAAATAATAAAAAAAAATAACTTAAGTTCATATTTTTTCCCAGTCTCATTTTCATGTTAACAATCGAATGAAAAGCAAGCGAATGTACAAATTACATTACTGTTTATAATCTAAAATTAATTTTAAATTTTAGTACGTTAAAAGTCCAGGGAAAAGCCTGGACATATTTTTCTGGTGAAAAACTTTAAATTAAAAATACCTACTGAGAAAATATGAAATATTTTTTTGTGTTTTCATTTATTCGAAATTATATTTGAGAGAATATAATTAATTTATATTTTATAAATGTATGTAATATTATAGTGAATATATGTAAAGAGTATGTTCGTGTGCATTAGTTTTTCACTTTCTGAAATATTTGTATTCATTTCTAGTTCGAAATCACAAATGACGATTTTCCCTGGCAAAGGGTAACTAAATCACTCGTTTCCTCAAAATTATTTTCAAA
The DNA here is from genome assembly GCA_027580255.1 of Therioaphis trifolii. NCBI lineage: Eukaryota > Metazoa > Arthropoda > Insecta > Hemiptera > Aphididae > Therioaphis > Therioaphis trifolii. Next base: position 15,991,904 of record CM050409.1, on the reverse strand, counting down.
TATAAACCATAACAAGTATTTACTGTTGAAAATTGAATAAGGAATAAATTTTTCAATACAATATACGTGCCATGAACAACAAATAATACAGATAAAAAAATTTTGTCTCACGGATTTGTTTTCCTCTTGTAATTATTAAATAATAATATACAAAAGAAAAAAAAACCTTCCTAAAAAAAATATCGATGCCGTTGAATTTTAAAGAATACTCTATCTTCGATTGACTTGTTCCAAAAAAAATCTTTAATAAAATTCAAACGTGCGCGTGATAATAATAATAAATAATAATAAATACCGAACCGTCACGGCAAGCTAAATGAACAAACAGTAATTCAATTATGACGATGAAACTTTCAAAAACTGTAAAAATATAAGAAGAACATATTTTCCAAGACAGGCTTTTTAATTAGATTAAATAAGAGATAATAACGATACAAAAGTAGAAGGAAATTAATTTTGAATGGAATCACCAGAATGTATTTTACTATATTTTAATAATCGTACGAAGTAGCTTTGTACTTTTGACAAACTATGTATTTAGTTCATTGGATGAAATCATTATAATAATATTCCAAACGTAATGGAAAGAAATGGAAAATTATATCATGGATATATCGTATATAACAATATCATAGGCAAATAAATTGATGTAACAATAGATCAATAAACTTCTATCATAATCATTCCCATCAGATGATTTATTTTATTTATACGTAATAAATGTAAATATGAAAACTATTACATTTACGTACATAACGCGGTTTAAATTTTAATAAACTCGAGTTCATTGTCAATTTTATTCACTTATATAGATATTTAATTTGTTTGTAAATTTAATTTCCTGTTTTTAGGTAAATAACATAAAATAATGTAAACGTTTTATTCATTACCAGTTCTAAAGAGATTAGTAAGTGGAAAGTACAATCGATTAAAAAAAATTATACTTTTTTTTGTCTTATAATTAAAAAACATAATAGTTCGTTTTAAACAAAATATTCGGTCAACTTTAAGCATATTATTATATTCTTTAAGTATTATTAGATATTAATTATTTGTAATTAATCTCAGATTATACTTTGTCGAGATCAATTGCATTGATTTCTAAATAGTATTTGATTTACATTTGATTCCAAATATGACTTAGCTACGTTGTGTATGATAAAGATGTAATTTTAATAATCAAAATACACAAACTATTAAGTATTTATACCAAAATAAATGAGAATTGTACTAATACTAAATGTAAAATATATTGCTCTTAAATCAATGATTCTTCAGGGTAAATATAATTATATATATTTATTATTCACAATGATTTAACCATGATTGGTGTATACATAAATCGTGAAGTAGCACCATATTTTTTCACAGTAACAGATGAAAACATGTCGATTGTCAAATTATAGGTCCATAAAAATATTTTCAATTATTAAGAATAAAAATAACTGTCTTATTTTTATTTTATTATTTATTTTTTATAATTTTTGAAAATAGAGAATTATTAGACATCTTTATTGTTTAATTCTTAAATTAAAACCAAAATATAAATACTGATATGCTAAAATCAGTGAAAACAATTTCATTTTACATATAACTGTAAATGCATTTTTTATAAAAATAAATAACGTATATTCATTCCCTGTCATATAATGAACTAAAAAATGTTATACATCATCGGCTAAGTATATACAATTATATTACGTAAATAAAGCCTAGAAATATATTAAAGAACATAGATGTTGATATTTCTTTCATTCATAAAAAGTATAATAATCGTATCAAATTTTAATTTTACGAGTAATAAACCATTTAATTGGATTTTTTAATGAACATTTTATCTTATTGTATTTATTTAAGTTCATAAATAATACATTTAATATTTATCAAAATAAATCTAATCGTTTAACCTTAATAATTAAACAGTAAGTAATTATAATTATTACATAAATTGTTCCTCCACACATATTTGTATTCAAAAAAATATTGAAAACGAAAAATTCCATATTTTTACTGCATTAAATACTTAATACTTTAACTTTGAAAACTAATTTTATGTTTCCGATTTATATATTTTATTAAAATCAAATGTAAAATTTTCAATTTTTAAGTATATTTGATATATTAAATAAATGAACTATAAAAAATTAAAACTTATAAATAATACCTTTTTAAATTTAATAATAAGATAAAATTGATAAATACCATGGTTAAATTAATTATTTCATTGAGGGACATATTTAAAATAAAATGTAAAAAAAAAATGAAGTATATTTCATTAATTAAAGTATCACACATATTTTATCCTGAAATACAATTTATTTTTACATTGATAAAAATGATTTTGTGTCATATACACACATATATTATTAACATTATTTTAATTACATGCCAATGATATTTTTTAGAATAATCACAAAATAAACACTATCTACATTTCTTTCTCGTACATAGATGTTCGCGTGTATATTTTCATCCATATAACTTTAAAATAAAAATAAGAATGTTCACATGGTTTATAGAGTCTACAAACTTATAATGTGCCATATAATGTATAAAAACGTACATAACATAAAAGTAAAAACTTTCTAGTTATGTATTTTTTGCATAATATCTTGATAGTTTTCAAATAAAAAAAAATGTGACACGGAGTATTGGATAGGCAAAATAGGTGCATACGAGTGTTCGAGATCTTTTTAAAAACGATCTCTCGACTATTTGAACAAAACTATGAAAGAATATTTCAAAATGTATTTTTTTTTCTCTTTTTTTGTATATGTACAATAATAATTGTTTCTTATTAAATGGGAAAACATTTCCATTGACTTGATTACAATATAAATAGTTTAGTATATGCTTCCATATTATTATCAAAATTTAGCTAGTATAATCTGAACATTGATATTTTTGAAAATTTAATGCACTAAAAATTTAAAGTAACTGTAAACTTCGATTCATTTCAATTCATTTATTTTTTATTTTATACTACTAAGCAGACTGCTTTAATCGTCAGTTCGCCTAGAAAAAACATAATCGCAATGATGGTAAAAACAATACGTTCACATTCAAAGTAATTGCACATTATAAACCACGAAACCAGACTTCTATATTATAATGGCAATGAAGCTGGCCCGTTCATAATAAATAACATTAAATTCGATTGTGCAATGTACCGTCAGTGGACGAGGAAAAATGTAACGTTGGTTAGTGACTTGCAAAGAGAAATTCTAGGGACGGAAGTGTGTATTGACGCGTGTAGATAATGTAGTTACCTACCCGATAAATCGTTGTAAATTGAAATTCGAAAATTTTCTCTCAGAAGCAAATAATATTTTATGCTGCGTGTTATGGTATTAGGTAAATGTATGCACACGATAATAGAATGAGAGAGAGAGAAAGAGAGAGAGAGAGAGAAAGAGGGAGAGAGAGTGAGAGTGAGACATATACTCACACACATGCACAACTATATATATAGATCGAGAAAGAGAGGGACAAAAACATAGATATTGGAGTGCCGAAAAGTTTTATTAATCACAAAAAGATGAAAAAGGATGTACGCTTAGCATAACCCAAACTATATCTATAACGAATTTACATCCACCCAAACGTGGCACGCATCCCGGGTGTTCAATATGTACCGTAATAACGATTGAATTTAGTTATATGTGCACAGTAAGGGTTCTTTGTGTTATCAGTCTGTTTTCACACGTATTGAACAAACGGCATCAGTATAACAATATGTAATTTTGTAATGTATCAACTCAATATAAACGTGTAACAGTGAGTTTAACCGGTCACCACCGTTCAAACCGTACAACAAATTGAATTCCTCCCCGTCCCCAATCTCCATATTCACAATTTCATATCATATTGATTCCAATCGTTGTGCAGTAACGCGGCGTCGGTAGAAATAATAATCATTTCAAAAGCGACGTGCAGTATACTCCTGAATTAAACGTGGCCTTTAAGGAAAAGAACTATTTAATTTTCCGCAAACACACGCGTATTTATGTAGTTCATGATGAAAATATACGATCCTCTCGTCATATGAAATACAAACACGTTGATGTGAATATGTAATATCTGTTCTAATGTATGTCACCAGAATATATTAATTAAACATTTTCAACGGAATCCCAAACCATCAACCATTATTCCGTATGATTTTAATTCATAGCGTTTCTGTAAATAAAATATCACCTCCGATCGTTTTATACGCACGAGCTATTACTATTTTAACTATTGCAACGAAACCGATTTTCATCCGATCGGTTATAAATATTTAATGCGTACATTATCGTTGTCGATTTGCCGGGAAAGATAACCGTACACGCGGTGTGATTGGATTTATTTTAACGTGTTTCATTTTTAACGTTCACAACCGCTGTGCGGTATTCGGCGCGGTGGCGTAGTACTCGTGTACGGTAAATCGTACGTTGCCGTAAAATTAATGTTATCTCCAGAACGTCGTCGAAACCATTCGGGACATTTTTTTATTTATTTCTTATCCGGTCGAACACGAAAACCCCATTGACTGCAGATAAACGGATTGCACACATTGACGTCCGTATACATTTTATGTATAAATCGCTCGTAAGATGAAAAAAACCAACCTAGGTTTATTGAGACTTCATTGCCGAAGGAAGGGAGGATATAGCGCGAGAGAAGATAATATACATGTAAATATATATATATGTGTGTGTGTGTGTGTGTGTGTGTGTGTGTGTGTGTGTGTGTGTGTGTGTGTGTGTGTGTGTGTGTGTGTGTGTGTGTGTGTGTGTGTGTTGTGTGCGTGTGTATTTATTGTGTAGTTGTAAATAAGAAAAGAATTACAATCGTTACGGTCACAGTTTAATTTGCATGCCGTTTTTTTCCTTCTCAAGGCGAAAAAACTCCGACAGCAAACTCAATTTATGTCCTCCGGGAGTTTAAAAATAAGATAGCAAATAACTTACAGTATTAGCTGTCTATATGTCTCTCTTTCTCCTGCTCTCCCTCTCTACCTCCCTCTCTATATCTCTCTTTCTCTCTCTATCTATCTCCCTCTCTATTACTCTCTTATCGTCCGATTCATACTGAATAAAATATTAGTACGTGGAGAGACTAATTGGTGCGAGCTGCTGAACCAATAACACGAGTTGTGATAAAATAATGGGAACGAGGTAACATCTACCTGCGGCATGTTGTTCGGCAAAAATACATTTTTAATTCGTATTCCGGCGAGAAGTGACCCGTGATCGCACGGCGGTTAGTTGTTGCCTCTCGATTTTCAACAAAACGGTCCCTAGAAACCCGACCCGGAGTAAATTCAGTCTACTGAAAGATCATCCCTTTCTAATTACAAACCGTTTATATATATATATATACACACGGTGCATTAATTCATTATACATATAATACTAACTGGGACACGGAACGTTATAATATTGTTATGCTCTTTTGCACTAATTTTGCTTAGAGCAATAGCATTAAGTGAAATAATAGGCTAGTTGTAAGACGAATTTGTGTTTCCGGCTGCCCAAAAAATATCTCAAAAAACCACAATATACACATACATTTATAAATACTTTTGTTTCGTATGTTTTATAAACTATTGTACACACAGATATATTTTACGTTAGCGATGTTAAATTGGTTAAGTACCATATATGCATAATATATTTGTAAGTATGATCTATGTTTGGATTTTTACGTGAATTTTATGACTAAACATTTATTGTTAATATTTTTTAATGAAATAATTTGCATTAGCAATTTTTTATTTCCACATAATGATGATTTTTACCATAAAAATAACATTTTTTTCAGATTATATTAAAATAGTTTTTGAAAAAAAACATCATCAAAATATTTCATTACTAAATGGTAATAGGTATGTATATGTTTATAACAAATAATTATATACGGGACACATAATATGAATTTTTTTCTGGCTATCAGTTTTATGTTTTCGATATTGTTAATTACGTAGAACAGTAAAAAAAAAAAAAAACCAAATTATAAATTGTTTATAGTTTGACCTACAAAAAAGGGTGAAAAATATTACGTACATATTTATAAAATAATCAATAACCTCTGAAAACAAGTATTCCACATTAAAAGAGTAACACTATACAGAAATTTTTGAATGAACACTGCAGTCGAGAATTTTTCCATGCATAAAATAAAAACAGTATCGTTGCTTATTACTGTGGTAAAAAAAACATTCATCAATTTGTATGATGTAATAACTAGCGATAAATATAAAAAATTCTGAATTATTTATTAAACATTAATATCTGGAATATCTATCATGATACTTTTTGTTCTTTTTTTTCATTATGAGTCGTCACATATACATTTATACGAAAAACCGAATACATTTTTTTTAAACAGGAAAAATGCATATACCTCGCGTGTCTGCACCGAGGAAATGGTGTTTCGCAGGTGTTAAAAATAACATGTTCCCATTTGTGAAACGAAAGTCGAAAAATGTAATTCAATGAAATGACTAATCCTATCTTATCCGCCTCCAACTATATCATGGGTAACAAGCCAATTATGATAATTCGATTACATCGAGTATGTATGCCCAAACGAAAAAAGTTTGCAATGATAACCGTTTCGAACGATGAACACACAGGATATATATTATAAAAGAGATTTCTAAAACGTATGTTACAGTGATCTTAGCTTAGAAACATCAATGATAAAAAAAACGTATTCTATAAAATATATTTTTGAATTAGACAATACTTTACAAATTGTTTATATTTTTAGAGCCCAAATTAGGAAAGTCAACTTTAGAAAATTAAATAAGAACATGCACCATTTTATTCAACTAAACTTACGGGGAGATATTTTTAAATGAATTATAATAGTTAAAAGAAATTAATTGATGCAAATCTCCATGATTAAGAGTGATTTAAAACTAGTTGAAGTAAAGTACTCGTATAATAGCAGAGCCGCGTGTGCGGTCATAATGCAATTTATGAAAATATAAAATCGCTCTTGAGTATAGTTTTACACTGATTGAAAGTGTTTATCCACTAAAATATATTATCTTCACTTTATTACAACAAAATTAATGAAGTGTACCTATTCGATGTTTAGAAGTTTGCCTTCAAAACTCCTTAAAGATTATCAAAAAACTTAAAATTAACAAACTATTTCTGATTTTCCTTAATCAAAAAACTTTCATAATATTATGCATTTTTCGTATTTTGAATATTCATATTATAAAATTACTATGACATAAGTTTTGGATCGACTTCATTATTATATTATACATAATTGGATAATTTTGTAAGGAACGTTTGTGGATAAAACAAGTCCCGAGTAAAGGGAATTCAATACCCGGTATAATAGTAACAAGGCTGTTGCTAAACGTCATTATAACAATACCTAAGTATTTAGGTGTTCGTTGTACACATCGTACGTATGCATCGTTTATTATGATGATTTCATTCGTGTGTGTGTGTGTGTGTTGAGAGCTAGGGCAAAAACGGCGCTTCACCGTTGTCAGTCGCATAAACCGGTCATAATAATTTATACGAATATCTTTAATGATTTAACTTTAATGACATAACCGTCGGCATGGTAATAATAATAACGACCATGAAGTATACGCGTACCGGCGCGTACACCTTTGAACCGTTTGAAATTCGAGCTCGTTGGTAAAAACGTTTATAAGCCCGTAATAACGTTGAAGACAATTGGTAGTCTGTGAAACTTAAGTTAGTGTACAAACACTAATTGGACGTTTAAATTACTCGCATCGTGTGTATTACAATGACCCAGTGAAGTACAGTGCGCCGGGTACAATATGGCGAAACATACACCTAGTCAGTGCAGAGACAAAAACGAGCGTGTTGGGAAACGACGATATATTTTCCACGCGTATAAAATCGGTGGTTTTTATTTTTAATGCATTCGCATGATTTAAATTCAAAAAACGAAAAAAAAAAATCGAAAACAACACGATAACCTGAGCGGCGCGTGCACCTGAAACGATGCAAAACGCGGACATAAATCATTGCGAACATATATCATATAGGTTATATCGTACGACTAACGCACCGCTCGCAGATACGCAGATGCTGGATGCGTAAGTGTGTGTGTGTGTGTGTGTGTGTGTGTTTTATTCGGGTGTGCGTGTGTGAAAAAGAGAAAGAGATAGGGAGTGGAAAGAGAGAGGAGAGGCAGAGAGAAGAGATAAAAGATCGATAAATCGCGACTGCGGCGTACACGCGTTTAAACGAGCGTGACGTTGACACTGGGCGCGATAATCGTTCCGCGGGGACGGCTAGCGGGAAACGGATACGCACGACGAATATAAATAATAAACAAATATAAATAAACGCGCGCGCGATAAAAAAAATTAAAAAAAAAAAAAAACGCCCGTGACGCCGTGTGAGCGCGCGCTCGCGTTTACCGGTACGGTGTGACGGCACGTCGGGGTCACTCTGCGACGGGGGTTTGCGGGCGATCGCATACGTTTTGCGGTCGCCTCTAAATTATAGGGGTGAGAAAACCAGTAACGGGCGTTACCGGCGCGCCGCAGTGAATAATATGTGTATTACGGTATAATGGATTTACGCGAGGTAGATCAATCATACGCTTTATTATTATTACCATCGCTATACGTATACCGGCCGCCACGGACGAAGTGACGGCTTTCGCGTAGGCTGGACACGTCCCGGAATTTTAATGTCGGTCTCGGTGCCGGTAAAAAAACGAAATTAATAGCTCCAGTTAGGATACGTGTTTGTTTTTATCGGCTAGCCGGAACCGCGATTGTTCGGCGTGATACAATCATTGAGAAAACAATCGTTTTTATTTATTTTTTTTTTTTTAATTTATTCATTTATTCATTTTTTTTTTTTTTTTTTTGCACGTTACTCGTTTGACATCGATACGAACGCACGGTGGAACGATTTCGTCTCTCCGGAGAGAGTGACAGCGTTCCGAGAATTTCGAATATCACATAACCGATTGACGTAAAGATCTAACATCCGTTCTCTAGAGAATTTCCGGACTAGAATCTCGAAGACCCGAGAACCGCATTCGCCACGATATCGATTTTTCGTAGTACGGCGAGCACGATTAAATGTTTCGAAACAGCACTGGTTCGGCAATTAATCCGCCGGAATAAATCTAACCTTACATTTGAGTACGTGTCGATTACAATGAGCAATAATTATCGCGAACGTTCGTCAAAAGCGTCGTACGCTAGGCAGGAGGGACAAAGAGCGCGATGGCACCACTAACTTAAAAGTGTTAATAATTGACACTCCGTAAAACCGTGCGATGTGCCGCCGTCGTAATTAACTTATACATTATACAGAGGCGTAGTTTCAGTTTTTTCCCCCTACATTCGTATACAACGAATTCGTGTTCGTATTTTTTCAATTTTTTTTTTTTTTTTTTACTGCCGAATGAATTGTTAAAATCGGCCTCCCTAAAAACGCCCGGCGATAAAAAAAACAGAAACGATGGCACGAACGCACGCACCAGTGCCAGCAAGCAGCTTGATGAGTGGCCACGGAAGCCGGCTGGAGTGCTGCGCGCGTAGATCCGACGACGGTCGTGGCATGCGATCGTCACGAATTAATATTTCACGTTTTCGCCGTCTTAGGCGTCGAAATCCGATTTCGCACGCGGCGTGCCGTCACCGCGCCCCGGTCCACAGGACGTTAAATCCGACGCTTGTCGTCTGCGCGACAGTGAGATTATTATTATTATTATTATTATTATTATTATTATTATTATTATTATTATTAATATTATTATTATTATTATTATTATTATTATTATTATTATTATTATTATTGTTGTTGTTGTTGTTATTACTATAGCTGTTATTGTTATCATCGTCACCGTGCCGTGGTTATAACAACGTGAAATGACGATGACAAACAATAATGACAATAGCAATGACAATCGCAAAACTGACTACGTTGTCGTCGGGATTTGTGTCCCCGCGCTCATGGGACTAAGGCTGGGGTTATACTATGCGTTTTCTGTCGCAGCGTTTTGCGTCAAGTGTTTTTGACGCACCGTCCGCTTACTGTCATAGTTAGCGTTTTGTAAACGCGTTCCCGTGTTTATAATAAACAGCTGTTAAATATTTTACCGGCTACTATCCGTTATCATTATCGTTTATCAGTTGACAGTTCTCATAGTCACAGCATATTTTGAATTCAAATTTTAAATTTTAATTATGAATAATACACAAATTGTTTGTATTTTGGAAGCCGCTGGGTTATTGGACGAATCCGTTCCCAAGCCCAGGAAGTATTCTGTTCATCCAACAAACCGAAACCGTGATGAAAATAAACTGATAGTTGATAAAAGACAGAGGGGATAAACAAAGTTGTACTTTTTTGGCGCCAAACCGGAGCGGTGAAACGCTTTGTATGACATCACTCATTTAAAACAATGAGTTTCGTAGGGTGGCAAAAACGTGTACGATTGCGGCAAAGCGTTTTCAACCGGACATGCTCAGTCAAATGCGGCTACCGGTCCGTCGCAACGCATAGTATGACCGATGTCGTAGAAACGTGTAGTCCTGTTTGATCCGGTCACCGCATGCGTTTAAAACGCACCGACGAACCCGCTGAATCGGCTCGCTCTTGTGGCCGTACATTGGGGGTGTGGGTTATTACCACTAGCGATCGGCCCCGAGACGGTGGAATCGACGCGACGACAAAACCCGCGTGCACACCGACTGTTGACCGAAATTCCGGTGGGTTTACCGTGGCGCGTTAATAAATCGGCCGGCGGAGAGGATTTGCGTCGGAACGTTTACGTGGTGTACGCGCGAGGTTCACAGTGGTCGCCGGCGCGGTTGTCACCGTGACCAAAGTCAAAATAGATTTTTACGACGGCGGTGAACAACTCTTTTCGGTGATATCACCGAAACCTATGCGCACACGACTTGTGTTGGTAATATTATGTTCATTACCCCTATTCGTGTTTGTTTCGCTTTCATTCGCCCAAACTGGTCGTACTTGGTGTCGACAACTAATGCGAGGAATCAAACGTCGTGCGTTATTCGAATTCGGAGTTGCACCCATGTGTGTTTAGCACAATTTACCTTTTCTTCAATTATTTAATACAATCAAACGTTTTGTACGACAATGAACCATGAAAATGTTTAATCAATTTTGAAAAATTGGAAAATCCCTATCGCATAAATACAATATTGTGTTTCCGTAAAATACAGGGAAAATTAGTGGTTTCATGTAGTATTTTGAGCTTAAAAAATTGTTTGGCCTTAATACTATTTTCAAGTTTTGATATATATGAACGATAAACACGAAGGCTGGTACACGTACACCACGTATTAGTGATATTTTAATGTATTTCGTCCTTTTATTTTTCATAAAAATAATTGTATTAAAATTATAATACCCTCGAGGATAACGAGTCAAATGTCTTAGTTGTAGAAATCAATTAATTTAAAAAAAATGAAAATAAAAAAATGATAAGCAATTTAAGTATATCATCGTAAATATAAAGAACGAAAACCCGAATCCACTGTTTTCGTTCGTTCTCCACGCCCTGACGACAGTACGTGCGCGCCGGCAGTGAACAAACGAGACATAAAGCCGGAGACTCGCGCGCCGGATGCGTAATGTACGCGCGGCCGGCAGCAATAATGACAATAACGTAACGAAACGCGACACACAATACACCGTACGGCGACCTTCGCGTCCCGCGTTCGCCGGGCCCGAGATCGAGGAGATTTTTAATTAAAACGGATAATTATTCGTTCGGCACGACACGGGGTGTGTGTAACGTCTCGGTACAGAGTGTACGGAATCGTTCTCAGACTAAAATAGCACCAACGCCACCGCCGCCACCTGCAACCACCGCCCCGAAAGTACACGTCGCGTATTGTTTACAGGTCGAATTATTGCGTGAAATATTTACATTTGTATATATATATTACACCAACGTACATATCATGTATGTGTGAGTGTGTGTGTGTGTATATATATATGTACAGCGCGAAATAATCAACGACTTTACAACTCGTCGTTATTTCGACCCTTATCGGGAGCACTTCAAAATGTCTACCCTTTAAACTTTTCAAGCGACTTTTACTTAAAACTACGTTTGCGCCACTCTTCCATTTCAATTTAACGCTGCTCTCTCACACTTTCTCTCTCTCTCTCTCTCTCTCTCTCTCTCTCTCTCTCTCTCTTTCTTTCGCTCTCTTTCACTACCATTTCCGCTGTCGCCTTTTATGAGCTTCCACCGGGCCAACTTTGCATAACCAAACAAGCAAAGTTTACAGGACTTCAGGTCAACCTATCGTCATTGTAATATTCTCAACTTTGAAATGACCTACAAACTTGGAATAAACGGGTTCGCCGTCGGGTCCCGGTCGACACGATGTTATTAGTGATTGAAAATAAATAACGCCATGTGTCGGCTAACCGTACGTTGTCGTGCAACACGCCGTCTGCGTAACGAACCGCGGACACGTGAACGATCGCCTCGACGGTCGACCCTCTCGGTCGGACGACGCTCGCGTGGGCGTGGGTGTGCTTTGCGACCGGCGGATAGCACACGCGCGTTTTCGACAAATCTATGTCCCTTCCCCCACCCCTCTATAGACGTGTGAAATCAGCGCTACGGTCAGGAGCCGATCGTGATCCACGCGACGTATTCGTTCAGTGCTTTTAACGGGTCGGTTGATCGAAATTCGACTTTATATGGCATGGGGATGACCGACGTGGATGTTATGTTCCATTTATCATCCAAAAGGATGAGTACAATTATGCGAAGAGTACAAGTTATTCGATCGTTTTCACGGATTCAAGTCGAAATATATAAAAATAATAAATAAATTCGATGGACATTCCAAATTTTTAATTCAATATTATATTGTTTTGATTAGACTACGAGTTATCCTTACATGACGTATACGTCTTTGTTAAAATATTCTGCGTTGAAAATCGTAGTGAAGTTTTATTTTCGTAAATGAAACGCGAGCCGCAAGTTGACTACCCTTGATATAGTGCTATGACAAATAAATAATTTAAACTTTTTTCGAGGACACCCACGAAAAACTCGAAATTTAATCATTCTACTTGTTCTCCGGCAAATCAATTACGGCTTGTGTTACCGATTTTAACGACTGTTGGTGGAACGATGTTGAGTATTGTCCCGGTATTTTCGTTGTAAATAAGTGAACATCCGGTAAAGAAATATCGTTTATTCGTTTGCGTTGCGAGAGTGTTATTTTACAGTTAAGTAATTTCTTAGGATAATAATAAAATCAACTCGTCGGGAAATAAATAATACAAACCACCGCCGTCGTAAACGCTTCGGCTGTAAATGCCTATTATTTCCCCGGTTGTTTGTACAGGTTATATGTGTGGAATAAGAAGTAAGCTAGTAAAGCAAACAATTTTAAATGATACCTACGGAATACAGACTTATCTTTATTTATACAACTACGTTGTTTTTATTTTGGAAAAAAAACATTGCTGCGCAGTATACAACAAATAGTGTTTTTCAGCAAAACATTTAAATAGATTAATATCATTTGTTTTAAAACAGCGCATTTCTATTCAAAAAAGACTTTCTAAAATTTCTTTAATAAAAGCATATCAACTATCTTGATGTTCGTTTGATGTTCGAAATCTCAACCAAGCATCGATCAAATCCGTGCTTGCACGTGTTCGATGTTATATCCGGTCGCAAAACAAGAGTACCTATTGATACAGTTGTTTGTGAAATTCGTATCCGTTTATTTTTCGACAAACCGTGTTTGAACATTAACAATGGTTAATGTCGTTATGATAATAATCATTTCGGAATGGGTCTAATTTAATGTGTACGCCCGAGAAATGAATACGTTTCAACTCGATTCGCGCAGTAATAAAATACTAATTATTGTTATGTTCGTGTTAGAGTTACGAAAATGTCTGCTAATGAACACAAACCACACACGCGCGCCCCAGCATTAATTCGACCCGTCCTCGTCCCCTCGAAACGAATAAATTCGTGTTTTCAAAAGTGTTACTAAATATTACAAACCGAGAAAAACAGTTCGAGGGAGAAAAATGAATAAAGAAATAAAAGGAAACCGCCGCCGCGCAAAATATGCCAACAGAATATCGTGTTCGTTTGCGGTCGAAACTCGCTCGTGAGTTATGTCTGAATGCAATCGCATCGGACGGCGTATATTCGCAGGGACCCATTTTAAAAGCCATTAAACGAAGCAACGGCTGTTGGACAGTTTCCAACTTATCAATAAGTAGTGTTTTCTCAGACTACTGTCACACGCTACCATTGCCCCGCATGCGCTTTCGACGGACACGGTCCGTATACAATATACATGCAGATAAAATATATTCTTATCGTTTCCCGTGCGTACGCGGCACAAAAGACTCCACACCTACGCATCGTTTTATTACTACCTTTTACTATAAATATTATTATTATCATTATTATATTACCGTGCGTGCACGTCCCGTAGTAGTAGGTACATTGTGCACGCTCTCCGCCTGCGTTAATTTCAAACGGAAGACCGTATAGTTATAATAATAATAAAATTATTATTATTATGCCTTCAACTATTCATTGAAATTTAAATTTTTAACGTGACAACGTAATTTACAAACGGTGCCGCGCACGTACGTTTCTCCCGTGAATGAGGGAATGTAAGATTTCAAAAATAAACTGTATATGGCTTAGTGCGCGAGAAAGGGGGAGTGAGAGGGTTAGAAACAGAATAAGAGAGAAACAGAGCAAGAGAAAAACGGAGGAAGAGAGAAACAGAGGAAGATGGAGATAGCGAAATAAAAGGAGAAGAAAACAAATCTGGTGTACCTGCGAACGCGAAAACGACGCGTGCACGTCCGACACTCAGAGTGTAACATAAAAGGGGTCGGCAACGTGTCATCTCCGCCACCGTAGCCGGGTTTTCTACAGCTATTATTATTTTGCAGACGCAGATTTTTTTTTTATTATTATTATTTTATTTTTTTTTTAATTATTTCGTAACGTTTGCTTTATCAAGCGCTGTGAAATCGTTAAGAAATCGCATTGTTCGTAGGTTCGTTACATATATATACGTAAATGTATATATAGGTACATGGAAAAAATAAATAAATAAATAAATAAACTAAATTGTCGCGTATAACAAAAAAAAAAAAGTACAATGTTTTAATAATCTCTTGCATTGTCTCCGGAAGCGCGCGCGCGCTCTCGCGTTGTCGTAATAAATAGTGAAACGCCATGTTCAGTCGCACTTGCGCCCGAGATTTCCACCGAAACAAGTGAAAACGTAATTTATACCGCCGTGTAGATATATATTCGGTGTTTATAAATTTCGCTGAGGTTGAGTGATAACAGAATCAACAACGGAATAAAGAAATATCGCTCGTCGCGCGCGTCTTCGCGGAGACCCCGTGAATAAATGAGACGATCATTACGGTGCACGGTCGTCTTGGATACGTCACGTAAATTTCATTTCTTATATAGAGGTACAACACGCCAACCGTTTTCGTCGCGGCGAATCGTTTTTTTTTTTTTTTTTTTGGCAACGATCAAACCGTTTTCATAACCTTGTATAAATTGTGGTCACGTCGGTCGAGCTCGGTATAATTTTAATCAATCATACTGCAACACACACAAACATACATTTTAGTACGTGTTCGTCCAAAATGCACATAACTCGACTATAACTGGCACTAATGATTTAGCGCGGACTCGAATGTAAAAACATTCGTTTTTATCGGACATAATATTATCATATCATGCACACAACTCCGAGAGTGAGAGGTATAATTCAAAAACCAAAATATGCCCATTAATGCATTGGTATTTTGTTGTTGTTGTTGTGTGAATATCTTTATGAAATATACGTAAGCAAGATTTTCGTACCAAGTGAACATTATTACAGTCTCATTTTCAAATTTTTAAAAAAACATTGACGTAATGTTTTTGGAAAATTTATGAGAATATAAACGAGCGTTCTGTTAGCGTTCTTACACCGTTACTACTATTACGTTTGCAGTGCGACGGAAAAATATACGTATAATCCCGGAACGAAATCAAAAACAAATCTCAGCTTCAATCGTGTGTTCCACCCGGAAACAAAATGAACTGTAATTTTCTTATTATTATTATTATTATTATTTGTACCGTGTATATATGTATTAGGTATACGTAAAAGCTTTTGTACGCACAACACAGCATGATATTTCATTTTGACGTCACACATATTGTACCAGAATAGTACACATCGCATAGCGCTATTTTAGATTTTATTTAAATTGAACGCGTACCAGTATAAAAGCGTGTGTGTACGCCTGCTTTATTTCTCATTTCACGCGTCCAATACGGTGTGACGTACGTACGTACGTACGGAATGAACCAACACGGGCGCAATACTGTCCAAAGCGACGAAACGCCGCCGTTTCGCGGGTCACGGGGAAAAAAATACCAAACGTCCGTTTCCAACGGCGCGTCCTTGTACGCACCATGCATTTTTAAACGCAATCAAACTAAAAGTCAAACACAAATACAAAGTGTAACTATATAATAATGTATTTACCAATTAGTGCTGGCGGCACTTTGACTTCTTTCGGCAAATAGTGGTAATAAGTGCAGGAGAAGGTTACTTCGTTACGGGAAATAATAAAAAGTGAAAAATGTAGTTTCTTAAACTTCTCCGCGATTGCCAAAAATTGAAAGCTCAAAAAGCCGGAACGTTTTGTAAAAGTTTTCCGCCGTGGACTAAAGTTCGTATGGTAAACTTCCGAGGTAAATACGTTTTGCAACAACAACATAGCAAAGAAGTCTGCAGCCTATTGCAAAACTACTGTGAGAGCAGAGCAGTTGGAATAATGTATTGTTCAAGTGCTCTTAATTCATTTGCAATTTCGTAAATAGTTTTGTATTTGTTGTGCAATATGTTACCAGGAACACCTGTTTCGTAACTTTTGAGTAAACGCACAGCGCGGCTCAGCCGTTTAAAGCTCTACTCGCAGTCTTTCCAATATCGCAACTATATTTCCAACTATAATAAACTGCAAAAAAACAAAATTATCTAACAAACACAAGTTAAAATAAAAATTCTCATTTAGATGTACATTTACATTTTATTTTTATTTGTAATTTTACATTTATATCAATCTGATTTGTTTTGTTTTATAATAATTATTATTACTATCAAATTTATAACTACCTCAAATAAAAATTGTATTATCATTTTAAACATTAAAAAAAAAAAATACGAAAACTTTGTTTATACAGTGTCTAAAATTACTTTTATAATATTCTAGTTTTCGTATTTTATTGAAAAAACCAAATACTACTACTTTAAAAATTTGAAAAACATAAGTTTTTAATTTTCGAAAAAATACATTGAACGTGACATGGGTTTCCTAATTGAAATACTCAAAATATTACTTCCCCGACTGAATGAAACAGAGTTTAATCACAAACAAGGCAAACTAAAACTTTCAGCTCCTAATAAAATTTATTTTTTAGCATACTCATACACTACACGAGTGCATTGTAAAGCACAATGATTAACATTTCGTTCTAAACATTTCGAAAAAACAAGTTGAAAACTTTCCATAATGCATTGGAACTCGCTTTTGTGATTTTCTTTGGGAAAAAAAAACTTTGTTACTGTATTAAATTTAATAAAAAAAGAAAATCATTTGGCACTCGTACAACCTAATTTACCGAGCACACCTACGTTTTCTCTATTCAGGGACTGCAATGATAATACAATCTCGTCTACATTCAATCAATACTAGAGCACTCGACTTGACCAAATAAGGCTTACACCACTATGTATACATATTTATATACTATAACATTTAATATAAATCTACAGTTAAGAGCATGTAAATTATAATGTATATCATGTAGCGGGCAATTCAAAAACCACTTAACACGAGACATGGACACTTAAAATGAGTAATATAAACGTAAACTACACAAGTGGTATACAATAATACGACAAGTCAATTAGATAAATGCTATTGTATTATAAAATCAAACTAAAAAAAAATAAAAAAATTACTTATGAGAACATTATATTTTGATTTCACTATAATTTTGAGATTTATACGGCTACTACCACCGGTCATCACAGCTCTCAAAATTAATTGATCACTCTTATTTGCATTCCGAAAGTGGTCTGACTCGATAATTTTCATCAACGAATATGATTTTGTTCATTTTTTAAGTGTACAAATTCGATGTAATTTCCAATAACGGGCCGTCCGTCCGATCCGCTTATACATATCAAATTTAAAATAAGAAGTAAATTAATTACTTTTTTCTCCTTTAAACCCAGTAACCATGTTGCATTTTAATAACCAGATTTTATTGAGCTTAGTATGATAACATTTTAAAAATTCTACACAGAAAAAAAATATCCATTAAAGACCAAGCCAAGCTTAAAGAAAAAAATGAAGCAATAAAAATTATATTCTATGACAAACAAAAAATTAAAATATTGCTCATATTAATTGAATATTATGTTCTTTTTGAATCAGTATAGAACAAAGCCGATCGTTTTAACACTAACTAATTTTCTTCTGATCTTAATACTAATTTAGTTCATATTGTGAACTTGATTTCTTAGAGTTATTTGTTTTTAATATTTTTATGATGTAATTGAATTTTAAAAACTAATAATGTACATTAAAACAAAAGTTTAGCAAGAACACATTGATTCATCCGACCATTTATTTCCACGATTTATTAAAAATTTATATTTATTTTTACGACAGTGTTTTTCATTTATTTTTAGTGAATTATTAGTATACTCAAAAAAAAAAAAAATACACATTGTGAAAAATAAATATTGTGTAGTTGTAAATAAAAAAATTGTTGTAATTATAAAAATGGAATAATTTTGATGGAAATTGCATCATTAGATATATGGAATTAAACACTTGTTAAGTAAATCTAAAAACCATTTTGCTTCGAAGGAAAAATAACAAGAGCGAAATTATGTTTTTCTGAAATTTAACTCTATGCCATTTATAAAAATTTTATAGAAATAACAATCAATAAACAAGAGTAACATAAAAACCATTCCGTAGTTTATAAATAAAACGAACACATAACCAACGGCGTAGATTAGTTAAAGCCGAGAACCTTAAGTCTAAAGCAATACCTAGAAGTGACAAATCTTTTTCTTCGAAAATCTCTTCAACACACGCCACGTATTAAATTGGAAATATTTCAGTTGTATGTTTTATGAAAAAAAAAAAAAATCTTTTCAATCAAAAATAATCATAATCTACTCGTATACATAAAAGCGTTATAATAAGAAAACATGCAAGTAACACGGGTTTGGATCCATTTTAACTCTTACCATTCTGGGATAATGCAAAATGTATAATGTATGTGCGTGTGTGTGTGTGTGTGTGTGTGTGTGTGTGTGTGTGTGTGTGTGTGTGTGTGTGTGTGTGTGTGTGTGTGTGTGTGTGTGTGTGTGTGTGTGTGTGTGTGTGTGGCCTAATAGTTTACCATATGTATGTACCATGTTCTATGAAGTGAAATATCGTCTTAAACTGTTATTGTACTATTTTTCTGACACAGCCGTCGTAATATTATCGTTATTTTTTTGGTACTGTTTTTGAATTACTCCGATACGAATAAATTATCAACACACTGTACGACGTGTAATACGATCGCGAGGAATCGTTCTGGATTGTTCGGAACACATCATAACGAGTACACGTTTATTTTTTTTTCAGCGTGAAAAGATAACTTTAAAAAAAAAACCTCCACATAATTACATACGATTTTGTTTTGTTTTGTTTCAGTTTCGTTTTTTTTTTTTTTTTATCATCACAATAACTTGTTTTGTTCTGACCTACAGATTACACACCGTACGTCGTGCGGCATATTTTACACCGGTGTAATTATACACCGTACATCGTTGTATAATGGCCTAAAAAGCCGCACGTACGCGAACGGGTGGTGTTCAACCAGTATGTAATGCGGTTAATTTCGCACAGTTGATTACCGCGTTGTTGTTGTTGTTGCTGTTGTTGTATTATTTTTCGGTCGCGGGATCGAGTTAGTTACGCACGAGCTGTCGACGGCGGGCCGTAACGACCGTGTTTATCGCGCGCCGGTACCCCGGTAGTAGTACCCGTTCTGGGGGAGAATTTATTTTTCGAAAATCAAAGGGTCCGCGCACGCACAGCGGTCAGATATGGACCGGGCGTACACGCACAAGCCCGAAATACGAGTCGCCCACGTGTGAAATCGCGGCAGATAAAGCGCGCCGAAATAGTACGGAGTAGTGCTCTGCACGGTCTGGTCTACACCGGTCCAGACCAGACCGGACCGGACCACGGTCCAGTCTTTTCGGTCTTTGTGTACAGGATCCAACCACGGTCCGGTATTTTTCAGTCTTAATGTATTATGATCTAAAATGATATTCGCTCCGGTCCGGTCCGCCTTAAATTTTAGCTCGAAATAAGTTTTAATGACATAATCGCGGTCTAGTCTGGTTTATTTTAACACGTTATACAATATATTATGTAGAATTGCAGCTCGGTCTCGTTCTTATATATTTTTTTTTTAATAGGTACAGTCTTCGTATTTTCTAATGCGATAAAAATGAAACGGTCCGGTCCAGTCTGGCTTGATTTTTTTTTTTTTTATCGGTCCGGTCCAGTCTTGGAGTTTTCTAAAATTTATCAGTGCGGTCCGATTTTAAAAAACATACCGTGCAGAGCACTAGTACGCGGTTTATAGCCACTCGCAAAATGAACAATCAATCGTAGATATAATATCACTGGTATAAAATATATTATAACTAAAGCAAGGACTTTCATGCACTAAAAATCATCAAATATGCATTTTAAAATATGCACTTATGCATCAAAAAATTAAAAATATGCGGTTAAATATGCCCTTAAAAAAATTAATTTTATTATTATTCAATATAAGTTTTAACTAGATTTATTTTATCAAATTGATTAGGAATCTTTTTTGAATGTTGGATCCCATTCTTCTTAATTATTATTTTTCGTCTAATAAAACAAAAGAGGTATTTTAAAATAATTGTTGAATTATTCTCAAATATTTACCTTACCTAAACTAGAACTGCCCTGAGTTATTAACATTTATTTGATATTTGCAAATAGCAGAGAACGTACCACATACCTAGTATTCTTTAAATAAAAATACAAAAATAGATATAATAAATACTGACCATTATTATTATTTCAAGATAAAATTTATCTTTATCGTCTTTATAAGTTTATATTGAATTGTTGACCCTAATTCATCAAAAATATTCACCAAAGCGCTTGATTTTCGATAAACCATCAAAATATGCACTAAAAGCTTAAAATATGCTCTTATAATCAAAAATATGCCCCTTAAACCAAAAAATGTCCAAATATGCAAAAATATGCACTAAAAACTTTGAATATTTCATCATAAACGTTATGAAATGTATTTTGTACTTAACAAGCATACGATAAAGTTTACCAGAAAAAATATGCAAATGCATGAAAGTCCTTGCTCTAATTATAACCAACGCAATACGTCTAGACGCGCCGCGGACTAGGTCTCGTAGTCCACCCGCGAGCTCGCAACGTTAAAAGTGAACTTCAGTGAATCCCGTTCCCCAAATTTTCGGCAGGACGAAAACAAACATCTAATCTAGAAAGCGCGCCCGGCAATTAATAATTACCGTTTTAATTATCGTCCACATGTTGTAGTGGCGTTTTACGACATGATGGCACCTATGACGGGGCGTTTTTCCCGCGTCGCGTCGTTATTTTAATTGAACGTTTCGCGTTGCGTTTGAATCGCGACGGCTAAACGCAAAACGTAAACACCTACGCGCTCACGTCTGCTCATATCTTTGCTCGCCGACTTAGATCTTTGATACCGTCAAAATAACATAACGTCGAGTCGAATTAGTTTCGTGCGAGTAGTTTAAAACGTTTACGGTTACTTAAAGACGTTAAAACGCTTCAGAAGTCGCGTGTATATTTTGCACGTGCGCTGCGCATCGACGATGCAATCCAGTCGGTATTTGGTCTGGTTGATGTTGCGACATTCACAAGTACCGTCACCAAAATATCGAAGAATAGCCTGTAAAACGTAAATTAAAATCAACCGACGCGTCTTGTTCAAATGAAATCTGTTTTGGTTATTTCATTGTGATTTCAATAAAAATATACGTTCAAACATTGTCACCGATAATTTATTTAAGAAAAAAAAAACACGCATAAACGAGAAACATGATTTTGCATAAAAAAAAATGTTAAATGTTTGTGTTTTCATTTATAGTGTTAAAAATCTTTTGAGATATTCGACTTTAATGCGCTTTGTCGTAAATGTTTCTAGATAAAAAAAATTTTAAAAAATTGAAAATTGCGTGTATTTTGAAATTAAAAATCGCGCACAGAAAGATAAAATACATTCATACACTTATATTGCCTGCGTAAAACTCCGTGTACATTTTTTTTCTGGTCTAAAAACTATCATTATGTACAGAAGGTCTTTATCCTTTATTATGTACGTATTTGTTCTTTACTTTCAACATTGAAAGTTTGTATTCGCTATAAAACGTGTATAAATATTTATTTATTTTTATTTTTTTCTTATAGGCAACACAGACGCAAACATATTACGCGTCTATAATCATAATAAAGAAACATAATTTGAAGTTTTATGTATTTTAGTTTATTTGTTTTAGTTCTTATAGAAGCTTTAAAATAAATGCTGATTTTATGTTCATTTAATGAGTGAAACAGGTTTAAACGAGTTCTTTTATTTTAGTTTAAGTAAACCTCTATATTAAAACAAATTTACACAGTTAAATAACTTAGTTCTTAGAAAGGCTTATCGACTAAACCCAAACATAGCGAGCGCGGTAAACCAAACCACGTAGTAATACTGAAAAAAAATAACGATAAACTAATTATGGAGTAATTTAAATATTTCAATTAAATTATGACACATCTTACCAATCTTAGCTTATTTATGACACAAAGTATAATGAATCACACTTTAAACTCATAACTTAGAATACTCAATTTTTTGAAAATCTAAAAAGTCGTCTGTTTATTTGGTATTGTTTTTTAATTATTTTTCATTGGAACATTTTTATTGTACTCGATCCGGATATTTTTCAAAATATCTTAATCAATCTGTCATAAGTTTCATTAGCTATTTAATTAAATCAATCTGGAATTTTCGATAGTGGACTCACAAACAAATGTTTATAGCAGTTTTTCTTCTTTACGACATTATCAACAAAATTTGGACATTAAAATGAACTTTTTGGATAACTCTTTGATCTATCTAATAATGCTGTTTTATTATGTATTATCAATTTCCAATGATTTTTTTTTCGATTATCATAATTTGATTCCCTTTTTTTTATTTCTCATATATGAGTATATTTATGTTTTAGGTATACGGAATTCTTTATAGAATAAATGAATACTAGACTGAAATGCACTTTATACCGAGTATTTCTTCAAATTGTTTTTTTTTTTTTTTTTACTTTAAACTCATATAACTAATTAACTCAAGTATTTTGCTATTTATAGTGACTTTATATTGAATTCATCCACAAAACGCGAACTATAAACACCTTTTAAATCATCTTGTTATGTACTAAGTTGATCAACCCGTACATCCTCATCATTGAACGCGAATGTGTGGATGTTTGTGTGTGTGTGTGTGTGCACTGTGCGTGTGTGTGTGTGTGTGTGTGTGTGTGTGTGTGTGTGTGTGTGTGTGTGTGTGTGTGTGTGTGTGTGTGTGTGTGTGTGTGTGTGTGAGCGTGTACGCATGTCTAATAGTATTATTATTTACTGGGCGATGAACGCGACAAGTTTCTGACGGATGAGAACGCACAAGCGCACAAGTACGTTTTAATTACACATAAATTACGACCGAGCCCGGAACCTAAATGTTAATAATAACACGATTTCGGGCATGACGTGGAGCCGAGGACACATTTGCGGTCGCCCGTCCGGCGTGTTTGTTTTAAGCTGTGTCCATCGTTCCTCGTTGCCGGACACGTGACCGCCTGGGAATTCGGGTAACGCGACACGCCACACTTAACCCGGGTCGTAATCGCCGATCCACGGCACAGACGCTCTACGGAGCTCTCGCGCGGGCTCGACAACGATTAATCTCGATTCTCACGCTGCAAATGAATGAAGATCGTGACATCACGTGCGCCTACACGTGCAGGGGCTGCGCCATCTGCCGAACGGTCGAAAGCCCGTTGCTATGTGCCGCGATATTATAATATTATTTGTTGTGACAGCAAAACCGTAAAAGGCATCGTCGAGCGAGGGACATATGATGCGCCGGGTATACTATCGACGTTTGTAACTGGAAATCAAAGTTAAGTCTTATCGCCAACTGTGCTCTACTCCAGTGGTGGCCAAACTGTTTTTACCGCGGGCCATAAGAAAAAAACTTTTTTTACCGCGGGCCATAAAGTGAAATTTTACTTTAAAGTCATCATAATTTTAGGTGCATAGGTATGTAATAAGTAATAACACATTCAACGACGTTTTTATTGTACTCACTAAGTTCAACGGCTTTAGTTAACACTTAACTTAATAATTATTACTACAAATGAAAAAAATTCATAACGGTTTACACTTCCGAAAAATATATTAAAACGTATTAATTTGTTAATGCGAATTACGAGCTTGTTTCTGTTGACAGAGGGCATTAATTTTAGGTTCATATTTGGTAGAATTTACACGGAGAACGGCATGGAGATGTTCATTCGTAATGTGGGCTGATCGAGTTTTACTTGTATTGATTTTCATCGTTGAGAATACTTGCTCACAAATATATTACGTTAAACAGTCATCGTGCTCGTACAAAAATAAGATAAGATACGATAATGAGATTTATATACGTATATTATTAAATGACATTGTAACAATAAAAACGGTACGGTATGGCGATATGGCATTAAATATTATGAAAAATGTACACAGTATTTTTAATTTTTCGATTTTTTTTTTTTTTTACATAAGTATCAAATATTATAGCTACGCAAACAAGTGTTGTAATGTAGAATATTTTTGCGGGCCAGATTTTAAATGATGGCGGGCCGGATTTGGCCCGCGGGCCGTAGTTTGGCCACCGCTGCTCTACTCAATGGGCGTAGACACCACCTCACAAGAGAACAAGAAGTTGAGAAACATTAAAAAGACAATATCCAAATTAACTAGACCAGTAAAATCAACCAGGAAAGAACAAATAATTATAGAGCCAGAATAGGTCATATAAATCTCACCCACTCGTACCTAATCACCAAGGAACCAAAACCGTTGTGTGACATGTGTAAGACTCCTATCACAATCGAACACGTTATCATATACTGTCCTAAATGCCGTTCATCACGTCACCTGCTCGACAAACCAACATCTCCAGAAGAAGCTTCACATTCTTGAAACAAATCAATATAGATAAAAACTTGTAACAAAAATATACTGTATACGATGAACCTTAAAATCGTACAAATCCTTCTACACTGCACCTTTTCCACCCCACATCCCATGTTAGGCTCAAATAATCATTGTAATCGAAGCCTTAATTCCATCAATAAAAAAAAAATTTAAAAATTCGATAAAAAGTTTTCAATGTCTTTTTAGTAAGTCGATCTACTGGCAAACTACTAGCTTTAATACTTTATCAACACGCGCGTATTGACGGTGTAGGTACATAGCAGGTTTCATTCGCAGTGCGTAATCATATTCCGATAATTCTTTCGACTTATTTTAAAACACTGTGATTTCAAACTGACGTAACTTTACCGTTGATTAAAGCTAATAACTGACTTTTTTTTTTGTTTTTTTTCACAGACACTTGCGGAAGCGCCGGACGGACTGGAGGTGTGCGCGATGACGAGTAGTGGACCGGCAGTGGTCGGTGGGACCGGGCCCGACGGCCGCGGACGCGTGACGCACGCCGCGCGTGACGACTAGGACGACCGGGACGACGACTGGGACGACGGCCGGGACGACGACCGGGACGACGACCGGGAAGACGACGGCGACGGGGACGAGGATGTCGGCACGGCGGCCGGCCTCGGCGTGGACGACGGTGATGTTCGCGGCCGCGGTGACGGTGACGGCGCTGGCGGCGGCCGCGGCCGCGTGCCCGGCGGGCTGCACGTGCAAGTGGAAGGGCGGCAAGCAGACGGTGGAGTGCGTGAACAAGAGCATGTCGGCCATACCGGCGGGCATGGACGCGGGCACGCAGGTGCTGGACATGTCGGGCAACGCGATCGACGCGCTGTCCCGCGGCCGGTTCATGGCGGCCGGGCTGTCCAACCTGCAGAAGATCTTCATGGCCCGGTGCCGCATCGCGTACGTGGACGACGCCGCGTTCCACGGGCTCACCAACCTCGTGGAGCTGGACCTGTCCGACAACGGGATCGGCGAGATACCCAGCAAGTCGTTCGACGACTATCCGCAGCTGATGAAGCTGGTGCTCAGCGGGAACGCGGTGCGCGAGGTGCGCACCGCCGCGTTCCGGCGGCTCGGCTACCTGACCGTGCTGGACCTGAGCCGGTGCCGCGTGTCCGTGGTGGAGCCCGGCGCGTTCGACGGGCTGCGCAGCCTCGAGTGGCTGCGGCTGGACCACAACCAGATCGCGCGGATCGAGGGCTCGGGCGCGGTGCTGCCGCTGTCGCTGCACGGCATCGAGATGCACCACAACCCGTGGACGTGCGACTGTCGGCTGCGCGACGTGCACCGGTGGCTCAACAACCAGAGCGCGCCGCACACGGTGGAACCCACGTGCCACGGGCCGGACCGGCTGCGCGGCGCCGCGATCCGCAAGCTGGCGGCCGAGGAGCTGGCGTGCGCGCCGCACGCGGCCGCCGCGTCGCCGCGGCACGTGGAAACGGACGCGGGCAAGAACGTGACG
Source organism: Therioaphis trifolii (assembly GCA_027580255.1). Classification (NCBI taxonomy): domain Eukaryota; kingdom Metazoa; phylum Arthropoda; class Insecta; order Hemiptera; family Aphididae; genus Therioaphis; species Therioaphis trifolii. Next base: position 15,964,988 of record CM050409.1, on the reverse strand, counting down.
CTCGCGTGCCGCGTGACGCCCGCGGGCGAGGCGCGCGTCTCGTGGTGGTTCGAAGGCCGGCCCGTGGCCAACGGCACGGCGGCCGCCGCGGCGGACGACGAGCAGTGGCTGTACGTGGAGGACGCGGGCCCGGCCGACAACGGGACGTACGCGTGCGTGGCCGAGAACCGCGCGGGCCGGGCCGCGTGCAACTTCACCGTGCTCGTGGTGCAGAGGCCGTCCGAGGCGGCCGCGGGCTCGTACCCGCCGGACGCGCCCGCGCCCGCCGTGCTGGCCGTCGCGCTGGCCGTCGGCTCGGTGCTGTTCGTGGCCGCCGCGGTGGCGTGCGCGGTCGGCTGTCGGCTGATGGTGGCCAAGCGCCGGCGGCGCGGCGCGGACGCCGCGGCTGGTGACAAGTCGCGCGGTCGCGGCGCGGGTGGTGCGGCCGGCGGCGACGACGCGGCCAACGGACAGGCGGCCAAGCTGCCGTCGGACATCCGGCAGTCCGACTCGGTGAACCTGACCGTGTCGTCTACGGTGGACGGCAAGCTGTCGTCGGCCGAGGACGTGAGCGTGTACGGCGAGTACGACGCGTCGGCCGGAGACGCGGCCGGCGGCATGGCGGCCGCGTACGAGGTCCATGAGGTGCTGCACGTGGGCGGCGGTTACGACGCGTATCGAGCGCACGCAGCGGCCGGGCTGCACGTGGCCAACAGCGCCAGCACCACGCTGGAGGCTAACCCGGACCTGATCAGCGACGCGTCCACGGTGGTGCGCGACAACATCGGCGGCGGCGGCGGCGGCGTCGGAGGCGACTACCAGGACGGCGGGGGCGAGGTGTACAAGATCGCAGTGCCGCCGCCGCCGTCGGCCGGCCGCGAGTTCTGGTCCGGCGGAGCCGTCGTCTACCCGTCCGGCGGCGGTAATTCGTTCGAGTTCCAACTGTCTCCGAGCAAGCTGTCCGCGGGCGAGCCGTACCCCCCCGACTACGGTCTGCCCAAGCTACAGTCGCCCGCCTCGATGGCTTACCCCCCCGACTACGGTCTGCCAAAGCTGTCGGCCGCCGCGTACCCGGCGCCGGTGCCGCCGCCGGCGTCGCTGTACCGCACGCTGCCGCACCGGCACAACGCGGCCAAGCCGCAAGGCCGGTCGTGCCAGGAGGCCGAGTTCGTGCTGCTGCAGCAGCGGCACCACCCCCTGCACCACCTGCACCAGCACCAGCATCAGCACCACCCGCAACAGCAGCAGAACCACCGGCAGCAACAGGCGCTGTACGAGCCGCAGAACCTGCGGTACAACCAACAGGGGTACCCGTACCCGGCGGCAGACGCGGCGTACTACGCGGCGGCCGCGGCGTTCTACGAGCCGCCGCCGTCGTTGTCCAACGCGTCCGCGCAGACGCTGGACGACGAGACGATGATGATGATGATGATGAACCCGGCCACGTCGTCGGCGGCGGCGGCCATGCCGGCGTCCGCGGCGCAGCCCGTCAGACAGCAACAGCAACTGTTGCCCGCCGCCGAGCAGCAACACAAGGCCGTGACGTCGGTGCAAAAGCAGCCGGCCAACACGGAGAGCCCGGACGAGGGCTACGTGGGCGAAGGGCCCGACTCGTAGACGCCGACGTGGTCTCGGCGCGTGGGAAACCACCGTGCGACGTATTGTGTTGACGTCGTCTAACGTGGAAACACTGTTATGACGATCGTACGTGATATAAGCGTGTGTGTGTGTGTGTGTAAGTGTACATTGTCGCGCTTGGTAGAGCGTATAGCGTTGTAAAAAAAAAAAAGTAAATAAGTAAATAAATTTAAAAAAATCAAATAAAAACAAAAAAAACAAAAATGAAAATACATAAGCCGTGTATATTATAACGTTGTCGTAATCACGTGACGGTATTGCTCGCGTCGTGACCCCGGCCTGGCATGGCAGTGACAAATAGACGTTCCGCTCGTGTACGGCGCAAACGCTCCCCTCTCCCCGCACGTGATCGCGACGCGCGTCATATACGCGACTCTACGCCACCGTTCCACCGCGTCCCCCGTCCCGACGTCATTACACGGTTCGGTTGGGTCCGCAGCCGACGGCGTTAAATTGGAAAATCCGACCCGGGTCCGACCCGACCTGACGCCGACGGCGGGCGTACGTGACCGGGAAACGCGTCGTCTAGAACACGTCTGGCCGGAGGTACACGGTCACACGCGACACGTCTTCTGGCCGCCACCGTCGACGCGGCGTGCAAGCGATTGTCGGTGCGATTCGAATGTTTACGTATTGAAACACACCGACGACGATACAGCCCTGTCCGCGTTAGATTTGCTCAAATCCGTACTGCGTGTTGGATTATTAAAACCGTCCGAGCGGGTCCCGAAACCGGTTGCGGCCGATCGCGGACACGTCGTTTTCGAAGTCCGGGTGAGATCGAAAAACAAAAGAGTGCTCGGCAACCGACGATTTTATGAAATCACACAACGGAATAAACCGAAACGAACGTAAATTTGTAAAACGTAAAAACCAGAAAGCTCATAAATCAAATACGTTTTATTCCAGACGTCGTGTTCGTTTCGCACCCCGAACGTGTTGCGTTTAGCTCTAGGGTCGATGCACCCAAACGCGTCACGGTCCCGGCGACATACGTCGGGAAACACGTAGAGAACACGCGCGTGAGCCAAAAAAAAAAAATCCTAATTACGGACGAGAGTCGGACACGGTTCTCGACTCGTTCTCACCACCGCCGTGAAAATCGAGTGCACGTCTTTTTTCGAATGGAAATCACGCGTTGCGCGAGCCACGTCGAAAGTCACTAAATTTCCCCCACCAAACACACACACACACACACACACACACACACACACACACATACTTACACACACCTTAACAGTTTTTCGTTTTTTTTTCGTCTCGAATCGTCGTAGTATGAAAAAATAATAATAATAACAATAAAATCGCCAAAGTTCATACTACACGTCTCACCGGAACTGCACACAGCAGGTGGTACGCGCGCGCCCGAAACGTTCGTATTAAGTCGAGTTTTGAATGTGTAGCATTTGAAATCGTCTTTTTTTCCTCGTTACAATTTTAATGACGACTCTTTCCGGTTTCAACTTTTACTTCCTCCGTAATGGCACAGCAATCTTTTCTCGTGACAATAATAATAAAAATAATAATCATAATAATAACGATAATAACAACGCGTAGAATTCGAAAATAATCTCCGAGCAGTTTATTATTCTGAAAACTCTTTTCCGCGTAAAGACATTCCGATTCCATAAAAGTCATATCATTATTTTCAGATTAAGTTTAATAATTCGACTCGAACGATCGTATTTAACGGAATTACTTTGTTTGTGCACGCGCCCCCGGCGACCGTATCCCGTGTCCGTTATATTCGTATTATCCGAAGACCGCGGTTACACATAAAAATGCATTTCCGTCCCCGGGCTTTTTCTCGTACCCGCAAGAGCAGAACGAAAACGCGACGGTAAGCACAGCCGGAATCGACGAAACACGCGACGACCCGCTAAATACAATACGACACACTGAAAAGCGAAGAAACCGTTCGAAACGTTCTCGCCTCAGCGTCCGGCTTGTCGCACACGACCGGTCGTGTAAGAGAATCGCTCGCAGTCTCGACGGTGATAATATCACACTACGACCCGTTTTTCGAACGGGCGGCCGTCCGATATTAACTGACGTTTTCGTTTTTTTTTTTTTTTTGCATTTTTTCGATCGCCCGATATAACGTTCGACCGTTTTAATCTATCGGTTTTAAAATCGGGCTCCGAAGAGCCATGTCATGGTGTGATGTGTACTGCTGTCGCACGTGCGTGTAAATAAAATAAAATGTATTTAATTAATAACAGAACTATAAAATGTAAATGATAATCAAAAAACAAACAAAAAACAAAAATCACTCGTTACACGAAAGTTTTCCAGAAAAATACGACTGCGGAAAAAATAAAAAAAAATTTTTTTTAAATGTACTACCTACGTGAAAAATAGATGACAAAATAAATCTGCCGTTAGAATTTACGTCACGAACTATTTAGATTTCTTTTAATGCTTTGGCCGGACGCGTCCGGGACTCGACTTCTTCGGAGTCGGTGTTTTTTTTTTTCTTAGACGGAGAAGGGAATTCAAGATTTATAATATTTTTCTAGACCATTAGGCCCCGGCGTGGCAAAAGGATTGATGTAACAATAAAACGTTTAGTCGTCCAAAACTATGCCGGAGCGGCCCGTAATAAAAAACGCCCCCGGCACACATTCCATCCCCGTGGAACGGTTACACTCCGGAGTCGCGCATTCCGAGAACGGGGGAATTTAATTTCACCGAGTCCGAAACGACGTTGATTGTAAATAACCTAAGAATCCGATTCAATACAGCGTTTGAGAAAAAAAAAACACCGCGTCCCGTGTCCGTTATTATATTCAGTTTTCTCGTGGCCACCGAGACCGGTGACATTTTTAGAAAATCAAAATTAAGATTCACGAATCGATGTTAAAAATACTCAAGAAAACATTAATGATTTCCCGAGAGAAAAAATAAACGTATTCAATGGCGATCCCGTACAGATAGTCAAAGCCGCAGTGTAATTAATAATTATTATTGAACGACTCCTATGAGCATAACTTTAAAAACGTTTAGAAATTTGTATTTAAATTAAAAAAAAAAAACCCCCGATATATCAATAATCTTATTATAAAGTGTTAATATTATAATAATTATATATTGTTAAGCTATATATCATTGTTGTATATCTACGTGTATGTTAATTATTGTAGGAATATGTTGCCACATTGAAACTCAATTTGGCGTGTTGTTAAATTATTGTATTACTCTAAAATATAAATATATGTACACATATATAGGTACCCACTAGTTTTATCGACTAAAATGTACGATTAGTATTTTGTACCAGAGAACCGAGATAATATATTATGTATATACCATATGAATATGTTATCAATGATCAATGATATTGATGTTTAAATAAAAAAATGAATAAATAATTTATAGTCATCAAAACGAGACGTTTTCGTCGTGTAGTTTATCGTCACGCTGTTCGAATTTCCTAATCCTCTTCCCAATCAATACTCGGACTCGTCTAAAACTTATCTGGGCGGCATGGTTAATTTAGCGTCAAGACGTGGCGGCGGTCCGAACGCTCGTCGTTAAATCAGAGCAAGGTGAATTTCGACACAATCGAACACAATGGGACGAGATTGCCCGGAGTGATTGTTCGAACACCGCGAACGTTGCAAACTTTCAGCACTATTTGTTGCACAGTCTGTGAAACGTTATGACCATAATAATTGCGGAAATTAATTTCTAAATAATAAAAGCCGGTAAGATAATGACAGTGGAAGTTCGTTCTCGGTCGCTTCGCTCTTAGGGCCAGATATAATGGCGGCGAGATTCAAGCACTGTACACGAACAATTTTTACGACCGTCTGGTGCACGATTGTGTTTTATGATATTATTTTAAATTTGAAATCGATTATAAACGATGGCTTTCGGAAAACGATTAAGAACAGATTTCGGCGGACAATTTCATTATTTCTACAGTTTTTTAGGTAAAGCACGGCTCTAAGACTTAACATAACTCTAATTGTCGGTACATTTTTCAAGTCTTGAGCAGTTAAGGTTTTAGAATAATTACAGAATAATAAAATTCATACCCACTTTGTATAGTGATTTATTTACCATATTTTAATAATCAAAGCACCTTTTTTTTAAAAATTGCCTGAAATTAATTGTTTTAAAATATTAATACCACTAAGTCTATTCACAAATAAGAAACTTGCATCACAATTTGAAGTGTAACCAAAAATCATAAATTTTATAAAATTAAACTTCACTTTTTGCTTAAAAATAATCATTTGAGCATTAATTCTTACTTCAAATGCAAATAATAAATTAAATAATATTATACGACGTAATAATTAATTTTATAACATAGTTAATATAATAAAAAGAGTATATTAAAAGATGATAAATGTTTTTAATTTGTTTTTAAAAATTTTAATATACGATCTACCTATTTTAGAACACACTACCTGATGTGTTAAACGTGTTATGGTGTTTCTGGAATACTAAGTATATACGGGTTTGATTGAGGATATCACATTATCAAGCTTCCTCTGAGATTTATACGTTTATTATACACAGTTAGAGTGAGTTATGTTAAGTAGGTTTTCCTCAAATTTCTTTTTAGATCTACGTAAACAACTCGGAGTTTTTAAAATACTTTTCAAGCTGACACGCGGTTTTGAAGATTTTAATGATTTTAGAATTTAGAATAGTTTCGAGACTTCGAAACGAAAGTCTGTAAGTTGCTCAATTTTAAAACCCTAATACAATAAAGGATGTCAATAAATCAATATAAAAATCTCACGAATGATATTTAAATCATTCATAAAACTTGTATTGATTAAACAATGTATCGTATAAGTAGATATACAAATTCTTCAAGTAAAAAGAAATTAAAATGCAAACTTTCTTCAACAACAACAAAAGACAGACTAAATACTTTAATGAAAAAACTATTAATGTGTAATTATGTATACATACAAATATATGTTTATTCGATTCTGAGTTAAGCAAAAAGATTTGCTGGTTTTACAATGATGTTTTTTCTTTCTGTGAACACTTTTTTGGGTTGTAAAAGTAGACCAAAAGTTTCATCCAGCCACTCTATTGATTGAAAATTTCATATAGATTTTACTCTAAAAAAAATCATTTTTCTCTGCTCTCGATAGTTATTCTAGACCTGAGGGAAAGCTATCGAAAAACCTAGTGAAATGGTAAAATAACCCGTAAATGACATTTTCACTAAATCGATTTTAGTTATTTGATCATAACTTGAAAAGTAGTATTGTTTGAAACTTAAAATTTTCACTATATGTTAATGAAATATATTTATATGCTTTCAAAAGTTTCAACAAAATTGAACTTTGAAAATACCTTGTTTTTTAAGTTAATCTTTAGTAAAATGTTTAATATTTGACAAAAAGTTATAAAATGTAATATTATCATATTCATACACTATACTAACTATACAAAAAAAATTTAAAAATCAACCGGATTTTTTTTTTTTTTTTGTAAGCACTTAGGTAATTTATTATACGATTTTTACGGAAGAGACTATTTTTGAATCAATTTTCAACATAAAAATGTGTATAAAAAATTATTGGATTATCCAATCATTATGAATCTTTAGATACAGACGGAACGGAATATTTTGAAACTTTCATTTAAAAAAAAAATGTCTCCTATGTCAAACAGGAAAACTTTAAGTTTGATACTCGTAATACATAAAATCATATACATTTCTTTAGAGAAATAACAATGCCTCGCGTATTATTATAATTATATATCGATCAATTTTAGCAAAAAACACATCACAGGTATGTAAAAAAAACAAAACGCAACTCATTTGGAATAAGGTTAGCTCACATGGCGCCATAAATGGTTTTGTGGCATGAACATTGAACAGCCACGTCAATAATTTTTTTTTTGTTCCGAACAAATAAATAATTTAATCAATTATAAGTTCAAATTTTAAGATCAAAAGGAATGTGTGATGTGCTGGATTACTGTGCCCTTAGAGGATGAAATTTCGATAACATCAAATGTATCCAGAGTATACAATTACAATGGTGATTTTTTTTTCTAAACGATTAATCGTAATACGATATTATAGTCTGTATGTTATATAAAATACGATGCATTTGATGCCAAAAAGTGTGAAAGTTATGTAAAATAGTTATTTTAGTGGTATGGTGCAGTATTATCGTCAATGTGTATTTTCGTTCAAAATTTTGTTACGTTATTAATTACACGAAATTGCGTTACTATCCCACGAAGTCATGTGGAACATTATTCTTTATGAGAACGTAATTCATGTTTAAACTGCAGTTATTATAAGTCAAAACAATTTACCGACATAATATCGCTTTTTACCACGCTTGATTTATATTAAATATATTTATATTTGATGCAATCATTTTGAAATATGTATTTCAATGTCTGCCAAACTTGAATATATCGCTTTTAATTATTACAGGTATTTGCCATAAATTAATTACATTTAATTTACTAATTTAAGTTGAAAATATATAAACCGTATCAGTGTTATTTGACATTTAAACATAAAATTGACTGTTTTATTATCGTACTTAAGTTTGTATCATGATTCTTTCAAAAAGCGATAATCAACGTAAACGCATTTACTATTTTTTTATTTATTTTCTATCATAAAAATCAATTATGAAATCATAATACATAATTACTTGATCATTGTGTTGATTTGTGATTTAATTATATTTTACGATGAACTCAATATAATTTTTATTTTTATTCTCAAATAAATCAATTTATTGATATTTATACTATTTACACGTGTTTCACGCATTTTCAGTTATTTTTTATATAAATAAAAAAATATATAATCATAAGATTATTCTTATTGAATCTTATAAGTAGGGAACGGATTTATATGTAATAAAAATACAGAAATATGTACATATATATGGAAGTATAATTTATAAAATATGTGCTAAAAACATACAAATATGTGGGAAAAAAATTTAATTAAAAAAAAAAATACAATTATAATTATTAAATTATCGAAATGATTTTTTACATTGAATTATTACAATTTCTTTTAAATTATCCGTATGTTTAATGTCGCCTCAGGTCTCAAAATCTTTTTAAAACTGCTAATGATCGTTCCACATCATCCGATGTAATTAGAGAATATTTGAAACGCATTATATCAGAAGGCGATAATTCCAAATTTTTCGAAGGGTGTCTGCCACTCATTATGTCATTCATTGTTTTAAAATCAATAAAGCTTGGATTTTTTTTTTTTTTTTTTTTTGTAACAGCATTAATTTTCTTTTTTACAACATCTCCTATTGGTCCGCTTACGAGTTTTAATTTTTCAACCGCTGATTCAACAATTTGCATACTATCATTTAAGGACATATATTTTGTTTTTAGTTTTGTAATTGAACGTGCAATAAAACTAAAATTCACAGAGATGAAAATTAAATTATTTTTCAATGTTTCATTTTGAATAATATTTTGAGCTTTTCCAATAGCAATAGAAAGTTCTGGATCTAATTTTGAAATAATTTCTTGTATTTTCGAATATTGTTCAAAATAATATTGAGCATCTACCAACCATGTGCCGCACCAAGTAATTATAGGCTCGGGGGGTAGAGAAAGATCAGGGTATAAATCTTTAAAAATTGTGGTACGACTAGGAGGTTTCAAAAAATTGTTTTTTACATAAGCTATGAGTGAATCGATGATAGGGTATTCTGCACTGATTGTCTCTGTTACACGATGAAAACTCAGGGCTAAACATGATGTAAGATGTATTAGCTTTGGATAAAAAATATTAAATGCTTTTTCTGCCTTCACCATATAAGGAACTGCATCAATAACGAACAAAAGTACATTTCGTGTTTTATTCCACTTAGCCAGAGTAAACAATGATCAATTAAAAAATGTTTGGTCGTCGAAAATCTATGAAAAAATCAAAAATTACTAAAATATGTACTTATTTTCCAAATATGTAAAAATATGTAATTATACCAAAATATGTAAAAATATGTAAAATAAAACTAGCATCATTTTAATAGTAATGATTTAAATCATGAACATTTCTTATCGAATCTTAAATATCTTGTTTTAATAAAAATATGTATTTACATATAAATCCGTTCCCTACTTAAAAGTGTAGATTTTTATTAATACGTTTAATGGTGTTAAAGAAAACAGCGTTAATAAGCGTTTCAACTGTAAAAATCAACAACTTAGCTTGAAAATGTAAAAACCCAAATAATAAAATAATTTACAAACTTATATTAGATGAACAATTAAAATGATATTACCAATACGAGAATCTGTAATCTCCTTTTTTTTTACCAGTGCGTGCTAATTAGTGTATATCAACTGGGCCATTGTCAATATTAAACGTATTATTTTGGTATTGATCCAATCATATAATGGAATAGAGCAAAAAATGTACACGTTCAAAATAAATACACCAACACATTATATTAGTATGTAATTCTTTAGAAAAAAAAAACGAACTCTAAGTCAAAAATAAAGTATTTCATTACCCTAAGTGTTCGAAAAAAAAATTGTATTACTATTTCCTCTCTTTAGTCGGCCAAGTTTTATTTCCACAATAATCGTGTATACATGTCGTATAAACTTCCACGTATGCATATAATATGAATTTACACCCAAAGTTCATATTCGTTATTTATCATTACGTTCGTTATTAATCTTGATATCTCGAGTTTTGACGGCTCTGAATTCGGTGGTGGCCTTCAGTTATCTGAATTATGCATGACCCGGTGTGGAAAACTGTCGACGTTTGCCGCGCCATTTAACTTACATGCAGTTTAGAACCGACGCAAAGGATTTCGCCGCATACGTATTATACGTGTGTATAAACGTTACACAGTCGCGTATAGACAGTGCTGCTTGCGTGCGTGCGTGCTTGTGCGAAAACAGCGTTTTATTTATTTATTCTATAACACGATCCGATTCGGAATCGTAATCGATCCGAATACTTGGTCGCGTACGAAAATATTAAAACCGAAACGAAATCACGCATTTAATCAAAAACAAATTGATATCGAGTGCAAACATATACATTTCAAACGAAAACTTTTCTCTCATTAGCAAAGTTATTTTCAATCGGATAAATTATTTTAATTTGCTAAAATGGCTTTTAAAGACGATAACGGCGATGAATACGCGACGTATATAAACAAATTATGTAATTGTGTTACTCACGCACTGGCCTTTATCGAATCGTCATCACGTCTCACTGCCATAATTTCAACGAGTTTTCGAAGCATACATTTCTTCGTGACTTGTTTTCGTGCAAAGGTCGACTTTCCGAAGTTCTTGCCCGAACACGGCAAAACATGGTGGTATACACTCACAATTAAAAACATAGATTTTAATTCCCAAGTTCATTTACACAACTTTATAACGTATGATTCATTTTGAATACACGCCGTATTTCTGTACCGTGTAAGTATGTATTTCACGCTAATTAGTGCGAGTTTTGACACCTTTTCTGTTTATGAGTGTGTGTGTGTGTGTGTGTGTGTGTGTGTGTGTGTGTGTGTGTGTGTGTGTGTGTGTGTGTGTGTGTGTGTGTGTGTGTGTGTGTGTGTGTGTGTGTGTTGTTACCACGCCCAGTTTAGGCAAAAACTTTATGAAACATTTAATCAATAACATATTGTTCTGTACAGTTTCACCTCACCTCATTACTTCCAAGGTATAAAACAAACACGCGTTTCGTTAAACGCTACTTTTACTTGCCAACGCATTTGAATGGCAAACAATCAACAACACCGTATCTGTATATTGACCGCGGTGGTCAATATTCGTATAGGTGTTGTATGTCCAATAAAACAACTGAAATTAAACGCTTCTCGAGGTATTATTCGAATAAACAGTGCGAAATTATGCAAATGAACGGAAGCTAAAATGTTGAAAACACAAACGAGAGGGTTTATTACACAATCATTCGTACTTTATCGACATGAATATTCCATCGGAAAAAGCGATGATCTCAAATAACAGTGAGTCGCGATGATGACACAAAAATGCCATGAGCTTTACCGTTTTTATTTTTTACCGAAGCTTTTAATTATCGTCAATTAAAATTTTACCAAACTCATTGACGAAATAAAACAAGTGTAAAAAAACATAAATGAGTATTGCAACACGAGAGTTTTCATTAAAAATCTATGTAAAATGAAGTGTTCATCACCGTAATGTTTTTTTTTTTTTTTTTTATCACCATGATAAATGTATTATTTGTCATGCAAAAAAAAAGTTGCATCAGTGATCGAACTAGAACGTTGTATACCTAATAAGTATTAATATTTTATTATTTATTTATTTTTTTTTTATTAAAAAAAATACAATCTATATATTAACAAATATACAATTAGAATTTGTGTTAAGTACAATTTTTTTTTTGGTTTTATTATTTTGTTATTATTGTTCAATTAGAACTTTACACCATAACCTTTTTATTCGATGGGTCAGGTTAGTATCAATATAAATATATTTCTTAATTTTCTATCCTATCTTGCTCCAGTAAAATAAACCGTTTTTATTTTTTTATTTTTTTATCGAGATAATATCTGTAACTATGTTTTTATTTATATGTAAGACGAAACAATATAAAAACTGTTACACGTGTGAGTGAAAATCTTCTTTTTAAACCGATAAAAATATACACTGTCCGTTAATGACATAACGTACTACTACAACAATCATCATGGTATATTATATGGTGGTTATACATATATAACCGAACGTGTCTTGATTTATATATATAAATATATAAATAAATATATAAATATATATATATATATATATATATATATATATATATATATATATATATATATATATATATATACTTATATACAGTAATATCATTATTTGACGCTAAAAATATTACAAAGCTACTTTATACAACTAAGACCAGTATATGACGCCACAATCGAACTGAATCCTATTGAATTTCCCAACGAAAAGTCGTTTCTCCGGTAAAAAAAAATAAGAAAAAGTCACTGCAGGTAAGCCGACTCTTGACATACAAGTACAATACACCGCGTCGTCGTGATGGCGTCAGGTGGCGCATTTCCTTTAAAGCGGCCGTTCGGAATACGGATTAATCGAGGATTTCGAAAGCGCGATCACAAAAGATCGTCGTAGGACACCACGACAGACGTCAAAGAAGGCGACGGGCCGCGCGGAGTATTATGACCTGGCGGCGATCGCGGCATTTTCTGACGGGACAAAGCAGCAAATGATAATCCTTACACGTCGTCGAGTGCGTTAAAGAAATAAAATACTATGCACACACACACACACACACATTACTTTGTGACATAACATGTATATAGGATCACATTGACATGTACTCGATCAAGCGTGATGTCGAAGGAGCAGAGAGTGCAACGGCACCATGCACGATCATGGGTAAAATATAAGAGGATTAGTTTTACAGAAAAATCTAAATAGTCATTTTGTGAATCTGATTAAAAAAAAAAAAAATTTTGGTGCTTAAAATTTTAATGGAGATTGATCCGTAAATTTTTACGAATTTCGAAAAGTTTCCTAAAAATGTTGATAATATTGTCTAACAATAAGTTTTACTCTAATATTTCATTGTAAAATACAGTGAATAACCTGTAAATATCTCCCTATAAAATATTCGACATATTCAAAAAAATTTGAAAAATCATAATTGTCATAAACGATATAACTTTAATAAGACGTTTTAACCAACAATGAACGCGATAGTAATTATAACGTTGCAGCCGCTTTGATAGTCACTTTCTCCAACTTATCGACTAATAATCACGACTGTGCGACGACGAGCCGGAGGGAAATGTTTTTGGATTCAGCGTACCGTGAACCGCCTAAAGCACGGCGGCGGCGGTACTGTGCAGACGCGTTTCGTATATTCTTCTCGGGGAAACAAGATTAAAACCGCCGGATCGTCCACCGCCGCCGTTTCGAAAATCCTATACAGTACATATATATATATATATATATATATATATATATATATATATATATATATATATATATATATAGGGACCGAATTTATTTTAGACTTTTAATTAGTTGTTAAATAGTTTTGGCATGCCAGAGTTTTCATTACGCTCTACTTTAGCGCCCGACGACGACGACGACGACGAGCACGAGGATATGACTACGATACAGACGCTCGCGCTCGCCGGTATCGGCTGAATTATTTAAAACCTCCGCCGGAGGTACTTGCAGCAGCAGCAGCAGCAGCAGCAGCAACGCCGCGCCGGATACGGTCCCAGCCTCCACAACACCGTAGTATCACGTAACAATCATTTCAAATACGCCATCCGAAATAACACCACCACCTCCACCACCACCAGCACCACCACCATCATCATCATCTCCGTCGACGCCGCCCCTGCGATCTCGCATCCGATGCAAAAATGATTGCAATGTTATTACAATAAAATTAATGCACGTAGTACAGAGGGAGATGAAGTAATATAATACAGTAGCTATGGTAATTGTTTGAACGCTCAGACATATTGTCATTAATAATGATGTACGTGGACGTGTTGTTAAAAAAGAACAAGATATAAATGAATATATTATATGAATATAAATATACTGCTGTCGTAAGCAAAAACGCCGGCAGAAAAAATAAAAAATAAAAATGAGGTAAAAAGAAATAAATAATTGTAAAATTCGGCTTGTGTAGATGAATATGCCGTATGTTTTAAATATTACTCCAAAATTATAATATAATCAATAATCAAATAAGTAACTAAAACGCCACAAATCTTAGAAAAGTTTGTGGGCACTAGGTAATAATGCCGCAAATACACCTTACCAATCATTAACGCCGTACCGTAAATATTGTTGAAAATACGGCATTTTATCTTAGTACACATAACAAATTATAATTGACCGCTTTTAAGCTTGGGAATAAGGACCGGTTTACTTATAGCAAAGCAAGTCGACTATCGAACAATTTATTTTTAATAAACGTTCGGTATTTTATTAGTTTTATATTATACAGAGCAATTTAGTTAACAGCGTATTTTTTTAATTTATAAATTGAGTTGCAAAAAAGTATCAAAAGTTTTTATTAATACTAAGGTGCAACGTGAAAAGTAAAATATCTTGTTAGAAATTAATTTAATCATATTTATTTTTGTGTCATCGTATTTTTTTGGTAAAATTACACAGGAAAACATATATCATATTTAAAATAATTTAATATACAAAGTGTTATGATTATAAGAAAATGCAAAATTCAAAAACACGTTTTTCTCAAAATCATTCTACGGTGACTTACGGCGTTTTTGCTTACTTACTATAATAGTATATAATATAATATACAGGGTGGAAAAATAATGTAGGTGGTTAAAATTCTATCCGCATTCTTCATATCAACTAGAACTACAGGTTTTTGGTTTTTATTTATTTTTGAATGTAGTTTTACTAAAACTAATGGTGTTTTTTAAATATTAAATACCAAAAAAATGTTTTCCAAAAAATATTAGATTTTAACAAAAATTATATTACAAATTGATATGCAAATAATTTTCAACATTTTGACACATCTTGGTTTTTAGTGACGTTAATACGATCAAAAATAGTGTACTATATAATTCTAAAGTTAATTTTCGAAAAAATAACAAAGTGATATTCAAACTGAATTCACATAAGGTAATTTGTTGGTCAAAATAAACAAAAATACATGAACTACCCTAAATTCTACCCTAAAATTCTACCCTACGTATCTTGCCATTTTTAACAATTTTAAACCCCAAAAGCTCCATGGTGCTATAAAAATAGAGAAAGTGATGTATATTATTAATTTGTATACGAATTTAGCTTCAATTTGTAATAATAATGTTTTCGATTTTTCAAAAACTATTTTTTTGAATTTTTCAAAAATAAAACAACACTAACAGTTTTAAGTTTTAACTAAGAAAAACAAACATGAGTTCTATTTTATGCACTGAGTACAAATATCATATTGGTTAGTGGTTCCCGTGCTTTTTTTCACTCGGTATACCAAATTATAATAACTCTTTTGCTGGCATCATTTTTCCTCGTCCAGTGACGCAATATTCATTTCAACTCACAGCCCGCGTTTTAGTCACATCCACAACCGTTGAATATTATAGTATATACTCGTGTATGTATAATATATAGTCCTCTATCCTGCGTTTTACCGGCCTTTTTGTTTTCATCTGACCTTTTTTACACGTAAAGTATTTCGTTTTTAACATTACGTTCACGTTTATATTTTCGGTGAGAATAAACCCACTTTTTGTTTTAGCATCGGATCCTGTTTGTAGGACCCATTTGAATATTAGCTTCTGTAATGTATGCTACGAGAATAATTAAATATACGGCTTTACGTTTATATTTACATTTATTACATATATTGTCACGTCCGCGTTCCGTGAAATAAAGTCAATCTTTTAACGTGCATTAGAGTTCAATTTTGAGACCGATCGACACACTGTGAAATCCATTTAAAATTCATAACTACGAGCGTATAGGCGCAATCTAGGGATAATGAGATAGTTCATAGTTTACTAACTTATCGTATCTTACTCCCGTTTCACTTGTTGAATGTTTTTTTAACCAATTAAATTAATTTAATTAATTAATCGCAATTTCGATTTAAGACTATTGAAGACCATAAATGTAATATTTATATGACTTACATAATCATAACAATTTTTAAACGGTTCGACTATCGTTCAACACTGCAGTATCTAGGTCGGTGTTCGCAATCATAACGGCGCGAATGGTGGGTACATTTGAGTCACATTATTCGGAGAAAAAGTGTTTGAATGAAGTATAAATGACTCAGTGAGATGTCACAGAACAATAATTTTGTATGACTTGAACAATTTTGAGTGATTACAATACTGACACTGTAACACATCAACATAATAATGTACTTGAATATATTATAATAAGTATAATGAATGACAAAGCTATATGTACATGGTTGTTTTTAAGTTTTTAAGCACCCTTATTTTAAATCATTTATAATACGTAATTTTAGATTCCGAGTGAAGCAAAAGATCTATAGATTTTACAATGATGTTATTTTTCTGTAAACATTTTTTCGGGTGGAAAAATTGTCCGAAAATTTCACCCAACAGCTCTATAAACCAAAAATTGTATATATGTTGTACTTTAAACAGGTTATTTTTTTCTTCTTACAATAGTTTTCCTGACGTAAGGAAAAACTGCCAAAAAACCGGGTAAAAACGGTAAAATTTTCCGTAAATGACACTTTCACTAAATGAATTTTAGTTATTTAATCATAACTGGAAAAGTTATGGATTGCTAGAAACTTTAAATATGTACTCTATATTAAAGCCATATTTATATAATTTATGAAAGTTAAAAAAAAAAATTAACACCTTTTGAATTAAAAAAAGAACGTTCTGAAAATGTAATATTATCATACTCACATGCATAATTAACGATACCGAAAACATTTAAAAATCATGACTCGGGATTTTTTTTATAAGCGTTTAAATTAATTACCATATGATTTTAATGTAATAGTTATTTTATATCAATTTTAAACTTTAAAATGTGTATAAAAATGTATTAGACCGACTAATCATTATGTATCTTTAGATACAGATAGAATGATATATTTTAAAACTTTTGAAAAAAAATGTCTTCTCTGTCAAATAAGGAAACTATAAACAGGTATTTTTTTTAAAAACCTACCAATAATTAGACTAAGAACGATAAAATAAATAAAATAAAAGGTATATTATTATACTGAAGCTCGTCATTCTTGGTTAAAAGTAATTAGCATCCAGTTTATAATAGTCATTCTCGGTTATAAGTAATTAGCATCTAGTTTATAAGCGATCGTGGTTCATTATTTAAACGTGAGACAAATGTTATTATCGATTAAATAGCGAAACATGAAACGCATAATCTTCAAAATTATGATTGACAAATCATAAGCAGTAACTCAAACCAGATATCATTTTGTTTAGTGTTAATATTTTTGATTGGATTTTTCCAAAGAACTTTTTTTTACCATCATTTAAATATGATATAGTCTCATGACTATAGCAATATAAAATATAATATTCATTATTCTAATGCGTTTTGTATATCGATACATATATTTTATCTCCGAGTACATTTGCATGCATTTATATTACAATAAATCATTAAATTCTATTTCAATTTTTAAATTTACTTTATGAAATATTTTTAATAAACAAAATTTCATTACTTTTTAAAGTATTTTGATCTGTATTAAAAATTTTTGTAAGCATATTGTCCAATATTATTAAATACAGGTAAATTTAAATTTAAAATAAATAAAAAAAACTTTTATAGAATTAATTTATAATTAAAAAATTTACAAATTTGATTTTAAAACAAGAGTTAAAAATAATTGTTTTATTCGTAATTATCACTAATTTTACTATAATAATGATGTTCGTATTGATAATAATATACGTTTTAAAACAATAATTAACGGGTACATAAGTTACACTAATTAATAACTATACGATAAATTGAATGTTATTATTGCTATGACGTATTTTTAAGTACAGTTACAATTTATTTTCAGAATACAACAGATAAAAACAATAATAAACGGTTTCGATATCAAAAATCAAAAATTATATTCTTTTTGAAAAAACTAAACAGTTAAAATAGTAACCATGATAAAAAAAAGCTGGTAAGTGAGATGCTGGTGGTACAAGTTCGTCCTTCGTCCCTTCGGTCCTCGGACAAGATATTGGTGATGAATGTATTAAGTTTTAAAGAAATGATGACTCATTTCTTTAGTATAAAACGATTCTGAGCAAAGCTTGAGTGTAATATAATATATTATTATTTAAATACTGTTTACGTATTTTACGGTTATTTGTATAATTTTTGGTGAGTTATAATAATTTATTAAAGTGTGTATAAAAAAAAATCCTGAGTCACGATTTTTGAATTTTTGTTAGGATAAGTAGGTAGGTATATGAGTAAGGTCATATTACATTTTCAGAACTTTTTGTCAAATATTTAAAATTATATTACATAAAAACTTTCAAACAATTTGGTAAATTAAAAGTTCTATATTTAAATCAAAAGTGCTATAATTGTTCTGAAAATGTTGTCCAATATAAAAAAGTATGTATTTGATATTGGATAAAATTGTCAAGTTTCTAGCTTCAATACTTTTCGATTTATGACTAAATACCTAAAATCTGAACAGTGAAAATCTCGTTTACGGCGGATTTTTACCGATTTTACCGTTTTTACTCAGTTTTTCGATCGTTATTCTTGATTACTGGAAAAACTATGGAGATTTTGGAAAGTACCATCTCAGTTCAATTTCGAATCTAAAAAGTTGCTGGACGAAACTTTTGGACAAGGATTTCTATACGAAAAAGTGTTCACAGAAAAAAAAAAAAAAAAAAAATAATAATAATAAACATCATTGTAAAACCATAAGATCCTTCGCTTCACTCAGAATCTAAAATAGGAATGAATGCAGAAGAAAAAATAAGAGTAATGAAACGCAAAAAAGGATGGGTAGTTGTGATTGTGAATAATATGGGATTTGATTGGTGTGAGATTGTAGGAGGTAAAAGCCGTAATAAAATGGATGTTCAAGACAAGGGTAGTCAATCACGGATAGTTGAGAAATTAGACGAAGATAAAAAATAAAAAAAGCACTTAGACTAAAGTTAGACTATATTTAATATAGTCTACCTAAAGACTCTATAATTAGTATAACTTTACTTCTAACAACCATAAACGTAATTTTAATTATTCAGAGTCCAAATTATTTATAGGTGATTGAAATGTACACTGCTATTGAATTATTTATTGAGATCACAATAGAAATTGGATAGTTAAGATGGTTATTCAAATCTTAGCTAGATGATTAATTTAGCAAAGTTTAAACATTTACCGACCATAGACAGTGAATTCTATTCAACCAAAAAATGATTAAAAATATATTATCTCATACATAAATACTCGTTCATAAAGTCATAATAGGTAATCTAAATATATATATATATAATATATATACTGTAATATAATTTATTATTATCAAAAAATATTGAATCATAACAGTAATTTAAAAATTTTTTATCTATGTACTCAGAATACTATTATATAATTCTGTTTTACTTATTTACACAGAAAACTTATGTTAGATCTATTTGACTAGTGCGAGGACTTTTTTCTATTTGTAACTTTTAACTTTTTTTTTACTAAATACTTGAGTCATGCACTAGACTTTAATTTCAAGTTTATTTTTATTTTTAGGACTCTAATTTAAAAAATTGTAATTTAATATCACCGTTTGGTAAAAAATGAATGTAAAAAAAGGTTGAAATACTGAACAGAAAATACGATAATTATTAAATTTCTCTAAGACTGATCTATTTTAAATAAATTTTTTGGTAGTACTTCTAATCGTCATAAGTACAATCGACTCTGTGATTTTATATTATATTTATTAGTTTGATTTATATTTATTATTTTTTATACATTGTGTATACACCAACATAGTTTTTATTAAACAACTTTTAAAGAAAATATTTATTTTTAAATTATTATCATATTGTCAGTATAATTAATTATTTCAAACTTCAGTGTTTCAAAAATTTAAGCAGCTGACAAGTTCACATAAATTGTAAAATTATCAAATAATGATAAAGAAGGATAAATTCAAATTTATATTTATGCGTCAGAATACATATAACATGTATGCATTTATGATATACTTTACAATTTTAAAAATCAGATGTACCATTAATCGAATTACTTTTTGAATTTCGTGTGAAATTGAGAATCTATTGATGGCACAGTGATATATATATATATATATATTTTTTTTTTTTTTTTAAACCGTTTTTTCCACGTTTGCTCTTTGTCCACAAGTCACGTTATACACATCAGACATTTCATCCACTTGATTTTTAAGAAATAATTGATGATGAGTAAAAACTACCAAAAATTGAGTCAAAACGATAAAATGTGTGATAAAAGTTTTCTTTTTACCGATTTTTGTTATTTAGTCATAACTCCAAGAGTAATATTGGTAAAAAATTCTAAATTTTCACCCAACGTCAAAATTTGTATATATAAAGTTAGTGTTCCGTACGATATTACCTATGGGTCCGGTTAGGAATGGGAAAACTGCCAAGTGAGAATATTTCAAATACATTCCCCGAGAATGGTATCATCTACTTATACTAAAATACAAAAAAAAAAAAAAAAAAAGGTTTCTTTTTAAACAGTCGATCCATATTATGTGTCCTACTCCTATAATACATATACGTTTACTATTATTTGCCTGTGTGTTGAAATACGTTTCTAAAATGCGTTACCAAATGGAGCCGTCGTTGAAAAATTCAGAAAACTTTCGTCGAAAATTATGAACAGTATTTTTTACTTATTTGAATACATTTAAGAGTTTTGGAATCAGGGAAAAAAGTTTGTATTGGCTTTCTATCCTTAAAATGGCTTCGTGAAATAGGCGATTACTGCAGCACGTACGAACGAGGTTCGCTCATACGTGGCGTATATTATGTAGGTTTCTTATTCACATCAAGATTTGAAAGCGTTTTATATTGTGTCTTGGTGATTTTACAGGATTATTATTATAATATTGTCGACCTGTGTGTATAGTACCGTGTATGTACCCATCTACGCCCGTGATGAGATCAAGATATAATATGCAGCTGTGACGTTTAGTGCATGGTGACTGTACACGAAAAGAAGTGATTAAGTTTATAGCATGATAAGTATATCATGACTTAAATAGAACCAAACTGTTCGAGTGGACCGCCAACGATTTTCTAATGGTAAACTGATAGCCACAGTGGCGTATTTTCAAATTTTTCTGGGAGGGGTCCTCAGTTTATACATTTATTAATATAAACTATGAAATCTTGTAATAGTTACGTTCTTATGAAGTTTTCGGAGTAAGTTGAACAAAATATATAATAGTATAGTCTTATGTAATATTAAATATATATATATATATATATTATATATTTTAATGAGAGGTTCTGGGGGGGGGGTCCAGTACCCCTCGACCCCCCCCCCCTAAATACGCCACTGGATAGCCATATCACATTTAGTGTCTCGTCGGTCAAAGTTCTGTATCATAGGTGAGTAGTGTGTCGTATAAAACACATCTCCAATGTCAATGCCGACATTCAACGAAATAATGGTTATGAACTATACGAACCAATAATAGACCCCATAGTCTCATATAGTCTAAAAATTCAAACACAACGGAACATGTCAAATATATTATAATTTACTTATCGTCTTAGTAGTTTTCAATGAGCCATAATCCACAAATATTGAATTAATTCAACTCCCCCGCGTAAAAACAATTACATTGTTTTCCATCAAGACGATGAAACAAGATAAACATTTAAAATTAAAAACTGTAATATATTAGATACCTACCCCCTATTGATTGGATTTTAAGTAATATTTGTTGAATATATCTACTAATATTTACTTTTTTCTTCACATAAGTATAAGTAGGTACACTTATTTTTATTAAGATTATTATTATTATTATTATTATTACACTCGTGTATCGAAAGTAAAATAAATTGATGAAATTACACTTTAAAGTCCACATTCATTTTTAAGAACAACAAAAATAATTTACATAATGCTTCTACATACTTGATTTTTTCTTATAATACGCGAGTTTCAAGAAACTTATCGAGCAGTTGAATAATAAATGAAACTTAAGTTTAAAAGATGATCAAGAGCTTAAATTACCATAGGAAACGCTAGCGTATTTATAGATATTAAGCGTCTGCAAAAACGAAGCTAAAAAATACACCAATTATGTATGTGTGTACAGTTTCACGTACTTTGGAATTCGATTGCTTATTTTGTATTCAATTTCACGAACCCTAATCAATTTATTAGCCCGCGGCAAATAATAATTATTTGTCGCCCCGAGCGTTTGCCCGGATAACGTGTTGCATTATTCATCATCAGAGCTCTGCATATATGTACTGCGGACCGATGGTCGCAGCGTATACGTAGGTACCCGGTTGTCATTCCCGTTGACAAATCGACCTTGTCAAACGACGAGCGGATACGCTGGCCACCAGTGACACCATCTGTTTAAACAACTAGAAAACCAACAGGTAGCGAAATATACTGGTCAAAAGTTTTATTGAAAACAACGTTATAAAAGCGAAAAGTGAGAGAAAAAAAACCTGTACATTTGTTGGCTGAAACGCATATAGTTTTCATTTTACTCTGCATCAATTAAATCTGTATAGGTATTCTCAAGTTTATATATTTTTTCACGTTGCATACGCTTTAGTGGATTTTCGACCATGAATTAAAAATTAAGCCACTAAACGATCTGAAATTATGTTAGTAAAATAAGATCTAATGAATTCTATAAATCGAATTAATTTAAAATGTTTATTAAAAAAATAAATAAATAATATCAAACTTAAATTTTAAATTTGATACAGTGCATATAATCCTGTATTCTCGAGAGACTATGATACCAAATTTATTTTTAAGTCATTTTTATTCATATCAATAAACCCTTTAAAAGTTCATTGTCTTCGAGGTTTTTGTCAACATTTTACAACACCTACATTATGTTTTATATTGGATAATAGTAATAAAACTCAATGGAAAAAATAAGAAAACTCAAACAAATAAAAAAAGCAAACCATCAAGAGAGAAAAATGTATATAAAAATGAAGTCAATTTTAATGGTTATTATAAAGAGAATGAATGAAAATTATTTTTTCAAATAACCGAGTTACACATAAACACATGATGTTACAGAGCAGATAATAAATTATAAAACGGCTATGAAAAATGTCTTAAATAAAATATAATCTATTTTCCGTGTGAATAACAGCAGGTGTGTGAATGAATTGTGAATATAATCTTCAAGAATTCATTCTTTGTAACATTTAATAACTTTTCTTCGAAAACAAGCAATACACTACTAAAATTAATTTCCAAAGACATTAAAATAAATATGAAAATCAGTATCCATTGATAAGTAAAAAGTATTTTGAATAAATTAAATCCTAAATTCTTCAGTTTGCTTTAATTATCAAAGTACTTGGTTGGAATTTATCTGTCTACATATTTTCCATATACAGAGTAAAACATAAAATATTATTCAAAATATTGACGTTTTTCCCATTTAGCTTTATTCCCCCCAACCAAATAAACCTTTTTTTAATTAATTCATATTAATTGCATTACTGAAAATTTAAATTTCAAAAAATGGTCGGTCATACTTAGTACCAAAGGTATTCTTCATTCCTCAGACAAGATGACTGGTAATGGTTATTAATTTGGTGTAGAGAATCTCCGATAAAATACTTTTACGGTTGAAAAATGTACGTGTCGTATAATATTTTAAATTTTATATCAATGCTAAATAATTGTTTTTGAAAACGATTATATTTAAAACTCAAGTTATAATTTTAGTATAAAATATAGTTAAGTTTTCGAAAAATGAAAAACCTATCATGAGCAATCGATGCAATTATTAAGTTTCTAGTAAAAAAAAGTTCTGGAAAAATCACAAAAATAATTCATGCCAATTTAATAATATTAGTAAAAATGCTCCATTTTGCCGTATTCAGACGCTTCTAGCTTATATAAAAAAAATTCTGCAGCCAATTAATTTGAAAATGTAAATAAAGTTAAAACTATTTATAAGAAAACTTTTATGCAAATGTCATATTCTAAAAAATAAAACATAAATAAATCTGACAATTTTTATCAAAAGAGGTTTTTAAGCCGTAATTTCAAAATTAAATGCGAATAAAAATAATGTATTGAGTTATTTTTTATGAACTGACTAACGATTTTTGATATTCATTCAATATTGTTAGTTAATTATATGAGTAAAATTACGTACAAATTTCAGATGTTTTTGAATATTTTTCCAAATTTGTATCAAGACCACGTTGATATTTGGTGAAAATTTCAAGTATCTAGCACTATTATTTTTGGATTTATGGTTAAGTATCAAACATGGATTTAAGAAAAACCTCGTCCACACAAAATGTCACCATTTTCACTCAAATTTTAAGGAGTTATTTTCATAAGCTTGACAAACAATCGAAAATAGAGAAAAATTACCTGTTTAAAGTACCAATTAGATGCGATTTCTGATTTACAGAGATGCTGGATGAAACTTATTATCTATAATTACTACCCGAAAACGTGATAACATGCATAAAAATAAAAAAAATCATTGTAAACCCAATATATTTTTTGTTTCACTCGGAATCTAAAAAATATCAGAACTACTGAAATTATAATAACTGTTAATTACATTTAGTGAGCTGCTTAAAACAATAATTACGATAATTTCCATAAAGAGGGATCATCAATCATAATGAAATCATCAAAAATAACATTCGAAATATTTGATCCGTTTAATATAATATGTAATATAATTTTTTACAACACGCTGTTCAAGTGTTTTGCAATAAAAATGCAAAAATGCATCGTACGTGACTTTCTGTTGGGGTATCATCTAAATAAATTTAATAAAACAAATTTTTTATAATAACATTCCTCGTGAAAATATAGCAGAAGGTACATTAAATTGACTGAGGTCTTAAGAGCTTTATTATTGTTTGGGTGTGGCATCGAAAGGTGAATCTGTATTCACCGAGCTGATGCGAACCGTAGGACTAGAATGCTTAATTCGGCACACATCCATTACGAAGCTACACACTGGTGCAGTTTATATTTATTTGTATCGTCTTTATTTCTTAGGCTTATTCAGAGTTCGTAGCGTGTGAGAAAGATACCGTATATAGTGTGCGTCCGCGCGCAGAATGTATAAATACTATTCGAACACCAATGTTTTCCCGTCTTTATTTTCTTTGATAACTTTTTTTTTCGGGTGGCAGAGATTTCCCGGATAAGATGATACAAACACCATTGAATGTGATTTTAAATAAATCAATGTCACCTTTATAAATTACACATCGAAAGGTAAATGTTTACATTATTTATGAACTGATTGTCGATAGAGTGAAAATGGCATAAAATGTGTGACACAATAACAGTATCCCAATCATCCGACAAAATGCGTGTATAGAACGTAAAATACTCAAATTAATCGCGTCTGCATATATTATACGTACAAAATCAGAGTTACGATAAAATATCAAATTATTTGAATTCGCCCCGAGTCGTGAGAAACAAGAAATATTGTTAAAAAGCTTAATAAATTAATCCCGTGAAATAAGATCAGCTTAAACGTCATGACTAAGTAACTTAAAAGAGACCGAGTCCATTCTAAGCTTTGCACACAACGAATTCACTAAGGACTACTCTAATACATTTTCATATACTGGAGGAAAAAATTATTTTCATTTTATAAAACGGTATACGCACAGCATTAAATCACGGAATAATTTTAAGACTATAATATTTGTATAACACAATGAATTTCGATCAAACACTAAATAAATAAATTGTTTTTTGTATAATATCATATTATTATGTAACATGTAGTAAAACATGTCGTAAAACATTTTCCAATAAAGTACCTACAAATTAATTAATGGAAAAAATATTTTTTTAACGTCATTTTATTGTTTCAGGCTATTCGAAAAGTACATTGAACGAGTACTACTGACTGTACTTCTTGTTTGAAATATCTTATACAAAATAATTATCGAGTATTAATATATTTATTTTTTATATGTTTCACTAATAATAGATTCTTATGGATAGGTCTATTAAAAAATATGGACTATTCTAAACTGAAGAATATTCTTAACTTCTTGACTATTATGCGTACTACTATACTCTGAAAAAATTAAAATATAAATCTACGTCAAAGATTACATCATGCATAATAAAAAAAAAATGTATTTATTATTTAACTATCAAAATATTTAATCAAAACGACGCCAATAAATACTAAGTGTGATGGTGAAAATGAATGATAATGCGATATGATGAATGTTGATTAAACTTGAAATATTTGGTTAAAATTATGTTTAGGTTTTCCATTAATAATTCCTCTTTGGAAATGAATGAAAAATTCATTCTTATTATGATTAAAAATATAACTAAGAATGAAATAATTAATGATATTTTATGGTAGTAAATAGTTCAGAAAACGGATGGAAAAAAGTTGTCCGGACACTGGTAGTGTAGGAGTAAAGAAACTTGGGAAGGCCATTTTGACGGATGTATTATAGTTGTATTCGTTATATTACATTTCTAAGTGCAAAGAGAACTAGATGTCAGTTACTTACATTTTTATTTTAAATTTGAACGCAATGATAAATCATTTTAATAAGGAAAATTATTCTTAAGTGTAACTTAGTAACTATGTATAATGATTAAAAATACTTTTTAAACTATATCGTCATAAATACGAAAAAATATGAAGTAAACAGAGATGTAATAACATTCATAAATATGAGTATATAATATATGACTTTTAATAGTAAATATAATAGGTGATTAATAAATGCTTTAAAACAAGCAATGTTTATTGAATATCTTATATGAAAAAATTGACTCATTTTTTCCAATTTTTTCGCATAAGAGTTCTTGATGTGTACAACTTTTAGGTCTTCAAGTTATAAAATAAAATTGTCTACCATAAAATTAAAATGTCATATTTCGCTCAATTTGGAAAATTTGTACGAGAGACTATAGTTTATCCTAACCTATACAACCTAAAAAAGTAATTTTTTAAGACTTAAATATATATCATACTATATTATAGCAAAATATTATTAGATTCTATTTCGTTATTAATAAAAAAAATGTTCAGTTTGCAAAATTAAGTCACTGTAAAATCTTTAATTTAAAAAAAAAAAATGACGAAACTGGTTGTTTCAAAGATGCTTGAAGATAATATCAAAACTGCATGTTATAAATACATTAGGATAAAATTATCAACTCTTAATGCAAAAAGATATGAAATAATAACATATCTGTAATTTTCGAAAAGACAATCATTAGAAAAATAATTCACACTTAAATAAATACAAAAATAATGAATCAATCGATTTTTGTGAAATTTTCAACTTAGATAGAATGCAATGTGTGGTGAATCACTACATTAAAGAGTTTTAGAAATGGATGCGGACCTTTGTGATACCATAATCAACGTCCAGTGGTATGACCTAAAGATGATGTTTTATAATTTTCTTCAAAACTGGAGCTTCATCGATGTATTCTCAGATTATTATCTTTGATACAACATTTAACACTCAAATGATATTTCTGATGAAATTATTTTATGAATCTATGTGTAATATAACTTTTACCAATTTTTATGCTTTTCGAACGTTTTGACGCTTAGTGTTGACAAAACAAAAAAATAATAATGTGTTAGGTGTATCCCTTTGTATGATAATTTCGCAACGAACAAAAACGATGGTTAGATTAATTAATTTATAATTATTTTTCGTACATAATTAATTAACACAAATTTACATTGTTAAATTGCTTTAAATAAAATCCTTAATTTAAAAACCTATTTTAATTTTAATTTACGAACGATTTCAAAATAACACGTAAGAAAAATTTTGAAAAAATAAATAGTGCTGCTAATGTTATTCATCAGTCACCAAATTCGTAATATAGACTTGGAATTTCATTACATCATTGCATAGAAAAATGCATTGATGTTGATAAGGGTCACTCTGAAAAATAACAAAAAATAAATTACACCATTCTAATACGAATCTGTATGTCATAAATCGATTCATAAAAGACTTTCCCTGGGAATACCATTTGAGTGTTTTATTTTACATGAAAGATAATAATCACAGAATAATGACAAAACCCCAGTCGTAAAGATGGAAAATAAATTATTTCAAATATATCGACAATGGGTCATCCCACTGATTGTGGTCCCCATTCATTTCAGAAATACCCCTATACCTTTACCCTTCATACTTAGTTGTAAGAAAATAAACATAAAGTTAGAAATCCTGTAAAATTTTTTCAGCACACGTTATTTCAAAATCTATATAATATTTTCCACTTCGTTTAAAATCTAAAGGCGTACATTGTATTACATTTTTCTCACACATTTTAACCCACTAAATAATTAATATTTCATTGCTTCAACTAAAACTTAAATATATATTACGCCTCTAAGTATAAATAAATATTTTTATAAAATAATTTTGTATGCTATTAGCTGAATTTTAAATCGTGAAATTGTATAACAGAAACAATTTTAAATTCAATAAAACGACATTTGTATTATATTTGTTGAAATTTTTTTTTTTTTTCTGAATAATTTGTTCATTTTCCACAAAACACTGTGTATTGTTGAAAAACAGAATTTAGCTTCACAGCATTTATCATGGAGATTTTAAGATTATCATACTAACAAAAAGTGCATTTGCGTGTAAAAAAACTTGAGAAATGTGAAGAAAATCAGGCAATGAAAATGACAACGAAAAATATTACGACATTGCGTATTTATAACCAAACATTTCTCTCTACTGTTCTTTTCGAGTATTTCACTATATAAGACGTATAAGATTGTATTATATTTTTATATAAATATACATAAACTTGATCTCAAATCGAAGCATAAATAATCAACGAACACAATTGTGCCAAACATTATTATATTTTAACTTACAGAACTTAAGAATAAATGTATACATTTTTTTTATCAAAGTTTTTATTACACGGGATTGCATTTTTCTCTTTCATGAACGTAAACGTAAATTAAATCTAATTTAATGGATAAAAACGGTTCATATTAATGCGTTTATAATCGTTAGCGAATCATTTTTACCGTAATACGGGAATGTGTCATTCTTTTAATAAAAAAAAATGCATTTTCACACTCGCGTCAAGCTATTATATTGCATACTCTAAGTCCCTTAGTGATGTACGTGTCGAGTACTCGACTTAAAATTTTTTAAAGCTTCTACTTTTTATTATTATATTTTTATAATCTACGAAAATAATATCTAATTATTTATATGTTTTAGATATTATCTTTTATGAAAACATATGGGCATGGTTTTATCATAATTAAAATTTCATCAATCGTATTTGTCATTATAAAAACAAATTCAGTTTTAATCAATTTAAGTGTTTGTTATACCAAGCTAAGATATTTGTTTGGAAATCGAAACATTTCAAAAATATTTACCGCTAGTATAAAGTACACAATATTTATCATATGATATTAAATTTGTAAGATTGAATTTTAACAGAAAATATGATTATGGTTTATTATCATTGCAATGATTATTTACTTCAGTTTTTTTTTTTTTTTTAATGCATTTACACAATTATGATACATAGTATAATAATATACAAAGCATATTATTTTATGCTATATTGATTATTTTAATTTTTAAGTGCTCCGAATACATTTCCATAGCATTCCTTTTACGTTATTTAATCTTTCTTATTGTATAATTTGAACATTTTAAATCGTCAATCATATCCCTCAACCATTTTCAAGTCGTTACTTTTCTTCGTCATAATATTATGAACCTAGGTAATTTTATTCGATTAAAAATACATTATTCCAAATATTCTTTTGACCTGAACCTTACTCAAATAAATTATGTGACCTAAACATGCCTACTTTTTTAGAAACGATTATCGTTGTTTTTATTTTTTAAATAAAATAAAACAGTTATAGTAGTAAAAGTCATCTTCAAAAGTACAAAAATATTACCATTTTTCACTATGACGCCCTCTAGATGATGCGTTGTACATCCATCCATAACGTTTTGTATATATAAGCCACTACTAGAGAGCTCTGCTCGAACGTGTATTCATAATATTATTAACATCGCCTCATTCAATAATGTACCTATAAGTTAACCATGATTCTGATTTAGATTATACCAAATCCTATCGTTGCTTTTACCACATATGAATAATATTTATTTATCTATTTAATGCTTATTTTAATGATCATGATAAATAATGATTTTTGTTTTTATTTTTTTTCAATTACAATAATATACTCAATCGAAAATTCAAACAAAATAAAATATAGTACCTACATTATTATCAAAATCAAATAATTTAACTATTTAACATGTAAAATTGTGTTAATTCGAAAATGATAGGTACCTCATGTAATGCATTGTAGAACGTGTTTGAATTCAACTACGTTTCTTTTTTATAACATAATCATTTTTAATAAAAAAAATTAATTTACTTCTCAATTAGGTTTACTGTTATTTATAATGACACAAAAACACTTCGTTTATGTACTTTGTGTACTAAAATAATTGATTAAATTTACTTTGTATTCAATAAAGATCTTTTAAAAATAACCAAAATAATGAAATGACTTCATATATTTTGTTATTTTGCACACATAGACCATTATACTAGAATAATAACTAACCAAGCATGTCATTAATCAAGTGACCTTTCAAAATAAGAGTATTTTTGGCGGTTATATTCATATTATTTAGGTTTCATTTTTTCCTATCATTTTAAAAGATAATATCATCTACTTATATTGTTACAATTTGTGATTTCTAAAAAAAAAAAAACAAACAAACTAAAAATTAATGAATTGTGTACATTTTCATACTTATTTTATTCCTTAACTAAATAACAAAATTAATGAATAGTTTTTCCTGTCAACTACGAGTATTAGTACTGTTGAATACTTACCTGTATTTTTGTATATTATTAAAATGGAACATAATCACATAGATAATTGATTATAAACCAGTAGGTACTTAAGTATTTGTCTCATCACTATTATATTACATAAGAAGATATTACTGCATGGAATAAGTCATTTAAACTATTCTTAAATGTATATTTAACACAAAATGTAATCTTTACCCGTTTTTTCATATTTGTATGTTACAAAGTAGGATGTTGAAATTTAAAAATATGATCATTGCTTGGCATGTAATCTAGAATCTATCTACCTATGTCCTATAATTAGTATTTTCTTAATTATCCTGTGTAATATATAGTAATTAAACTCCTTAACTTAATAAAGTTAGCTTGTAAGTTGTAATTATAGTGTTCAGTATTCTCCTTAGTTATCTAACGACAGATGGATTTATATGTATGAAAATAAAATGAGATTTACTTCGAAATTTCTGAAAAATTAATTTATCCCAAAATTTGTTCAACTCAAAATTACATTGCCTTGTCATACTTCTGCTCATTTAGTAACGCAATTTAAGTTTTTAAAATATTTTTCGCACATTTCATCACTATTTATGACCTAACGAACATACCTAAAGCTGTATAAATAATTTATAAGCATAACATTAATTTTAAAACTTTTTACAATACTTACAAACCTCTGGCAAACGAACACTATTACGCACAGTGTTATTATATCTTTATACATATCAAATTTATAACGTGAATATATATTATCACAAAGCACCAGATGATCTGTCTACTACACTTGGTATAAATTAAAATCGGTTGCAAACCATCATGTTACAAAACAGATTCACTAACTTATTAATTATTTTGTACTATTTAACATTGAGAGAAGTATTGAAAAAAGAGAAACCAAACCGTGCAGCCTAAATTATAAACTTCTAGAATACCAAACTTTATTGTACGCAATTCAATTTTAATAATTCATATTTAATTTTAATTTTCAATTTGAATAATCGTGTAGCCCCTTATTATCAATAATAATATGCTTTTATGCAAGCCATAAGCCATGGGCTAGTTTTAAAAATACTCATTGTTATGTAATTATGATTTGTTTTGGTGAACGGTAAATTATTAAATTGTGTCCAATCTGTACATCTTTTATAGCTTATTCACCCTGAATAATATAATGTTCATACATGAAAAATTAAAACTCTCAAGCTTAAAGTGTATACTTTTGTATACGAATATTTAGTGTTAACCCATTATGATTTACATTATATGATCGGGATGAGAGCATTAATTATTGCGTTAAATTTGAATTTGCAACACACAAACCTTACAATTAAATGTGTTATATAAGAGTGCATAATATTCACTCTTGCCTTGTACTGACAACAAACCATAAAAGGACTTAGGATTTCATGTTATAATTTCATAATATACCTACAATCAGATAATTATAATCATAATTATGCCATTTGGAAACAAATAGATAACATGTGGCTGATTGTTAATATGATTCAGTGAATATTAGTTGTATAGTATCGTTTAATATACGTAGTTTTTTATCTGAAAATTATTATTTTTCAATCATCCCGATGAAAATAATATCATATGGTATAACTATGCAAACTACCATTCTCTGTTATTTAATTTTGACTCAAATGTAAAAATCCCACAGCAACGTATAGATAACAAATCGTGTATATGAATATGCACTTTCCTTGTTAGTTATTGGATTTTATCGGATCTCTAACTCACTAAATATGTATTTACTGCAAGTAAATTCGCAACAGATAAAATGTCCAGGGTTGATGATAAACCTACGTATATTGATATTTGATATTAATTATACGCTTCAAAATAGCAACCGCTGTTTTTATTAACCATTCATTTTTTAAACTAAAACGTCCAGACGCAGAACACACTTTTATTTTTTCATGAACTCTTAAGAACAATAACCGTAAGATACCATTTGAATATTTTCAGATCTGGACTTTTTGATATTTTTACTTACTTACATTTTAACTCATAAATATAGTTGACATTCTAGTTTAGAATTAGTAGATTTCTAGTGATATAGAGAGAGAAAATTAAGGTGTAAACGTACGTGAACAATTTATAATTAAAAATCCGTACATACGTCGCAACATGGCTACTCTTCACTCTTCGGATAACATAATGGTGATGAGTGTATTGAATTTTAAAGAAACGATAAATCAATTCTTTAGTTAAATGATTCCGAGCAAAGCTAATGTAAAAATATACCGTTTATACATTTAACCGTTTTTACTTTAATTAAATGAAGATTTTTTTTTATCAAAACCGTTTACAAATCTTTTTCTGAACAAAAAAGAAATTTTTTTAATAGAAGGTCATATTATATTTTCAGGACTTTTTAATAAAAAATTTTAATTTTATTAGAAATAAACGTTTAAAAAATTAAACAGTTCTATAAAAATTGTAGAAGACTTTAGTTAAACGTTAATAAAAAAAATCCTGAGACGATTTTTTTAATTTTTTCAATATCTTTAGTCATTTGAGTATTTGAGTTACGTCGTGTAAAATTTTTAGAACTTTTTGTCAAATATTAAAAATAAAATGTTACCGAAGACAAATTTTATAAACGAAGTATTTTTAAAGTTCTATTTTTAGCTCATAAGTTGTAAATTTTTAGTTTGAAACTTTTGTTAAGTAGGTACGTAAAAATATGTCATCTACGTATGATAAAATTTCAAGTTTCTAGCAAAATTACTTTTAGAGTTATGACTAAAATACTAAATAACTAAAATCGATTTGGTGAATGTGTCGCGCGCTTACGGCAAATTTTACTGTTTTACACTGTTTTTCGGCAGTTTTTTCTCACGCTTGGAAATCATTGAAAAAAAAAAAAGCGAACCCGAAAAAAGAGTCTTACCGTTTTCCCAATTGGACTCGATCATGACCAGCGACTGCACGTAGTCCTCGGCTGTGGCCATCGCGTCGTCTCGGACGTCCGGCTCCGTCGCGAGCGGCGGCGGCGGCGGTGGTTCGTCGTCCGGCTCGGTCAGCATGTAATCGTCGTCGTCTTTCTGCATCGGGCGTTTTTGCGCTGCCGCGAGTGGTTGCCGCGGCGGTGTTCTCGACCAAATCACTGAAACCGAAAAAAAAAAGCCGAACGTTGATGACTAAGGCTCGGAAGTTGTCGCGTTTCAAATAGAACAGAGAAAATCGGTGACAAAATTGTATTTTATATATGAAGTTTGAATATTTTTTTACTATCCCTGGAATTTGTGACGTTATAAACGTTAGTGAAATCCAAAGATATATAAAACAACTCGAAGTCAAGAATCCATATGCGAACAGGGCAAAATATGATTGATGAATCCATGACATTTTATATTATTCCATGAAATATATTTTTTCTGTGATTGAAACTAAAGATATATGAAATGTCGTTTTATATATCAGTTATCTTTTTATGTGGATTCGGATTGAAACACAATTTTTCGATTATAATTTATAAACTATAAACTATAAAGTGCAATTCAAGTAATTCAACATCATGGTGGTATCTTGTTCTGTGTCTGGTTGTGTCAATAGGAGACTAAAAGGAAGCAAAGTTCATTTTTTTCGTAAGTTATACATTGTTATATCTTATGTAAACTTATTATTAGTTAGGTATGTAAAAAAAAAAGGTGGTATGTTAGATGATGGTGGTACAAGTTCGTCCTTCGTCCCTTCGGTCCTCGGACAAGATATTGGTGATGAATGTATTAAGTTTTAAAGAAATTATGACTCATTTCTTTAGTATAAAACGATTCTGAGCAAAGCTTCAGTGTAATATAATATATTATTATTTAAATACTGTTTACGTATTTTACGGTTATTTGTATAATTTTTGGTGAGTTTTTTTGTAATGAAACCTTCATAAAATATTCAATTAGATATAACTCATTTAACCTTCAATTGTTATAACAATTATAACTCATTAGAAATAAACTTAAAAGAAATCAAACAAATATCGAAAAAAATCGTATAATAATTTATTAAAGTGTGTATAAAAAAAAATCCTGACTCACGATTTTTGAATTTTTGTTAGGATAATTAGGTAGGTATATGAGTAAGGTCATATTAAATTTTCAGAACTTTTTGTCAAATATTTAAAATTATATTACATAAAAACTTTCAAACAATTTGGTAAATTAAAAGTTCTATATTTAAGTCAAAAGTGCTGTAATTGTTTTGAAAATGTTGTCCAATATAAAAAAGTATGTATTTGATATTGGATAAAATTTTCAAGTTTCTATCTACAATGCTTTTCGATTTATGACTAAATACCTAAAATCTGAACAGTGGAAATCTCGTTTACGGTGGATTTTTACCGATTTTACTGTTTTTACTCAGTTTTTCGATCGTTATTCTTGATTACTGGAAAAACTATGGAGATTTTAGAAAAATGACCTCTCTAAAGTACCATCTCAGTTCAATTTCGAATCTAAAAAGTTGCTGGACAAAACTTTTGGACAAGGATTTCTATACGAAAAAGTGTTTACAGAAGAAAAAAAAAATAAACATCATTGTAAAACCATAAGATCCTTCGCTTCACTCAGAATCTAAAATAAAAAAAAATAAAAATGAACATTATTGTGAAACCGAAAGATCTTTCGCTTCGCTCAGAATCTAAACCTACGTGACTTAAGGCGAATTAAAAAAAACAAAACTTAACGATTCTTGAGAAAAGAAAAGGAAATGTTAAATTTTTTCAAGTCCAAATTAATTACGAAAGAACAATCGTGTTGACTGTTGACCCTCCCGCCAAGTTTATAATTTTAATGCTGCATAATTTATGCCTGAGACTTTTGAAACCCCTGCAGTTTTTATATTTTATCATTATTAACTCATTAATTTAGTTGAATTATCCGATCCGTAACGAAACAGCGACCCTAATTGCAAACGTCTGAAAACTATAATTTATTATTTACTAATAGAATATAAATATATTCCACTCTGCGTCATAATGTACCGCGTTCGGACGCCGCCGTACAGTAAGTCGTGAGCTCCCTTACGCTTCAATATTATAATATTATTCAATCGAACCTTGATTATTAATTTGTACCCGCATTGATGATCGCAACGCTCTAAGTGCATAACGCTGTCGTCGGACTTTTAGGTCAAGTGCACATCAATTTCAACTGCACGGCGACATTACAAAGTCCTGACAATGGACGGTCTGGTCATTGCGATCTATACCTACACGTACCTACGCGTTGTACGTACGATATTAAACGTAAACGCGCCGTGCGGTTAAACGGCTGCGACGTGAGCACACGGCAAAGCGGTGTGTACGCACGTGCGTGTAAATCGAATAGGTCCGAAACGCTTTGAACGTGAAATCATATCGCCGTGGCCATTCTACCCTACCGCACAGGACACTCGGTCCGCGTCAGTGCCCATTCTGGCGAGTAAAAACGTTTTGTAGGCCGATATTGCGGTGTAAATAACAGAATAACGTATATAAATCTACGTTGTGCGGAAACGCGCGACGCGCCTCGGAGTAGCGTAATACATAATATATAATATGCGGTTCACACCGTCGTCGCCCGGCACCGTGGTAAAACCGTTCAATTAGCGTGTTTGCTTCTTTTTTTTGTCTTTTTCTCTCTCTCTCTCTCTCTCTGTTAGTTTTATTTTTTCACAGATCACAGTGCACCTGCAGCTATGCCGATTTCCACGCGTCTCCGGCTGTGTACACAACTGGCCACATCGTACACACACTTATTCGGCCTACGTGCCAATTAAAAACAATGATGATGATGATGTTATTATAATATTATTATTACCTTCGTGTGCGCGGCGCGCGGAAGGATTCGCACGCGAGATCGATAAATTACTGCATTATGATACACGTCGTAATATTATTCAACGGTGGCCGCCGCCGCTCGCTAATAACGTTCGATGTCTTACAACGTCCGTGTCCGGTGTCGTAATCGCGTTTCGGACGATAAAAATTGTTTTAATGACGACCGCGTCGGCGGCGTACGTCGTCGTGATATCGCAATGTTGTAACACGATAATAGAATACGACGCGTGCCTACGACCGCGGCAGAGCCGGATTAACATAGGTGCAAAAGGAGCTTTTGCTCCAGGGCGGCAAATTTTTGGGGGTGGCGTATAACTTTTGTTATAAAAATACTAAATATCGTGTGTATGTTTAATTATTCAAATTTATATACGCTCAAATCGAGCAATACAAGGTTGGCTATTGAAAAATTACATAATTTCATTATAATAATATATTTTCTAACTTTTCAAATATAAAATTCTAAGCTATAGCACTGAATAGTGTATCTACCATGTTATAAGGATGGACTGGCGGCATAGTATAACCATGAATATAGTGGTACCTATTAATTACATACAGTCTGTAGATTCACGGTTTACATACGATTCTGTAAAATTCTGTTAGAAATAAACGACTTGTGTAGTTTTGTCTAATCGATTCACGATTTAGTTCTAGTCGTTGACTACGCTTTTTATCAGCTTATTTCTGTTTAAATATGCATACTTGTGCCTATTGTATATGTATAAATAAAATATAAAAAATTTAAGGTTTTAAACTTGTAGTAGTTATTTACGTAATAAAATAAGGTACCGGATGTATTTATTTTTTTTTTTTAATGTTACAATATTATTCATACAATATTACATGAAATACATATTATACTGTTTTGAGTTTTTAACGGGTTGTCGATAAGAAATTTCCTATCAATTGTTATGTGTTGCTCCAGGGCGACTCTGACCCTTAATCCGGCTCTGGACCACGGTGATATTATGACAGCAAAACACAACGACATCGTACCGTCGTTGTCAGAGCGATTCTCACACCACTCGCGCCTGGTTCGCGTGAATCCCCAAAGACGGTCGCGAGAGAAAACGGCGGAAAATTTCGGCCCGCGTCGAAAAACTGTCCGGTGCGCCTCGCGCGCTTAAACGTGCACACGCCTGCGGTGTCGTTTTTCGAGCGGTACGCCGGTTCAATATTGCGACGTCAACGACGACACTAGATATTGTATCGGGCCGACGTGACCGCAGTACATTTTACACATCGAGCGTTATGACATCACATAGACGCATACCGTTAATATTACAGTCGTAAAACACAGTGGCTGCAGTCTGCAGCAATTAATTAGTGACACGGGACTTCGAACTGCAACTATTAACAGCACTGCACCGGTGATGTACCCCGTAGGTGATAGATCAGGGACATTATGGACGTCAAATGATATAATAATCGTATAGTCACCATACGCACGTATTATAATGTGTACATGTCACAGATGTACCAATTTTGAGATATAATTTAAATTTGGTTTTTTTTTATTTTATTGTATATATACTATGTCAGATAAATTTAAAGTGCAATGTAAAAATGATCATTTGATACTCCAATATTGTTCCTACCTAGACCGGACATAGTGGGTACGCGAGTTCCCAAGAAAAATTTAAATACCCTAATCACATTCAAATGTGCAAAATAAATTAAAAATAGCTGAAACTTATGAGTTATGACTAACAGTCAATAGTCCATAATATTCGTTTAGCTCTTTCACCAATAACAATTACCTAAACCTATGACCCCTAAGATAGCCATGTAATTTAAAAACAAATGTACGTGTATCGGGGCGTATATTGGCACGTGAATAATTAAAATAATCATAATTTAATAAAAAATTGTATTCGTTTTATTTGTACCAAACCATATTTATTATAACACGACAGTAATATAAACATATTAATCGTAGTTACCTACCTAACAACAATTCAACAGATAATAGATTTAAAAACTGTTAATTGGAAATTAATGTTTGAGGCATCTGTTTTCAAGTTTTATATTAATTCAAGTACATAGTAAGATGTTGTGTTAAATTTTCTATTGTCAACACTTAATTTACTTTGCCCTCGAAAATCGGACATTGCGCACAATACCCCGAGCATTATGATTTAATGCTTGACTTCCACTCTTACCCGTAACACCTATTTACTAACTTGATAATTTATTATTGTCATAAAGCATGACAAGGTGTTAAAAACAAACATGGTAAATTCCATTTGTATGATAATTTTATTTGAAAAAAAATTATCATGGAGCTGAAATATGAACAATGTTACCTCCAGGTTAAAAACAATGAATTTTTCCAAAACTCCTTTTGTTATAAAAAAATATTATTGAACTGAAACGTTATACTTTGTTAATTGAGTACATGCCACATGGTATTGGTTTCTTAATCAAAATACATAGAGACGTGCGAGTGCGAGTCACTGTAGATTTACAAACTTAGCGATATCGCCCCGATTTATACCACTGCGATATAAAAAGCGCGATATTGCGGTGAAATTTGTTTTTCTCAGGGGACTTTTAATTCCTAGATTCGGCGTCGACGTTGTGGATCACGGTATATTTTATCGTTATCATTATTTATAATACGCAAAGAATCCGAGTGGCGGTGACATGTATCGTTATCATGTTCGTGGACGACACGGGAGTAATATCATCACGCATTCACGCGTAGGCGGCGGTCGGTATAATGATATGCATGGTACGTTTGTCGTCGTCCTATCGATCGCGGACGTTGCAAAACGCGCACCGATAACCACGCCGTTTTTGTTGGTATACGGACGCGCTGTGTTTTGTGCGTCAAGTCACCGCCTTATCGTCGCTGTGGGTTGATTCCCATCGAAACCATCAAAAACCGTACAGCCCGTTAATCGGATGTCTGAGTATAACCCAAAACTGAAAGCGAACTGACGACATATTTTTCATGAATATTCCCCGAATCGACGTCGTTAAAAAAATGAAAACGAATTTCGATGGAATGCAATCTCGAAAACGTCTTTTTTCACATACGTAAGAAGATAATATGTTGGTTTTATTACGTGTATTATCATTAATCATCTATGGTAATCGAAACAAATATCGAATCACCAGCACGGTGACGGCCGTGGCGATGGATAGGAAACAATATTGTTAATATTGAGACGTAAACTGTGCATAAAACATTTACACATACCATTATTACTGTATATTATTTAATCTATGCGTAGACTATGTGTAATATGATCATGATGACAACAGTAATTATTAATATACGACTGTGACACAGCCGGCTTCCGTGTGGGAACGATCGACTACTCACTAGACAAAAATAAAATAAAAACTCGTGTACATCATCAGATGAAACCTCGTGACATCGTTTTCTCGGTTAGAAAAAGTCACGTAGCTATAAATATTCATAAGGTAATCAATTATTGTTTTGTTACATAAATTTAACGTTTGTTTGGTAAAATAATTTACATGTCGCTTTATATTACATCTACCTACCTATACCTATGCATTTTTTTTATTTTATTGTGAAGGACCGAAACATAGTTGATGGGAATCGGATTATTTCAATAGAGTACATAATAAATGCATGTGATAAACTCTGTGTGATTTTAAGGAAACGTATTTATTACTACATATTAAGAGTAATGATCAAAGACTTTCCGAAATTCGCATTTTAAAATAGTCGAACAAACGACAGCAAAACATTTTGAATAATATTACAAATCGACGGGTATTCCAGCTTATTATTATTATTGAGGACATAGAAGCTGACCCACGGTCTCTAAACCACGAAGTGACCATTAAATAAATGGATTAAAATACTAAATATAATATATTGTGCATGAATGATGGATATATGCTAGAATCCTATCTATGGAAAATTATTATATCATTATAATCGCACCAGTATCCATGGCCAAACGAATGAATATTACTTTTGTACATCTTTATAGTTCATAGTGTTTTGAGTTTAATATAATTACATACTTTGTACATTCAATTTCATCATTAAAAGAATCGAATCAATTACTACCGATTTCAAGAAGTTAAAATTCTTAAATAATATTCATAATTTGAATCGTCTAAACAAACCATCATGGTTAGACGTATTAAAAATGTAATATTACTTAACTGGTATTTAAATTTAAAAATTAAGAACAAAATTTAACTTATAATAATTGTTGAATTTTAAATAAAGATCAATCAAAAGTATTTATATTATTTCTTTTTTTCATCGGTGGAAATAAATGAAGCTACAGAATTCAGATTATTTTCCATTTCATATTTTTCTAAACATTGATGGTGCAATAAACACGTTTTAACGAATGCACTTATTGAGTCTTTATTTTAATATAGTTAATTATTCAATAAAATATTCAATGAAATTTTTTGAAAACGTGATAAAATATATATTGTTGTAACTTGTTGGACAATGAATATTAAAATAATTTTACTTCATATAATATATAAAGTAATTAAAATTAAATCCGAATTTCCATCAATTCTATCATCACATATTTAATAACATTGTATGATGTAATACATAAGTTATACGGTAGGAACGGTTACTGCGAGACTACGAAAACATGTATTTGTAATATAGGTACATTAAATAAATTATGCAGCACCTAGTACGTCCTTAAAGGTATAAACTCGTTCGAAATTATTATCATCATTATTATATTATCACGTACAGAAGGCGTGTCTGTCTGGATATATACACGATCAAAACTAGCGTTGGAGTGCTCCAGCCGTCAGTGCATAATATTGTCATTTATTAACAGTATGATAAAATAACGTTTACGTTTTTTTTTTTTTTTTTTATTGCATACTGCCTTTACAGTTAGTAATGACCTCATGTGAACATCGTATACGATGATTGTTTTGATTAATTCGATGTTGACATGTTGTACTGCGAAGAAAAATGCTAATTGCCCAAAGACGTAGACGTACGGCGTAGGTACCTGTTGTGAACCGGGAGCGTTGTTTCGTTATGGAATCAAAAAAAATAACCACGTTATCAACGCGGTGCATCGTGCCGCCGCGCAATCACCGCGATCGCGGGCGCACACGGAATTTCGTTTGAACGGTGCCGCGTGTGTTTTACCAGCGTCTCACGGCGTTTTAAAATTCTTTCGACGCCGAGACTTATATGCACAGTGCACGACGAAACTCTCTCAAAGATTCGGTCGGTCGAAAAAGAAAGAAA
Organism: Therioaphis trifolii; assembly: GCA_027580255.1. NCBI lineage: Eukaryota > Metazoa > Arthropoda > Insecta > Hemiptera > Aphididae > Therioaphis > Therioaphis trifolii. The sequence goes on along the minus strand of CM050409.1, from coordinate 15,922,704 downwards.
ATACCTTTTTTGCGACCGAAACAAATGAAATAACACTCGTATATATGGTCGTCGATCAATTACTATACGTATGTATCGTATGTCGTAGCTACGTACGGCTTGAACGTTTTCGGATTTCCGCGGTCGCCGCAGGCAGGCTCGTCCGCGACGGAACCATAACGGGAAAGCGTGAGCGTGAGTGTGTGTTTATGTGTGTGTGTGTGTGTGTGTGTGTGTGTGTGTGTGTGTGTGTGTGTGTGTGTGTGTGTGTGTGTGTGTGTGTGTGTGTGTGTGTGTGTGTGTGACGTACACGAGACCGCTTCAAGAGAGCCGTGTGCCGGCGTGCGCTCGTGACATTGAATGTTATAATAATATACGCACACCGTAGTCGTACGGTTTGTGCGCGCGCGGAGAGCGGCAAAAAAAACAACAACAATAATAATAGTAATACGGGACGCGTGCGTTTGTTTATGAAAACGTAAAAATCGTATAAAACGTACGTACACAATAACGTCGTGTAGCCGTGTGGGTAGGTATAAGATATCATGATTGTACGAAAACAGAACTCGCGATAATTTCGTGTGGGACTCGTGGGCCGAGCACCGCCGCCGCTGCTGGACAGTCGCTTCGCATAAAGGCGTGATGGAGCCGGGTAGCGTGGCCGAGGTAACCGGTCGGGGAATATAACCGACCGCGGTGTGCGCGTATCTGTGACGACGGTAGTAACGATTGGGGCTGGGATTTGCGATTTGCAAAAAAATACGTGTTTTTCATAGAGTACGATATAGAGGACTTTGTCAAGTGTGGAATTCGTTTCAAAAGATTTTTTACTGAATGAGTTAACTTTTTGGTTTTTTTCACGTGTTCGAACACGTTAATTCGACATACGTACGTTTTTTACGTATGCACTCGTTTTTTATAAATAATTCCCTATTCTCCGTGACGGTTTCCAAATTAAATTAATACATCTTCATATCTCGTAAGTGCTCATCGTCGTAAAATCTTTTGTGCTTGAATGTTAAATTTTAAATAACTCCAATAATGCGATCTAATCTTCAGTCGATATTGATTCCAGTCTTACGACGTCTGAAAACGATTGTTGATTATTAACACCACGTGTGCGATAATGATACTTTGTTTTAATACTTATCGTAAACTACCTTAAGTCACGTTTTCCTGCCCTTTACGTGACGCGTAGAGAAAATTTCTGCGACTGCCGTCCGTTCTGTAGTGTTACGTCCCGCCTACACGTCTGACTCACCACTGCAAATCCGATAACAATAATTATTATACTCGTTTCACCAATTCATCAAAATAAAAATTTTCATTTTCATTCGTCTAAATCCGAGCCCCGGAAATAATAATAATAATATAAATTATAAATCATATCGATCGCGCTCGTAATGGTCATATCACATGCATAACCTAACGCCCGCACCACGGTTCTTCCTAGTCCGTCCCGAGCGGGAGGCTCTCGCCATAATCGGCCGGCCCAATGCCGTCGGTCGCACACCGCCGGCGACCCCGTCGTCATCGTCGTCGTCGTCGTCGTCGTCGTGTTCGTCGTCGAAACAAACCACGACGACGTCGTCGGCCGCGACGCGGGGTCAAGACCGCGACGTCGCCGCCAAACGCGCTTGCGACAAGTATAGAGCGGTCGTGGTACGGCGCGAAGACGGCTCGTGCACGAACGGGGAAACGCGCGCACGACCCGCGTTTGTTTGTCATTATAATAACAGTACGATAATATGTCGTGCACACTCATCGCTTCCTACTACACACACACACACACACACACACACACACACACACACACACACACACACAGCAATATATCGTCTGTTGAGTTTTTTGTCTCCTCGACGCTTATCTCTCTCTATTTCTATACATATATGTATATATTTCCTTCTCACTTCACCCGGCTTTCTTTCGCGTTTCGTGTTCACAACAATACCGTAGTGTAACGTCATTATTATTTATTATTATTATACACGCGTGAGTATTCAGAGTGCGACCGCCGCGACGTCGCGTATTTTACATGCGAAACGCGAATACCGGATAATATTGTAGATTTATAGAGACAACGGAGATATCGAAAGCTGCGTTACTATATCACGAACGTCGCAGTTCACCTGGGGGTGGCAAAAGTTTTCGGGCCACAAGCCTACTTTTTGTAACTGAACTATAGTTTTGAAAAAACGCACGTCCCCGTCAGGAGCGCCGTTTTGAACATTGCAATGAGATGCAAAATTAGAAAAAACACTCGCGGTCAATGATACGATTGACGGCAGACGAGTAGTCGTTGATGATAGATCGTTTGCAGTGTCTTCTCAGATTCTGAGAGAGGAAAAATGATTTTAAAACGATGAATTGTATTCATGTATTCATGTAAGATCCATCCTGACATTTCGTGCAACCTTTAAAGATAAGGAAATTGAACCACTTTATACTTAAAAAATGTTATTTTTTGAAATTCTCAATTATTTTCAAACGTAAAAGAAAACTACCGAAAACTTAAATAAAATCAGTAAAATATAACATACATAAACTAGACATTTACATATGAAATTGATTACGATATAGTATACTATACGAGTAGTATAGTTAAATGATTGACGATTTAGCATAGAAACCTTGAAAACTATAAAATTCCTTTACTGAGTTTAATTTTTTTTTAATATACACTATATTTCAAATTTAAATATTTATATTATAATTTCCTGTGTATTTATTATTACATTTTTCAAATGGTATAATAGAAAATTATATGCATTTGTGGACTGTGAAAATGTGTTGAATAGATAATCACATTTCACTAATTATTGAAATTATACATGGAGGTGAAACTCTTCACAACTAAATGAATGAAGAACATTCATCACCTTCAAACGACTTTCTTAATAGACCATTATTCAAATTTGAAATCAAACGGATCATTTTTATTTAGATAATTCACAAAAAAAGTATCTTCCCTGTGAAAATCGTAAAATACAAATGCACACCCTTACATTTTCATAAGACTATAAATTACACCTTTGATTACAGTGATATGATCGTACCTATTGAAATGTTTTTTTATTTTGAGTGGATCTCAGGGGCAACGTTGGGAAAAGATAACGAAAAAAATCATCTGGATAAGATAACAGATAATTCATCCAAAATTGATCTAGATAAAGATAAAAATAAATATAATTTTATCTAGATAAAAAACAGATAATTTTTTTTCTTCAACTATATAAATAATGTAATATATTTATTTTAATCTAATTATTAGGGAACAGATTTAAATTCTCTAAAAAACAAGAAAAATTCCTTAAAAAAATATGATTGTATGCACTCGCAACAGAATATTTGTTTAAAAAATGATCTTAAATTTTTTTATAAAACTGAAAACATTTGTTTAATTATAAAAATTGTTAGTCTAAGAAATTAATTATTCATATCATTTTCATAATCTTCTAGTTCTCCTATCTTATTTTTCCTCTGAAAATTATTTCCAAAACATGAATAAATAAATAAATATATATATATTGACACCCAAGTGTCAACAATAGTTTCGTCTGGCATCACATTTATCTGATCGTTAAAAACATAATATTATATAATAAAATAGAAGTATGTACAACATGTTGTACGATAAATTATATTTAATTTTGTTCTTTTATAATGGATGTTAACTACATTTTTATCGAATTTTATCTATTCCTATATAAAAATGTCTTAAAAACATAAAAAATGCACTAAAAATGTCAAAAAATGCTCTTAAATGCAAGCATATAGAAAAATAAATTCGCTCTTATAATATAATATTTTGTTTGTAAAAATATGAAACAGAATTAATTGATATGTATTTATGAAAAACTATTTTATTAATAATAACATTGAACCACATCAGTATTTTAATAAATTACGGTCTATTTCAGTATTATAAAAAATCCTCATTATAAGAATATTTATCTAGATAAATTACCGCAGATGACCGATAAATTTATCTAGATAAGATAAAAAGATAATTTAATAATTTTTATCTAGATAAGATAATTCAATAAAAAATTGTATCTAAATAATTTATCTAGAAAATTCCTTACACTGCTCAGAGGAGGACGAGAACCGTTGAATAACGTATAAATTTTAAGATTTTATATTATCGCTTTTTATCGACGGATTCGACTTCTGTACCCCTACGAAAAATATACGATTATTTCAATACAGTTAAAATTTGGCGCACGAACACGCGTGGCATGAGTTCACAAACCCTTACTGTAATATATGTACATAATCATAATAGATATATTATGTAATATGTAGAAAAATCGTCGAGGTATTACGCTGCCGTAACACGTTCGACTTCAACGCAAATTTTCTCGTCTCAAAACATAACTTATCGTGACGCATGCCCACGCCATGAATAATTTTTCTTCGTTTCACTTTTGAACCGAGGACGATGTAGGGAAGCTTTGTCGAAATGCCGTGTTCTCGTGTTAAAACTATCAGCAGCAGTTGACCTAATAATTTAACATTATACGTGACAGATTCTAAAACTGTACGCCATAGATACCACGAGTATTTATTGTTGTGGTCTGTTCTCTCTAATCGACGATAAAATACAGTATGTTTCAGACCACGCAAGAAAGGTGAGAGTTTGTTTAATACCAAAAAGAATTTTTTTCAAGTCGAATTTACTACATACGTGACCGCGAGCATTGAGGATCATAGTCATAATATAAATAAGTATTACTATTATTATTATATTATACCGTAATCGATTTGCCAACGATAAGCTCATTAGATATACATTAATTTTTACTGCGAAAATAATAATAAACGCGCGCGTGACGCTTCAGAGAGCCGTGAGTCGAGTCGGAAACGTATTACCGGAAACCACAATAAACCGCACAATATTATACACTCATTAGATGTCGTCTTATGTAGCTCAGGGCAGACATTTCACCAACCGACAACTTTTTTTTTATAGTTTCGTTTCCTACAATGCTTTAAATCTTAACTACCATAACTAAACACAAGTATGCACATATTATTATCTTTTAACCGTCGAATTGGGATAAATTAATGTATTTTGAGTGGTTGAAGTAAACCTATGATTACACTCTAAAATACAGTAAATACATAGTAACATAGTAAAATAATGTATACCCAATATTAATATTATGCTGTAATATAATATATTATACGTATATATATATATATAATAGTAACCGTTTTTTTCAATTAGAACAAAACAACAATACTCATAAGCCTAAGAATGACCTCTATATAGAACATCATCGATCCAACTTCAATCGAAAAATTCCTTCCGATTTAATCGAATTTATTAATTGCAACAATTATTACGCGAAACCATTTGACTTTCTAAAATGCATGCATGGTTTTCAAACATCATTTTAATTGTTTTCGCTTTCAGTACAATTTTACAATATTTTCGACTAAAACTTTCTATCTTAAGTGCCAAAGGCTGATGAGTATATATATATATATATTATGTACTAAAAAAATGCATGTGATGTAATTATAGCTTAACGAATGATTTGTGATCAACCTAAAAATGTTAGATTCGAATTAATTAGCTAACATTCAAATTTATAGAACCAATTCATCAAATATTTGCCAAAACGACAGGTGAAAGTTGAATAGAAGACGATTTCGCATTGTTTTTGTCAGTTAATTAGTAACTGTTATTAATAGACGAACTGTAAAAGAAATGTGATAAATCATGAAAATTAATTTTAAGAAACACAGCGAAAGGCAATTTATCGTGTTTTGACACATTCACATTTTTGGCAAATGAATAGATGACACTTATGAATAATTTAATAATTCTATCATCGCACAAAACGATGTTCATTAAACAAACGGAATCATTAATTTTCATGAAATAATTATATTAATCCTAAAAAATGTAAGTATATAGTTTCGTAAAAAATCAATTTTTTTTTTTGTTTTGTTTTAATGACGCATTAATACGTGTTATAAACATCGACGGAAAAATAGTTTTAACTCACGTAGATATAAAACAAAACACATCTAACTTCTAAGCACACGGTAGTCTACTGTAATTTTATAGTATTATATTATAGAACAAAATCAAACTAAAAAAAAAAAGAAATAAATAACGTGAATTTCTCAATATTTGTATTCAATAGACAATACGCATATTACAAAAGTGCGCATCTATTATCTATAAGACTATAACAGTTCACTCACCCCATTAGGCGTAGAAGACAAAAAGACAAAAAAACAAATGCCATTATAAATATTGCTCAATTAGCTTTCGGCTCATAGAATATTCTTACGGTAAACTGTAGTAAGCAACAGCTATCAAAATCATTTTATTAGTGCTTTGCGTAGCCATTGTTATCAGATAAATATCGTGTGTTTAATGAAATGCATAATCGAATCTAATGGTTTTCGGATATAATCGTTACCCATTGTTTTTATCGTATTCTAATTTTCCCCGCATTTCTCGTTTGTTTGACTAACGCAAGAGTCACGATTCAGTGTCTTAAATTTTGAACGACCATTTTCAATGGACCATTGTATTCCATTCGATATGTGTATATATATGTGCATGATTATTACACTTAATATATATACATATATGAACTTATTGAAGAACAAACGCAAGAGCAGAGTATTTTTATACGGAGCAAATAATGAAAAAGTATTACTTGACTGCGCAGATAAACTCGTTTTCCATTTTCCACCAAGGAAACATCACTCGAGAGTTTACTCTTATCTGTACAACAGTAAAAACGTCGGTAATTTGAATACAGAACCCTTAAAACTGTTTTCATAGAACAAACGAGTAGCATTTTTTTTTCATAAACAGCTATAAAGTACAAACAAATAATTTATTAATCAAAGCACACGTCATGTTTTACGTACAAAGTATAATATTTTAATGGTGATTTTTTGAAACGGTTTCATTAGTCAAATAATTAATTTAGGCTTATCTTACAAAGAAAACGCGTATCTCATTAGGCCTTCCTTAAAAATTATCGTTCGGGTAAATTTATGTGTGATGTATCAAACGTCTGTGTATTACAACTTCTATTTTCAGAACAATTATTAAAATAAAAAAGTAACTACTTTTATGACATCAATATTTTTAAATGTTTTATTAAACAATGTTCGTATGTAAAGCGTATCATTTTAATCGCAAGCATCTCTATAGTGTCCTCACTAATAAATTACTACCATCACTTCCACTTGATATTATGCATACAAAAAAATCAAAATACGCTGATATTTTTTTTTCATTGTTTCTTTATACCAAAGCCCTTATTAACTTTTGAACTTTTGAAAACTATTGGTTATTGTTGTGAGCGGTTTCGTCATTGTTGTATTATTATACTTTAATGCAGGTTTATGTAATATGTATAGATTGAATGATATTGCTTGACTATGAAAAAAAAACTTCACAAATTTAAAACATTTTGCTTACAATCAACGTTCTTCGATAACATAGATTCACGAAGAGAATAGGACATATTGTGTTTTACAAAGTTTAAACATTTAAATATTTTGTCCTTCCATTTTTTTTTCCACTATTGACGTACACTATGTAATTATATAGTTAATGTTTATATAGAGACATTACAAAATTCAATACCGGAATAAAATACGTTTTCACATATCACGAACTGCATAAAGCACATGATCGATATATTTATTTTAATGTCGAATGGAGGACTCCTGTACGCGTAACTTGATACTCAAGGTTATAATGTCAAATATATTTCCCGGAGGAAATCATCTTTCTATGTCCAATTCTAAGTGCCCGTTGTTATTTTTAGTACCTATTAATGTATTTATTTAATACAAATTTTGATGTTTTTTTTTTTTTTTGTAAACGCATGTTCCTATACTTTTGTGGTTGGCCAAGACATTCCTTATAAAGTTATGTTGGCGAAAAAACGCACATTGGCCGTCCCACGTCCTAAAATGGATACAAAATCTCGTACATTTATTTTAAACCAAGGCTTTCGACAATCCTGTAATGTAATTTTTATTAATTTTTTTATACTATTATTGTGCGCCAAGGACGTGTCTATGGTACAATGACAGTGTTGACGGAAGTATACAGAAGAAAACTCGGAAATTGATGTATCATAGGCCTATAGCGATTGAAATCTATAATCACGTCGAGCAAAATATGAATATGAAGAAAAAACACATTATATTTTTTTTTAATAGATAATATGGTAAGTAAAACTCAAATATTATACAAATACAAACCTACATACGAAACCTTTGAAAAAATAGTACACTCATGCAATACGAGAAGTTCTGAAGAAGTATATTTCTGAAAGTTTAATATACAAAAACAAATTAATACTTCCGTGTTCTTCATAATCTTAGCTATAAATAATGTATGTGTCCTAGTTGACCCAACAGTGATGGTTCTACTTCATTTTGTTTCTGCATTATAAGTACTCCACTAGAAAACATAATATCCAAATTATTATTTCATCAATACTTAAAATTTCAATCACGTGACTTAAAAGAATATTGATACTTGAAATGAAAGTACAAAATTATCATCACTCTCAGAGCTAAAATAAACCAATAGTAATGTGAATTGATTAGTATTGTCACAATTGTAAAATATGCGATTATATGTTTACTAGGTAGGAAGTATAAATTTATGAATATTTATACATTAATTGATCAACCAACCAAAAACTTACTATGTCACATAAAAAATACGTATAAGTTTATGAATATAATACTACAATTTTCATGTACGTTTGTATTCACTTATGAATATTTATTATTCTATATAAGAATTGTATAGTTGGTAAGTATTTATATGGCACGGGTTAGAAACCGCATTTTATGACATAGTTCGTATCATTTCTGTATAAAATAAAATTTAACATCATGCCCACAGTCAACATTAACCATTAAAAAAGTTGACTTTTTAGAATTTATAATTTGATCGTAAAAATAATTGACATTTAATTAACATCAAATAGTATGATACTTCTAACATGATGTAAACTACCCTGGAATTAAGAAAAAAATATCAATTCAATGATATTTTACACGTTTTGCGGACATTCTTTAGCATAAAATTGTTACTGCAGTAACTACCTATGTACAAATACGTCGAAAATATGTTATTATTTTTATAACCATTAGAAAAATAATAACTCATAGAACTATAATATTATCTATAATTTAATAATAGTTCTAGAAATCTTTACCTTATACAGACAAACTTTCAAAACTTCTATAAGTTAAAAATAAATACTCAATATTAAATGTGTGATAGTTTTTCAATACGCACTATACAATAAATAATATAATATTGATATGCGTCAAAATTAACATCACTAAATTTAATTTTAAAAAATCAATTCTAGTGAAATTTATATTATGTGAAAATATTAAATATACATGAAACTTTATCTTGAATAACATTTTGCTACAAAAAAAAAAACCAAAAAACCATGGCCATGAAATAATATTAAAGCCTGATGAATTCAATATCGGAAATTGAATACTATCAAAAAATTACATAAAAAAAAAATAGTTATAATAAAATTATTATTACCTATAACTCTCCTTTTTGGAATCATATTATATCTAAGGAATATAATCTTCTTCATTGTATCGCCTATATTTATATTATAACAATCAATGAACCAGGGATATTTTGTAAATTAATACAGAGAATTTAATAGTACTTTTGACATACATAGGCATTTATAAAATTAATATTTTTATTTTTTTTGTAAAATGTATTTTTTCAGATGGAATTTATACAACGATATGTTTATACGCAGAATTTACCAACACTACAAACATATTTTCAAAATAGTAAATATTCCATAATATAAATCAGAAATCAAATAAGTATCTAATTATTATTTATTATTGATATAGTTTGTTTATATTATATATATAATATTATAATAATATATTATATAAATAAATGTATTTTACCAAAACAAGAAGAAAAAAATATTAAAAATTGTGAAAAATAACAGTTTTGTTTTTTTTTTTCAAAATTGGTATTAAAAATTGTAATGTATAAAACTTACAGTATTTTATTGAAAAATTTCAAAACATAATATATAACTTCATTATCATACTTATTTTAAGTGTATTGACAAAATCTAAAATATTATTCAAATAAAGTATGCATATTGGATGTAAAGTAAAAACTATCTCAAACCTATTTTTCAAAATTATCTGCTCAGTATACGAAGTCAAGGCACTTAATTTCAGTGTTAGTTACAAAAATGTATTGGTATATCTAGACAAAAAGTACAAAAACTCGAGAAATTAATCAATTTTAGCGAAATCCAAACACTTCACTGATAATTGTTACGTTACTTACGTACTTCATTTAAGTGACTCACAATCAACCTATTAATAATACGTTTTTTTTTATTTTAGTCAAAAGTATTTTTTTTTATCTTGACAAGGTCGTAGCCAATTGTTTACTTTACGCCTATTACCATTAACTTGTCTGAGAAGAAGCACGAGCATCCGGTCTTAGTATCCGACAAGCTTTTTTTTAGTATGAAATTAAATCGTAGCGATTTACCTATTATACCTGTTAACGTCTAAAACTGAAAAATTATGTATAAAACTAGTAAAATTTACATTAATGTTGTCAAAATAAAAAAACTTTTCGTCAATTTTTCATTACAAAACTTGATTATTTGAAATTTCTTTCACACATTATTTTATTCTTACTATACACATTTTTATACGTATTGTTTGTGAATTTGTCTTTTTAAAGAAAAAAGAATATTTCTAATTTAAATTTTAAATATATTAATTTATATTAATTTGATAACTGTATTACAATAAAAAATTTAAATAATGAAAAATTTTCCCCATGATTTAAATTTACCTATTTTTAAAAAACATGTAAGATTAGTCTTATTTATGCTTTATGTTTCACTCTTTTAATACTTAGTATATGAATAAGTATAAAAAAAAAAAATTGTTATTGCTTCATGAGTGTCCGTAAGAGATTTCATTATACAAGAAAATTATTACTATTAAATACAGCTAGTTTACATGTAGAATTTATAAACAATGACAACGGCATTATAGGTCATAAGTATTACAAAAAATATAATAATAACAGCTATTTTATTTAAGTAAAAATGAATTTTTATTCAATGCTTGGTTTAAATTTGTTCATTAAAATAATATTAAATAATCGAATTCTTAGAACAAATGTGAAAGTATATGAGTACATTGGACATTTGTTAAAACATTTTTAAATAATCACGTACTAGAATTCATGAAATAATATAATTATGTTGTTACATGTAATCTTGAATAAATATAAATCGAATAAAAAAATATACATGTGAACTTTTCACCATGTTTGTTTTATTAATTTCATACCAATTATAAAATAATTAAGTAATATAAGTAAAAACTTAGACTTAAATATCTTATGAGTTATAATAAAATATTACGTAATACTTCTTTATTAATAATTATAATATGATTCAACGATATTAATGACACCAACTCGTATTTTGTTATTGTGTATGATGAGGATATAATTGTTTCCATATTCAATGAATACATTTTTAGAGCAAACATGATAGCAGTAGCAATGAAAATTATGTTAAACAATGGACCACTATTACTTCAGCTTATGAATTCAACCACAAGTAAAGTTCACTATATCAGTATATCACAATCGGTATGACTCATAAGTCATAATATAATACCACATTACAAATGTTTGATATTTACTAAAAATGTTATGTTTCTAAAATTTAATTTTAAATATTCTTAGATGAAAATACAATATCTAATGTAGGTACCTATCTATAAATTAAGTTGGATGTATTAAAAAAAATTAAAGTATGAACATAATAAGCCTAAATATAAGATATCGGTAATAACTAATAAGTATACTGGAATTTTAAAAATGATAAATTATATCTACAGTAAAATTATTCTGAGTTTAATTTCAATGTATAGAATAAACTGCAAAAAAAAATCTAAATTTTAATAATAAAAAAAATTCTAATCGACGATTTTTCAGATTAGTTCAGAATTTTTAGATATTATAGAGTAAGATAATGTTAAATTTTCAGGTCTCAATATAAAGAATACAAATTTTTTATCAATCTTATATAAAATATATTAACAATGGTCTCAGTTACAAATTTTCATTAGACACAACCCCTAAGATGTACCCCTTAAGTTTGTTTATCTTGTACTATTTCGTTAATTTGTGAGTGTTAATGACAAAATGAAAAATTATAAGAACATAAACTAAAAATTTGTTTAGTATAAAAAAAATATTTAAAAAAAATATTGTTGGCGTATTGGTATTGCTGTAAATGAATATTACTACATTGTCACGGTCTTGTTGTGTTCATGCCATTCATAGTGCTTTGAATATTGCTTTCTATATTTGACCAAACAGTGAAAATAATATAAGTAGGTACCTATTATATATTTATTTTTTTTTTAAATGTCGTTGCACTGAGAGAGTGCAAAAATTGTAATCATTATTATTTCATATAATTATGGGATTACAACTTCACTCTTGAATCTAGTGTTATATCTATTTAGTATTTGTACAAAGTATATCTCAAGGATTTAAATATATATTTTTGAGTCATAATAAATATTATTAAAAAAGTATTAATGTATTAATATTAAATATTCCTACGCCCGTCCCAACACTCAAGAAAACATTTTATGTACATTGTACTGTCTATTATCAGTTCTATAGGTACATGTAATTATTTAACTTGACGGAAATCAAACAGTAAACGAAGAACCCAACGTTTTGTATGTCTTAGAAGCCCACAGTTAACCTAAATTATAATTTGTATTTTCTTCTATTTTTGATAAAACATTTTTTTATCTTTGACAAGGCCATTTTCAAATCTTTACACTGCAGTAAATAATACTAAAATATTATTGATTTACTTACCTAATCCCTAATTCGTGTTTTACTTTACACACTTAACTACGTTTCAGTATTAGCAATTTGCATTTATTTCCATGAAATCATACATTATATAGGTACATATATTATGCACTTAAATTTTGTTGAAATTGTATTTGTTTATTAAGTATACTAAATTATCAAGGTTTATATGATAAGCAAAAATAGCACGGAATAAATAAAAGCCCTTCTATATAAAAAATGTTGAATACCATATTTTTAAATGCTTGAAAAAATTGAATCGATCACACTTTTTATTTTTTTATTAGTAAATATAATGTTTTAACTATGTAAACTATTGTCTAGATATCTGAAGTTAACGGTTAATTTTATTATGAATAGATAAATAATTTGTACGTACCGATGATATTAATGATAAACAATAATGCATGGCTGTGTGCATAATTCAGACTCAATTATAATAATAATTCAACATACATTCTTTTTTGGGAACAGAGAAAGATGTAACCTATCTATCATATACATAACAATTATGAATATTTTTAAAGCGTTTTTCTTTATCCTTGCATAACATATATAGGAATGATAACATCAAATTGCCAATAGGTATGACATTATAATCAAAATAAAACTAGAATTGGAACCTTTTTTTCAAGCCAATTCAAAACTTATTTTTTAATTTTTTATTTTTTACGCATTAGATATAAACATAGGTATTATAATCCGTAAGTTATTAATGGAGCATATTCTTGAAAAAAAGTTCAACATTTCTTATCACAAACAATACCCAAAGATAAATTAAATATAACTTGTCGATAGGTACCTTCTGTATTATAATAATGATAACTAAGAGTTTACTAGAATAAACGTCATTTAAACAAATATCGTAAGATTTCATTAGTTTAGCATAAATATTATACGTAAAATATTATAAGCGAAATCAGTAGTGAATCTATGCAGGGAATATTCACCTCAGGTCTTGATTGCCATCATATTAAGGACGAAAATTGACTTGTCTTTTCAGCCGGTATATAACAGGCAAGTTTAATTGTTCGATTAAATTTTTTTTTAAATGAATTTTCACAAAGTGCCTTGCTAACTTGTAGGTGTATCGGTGCGATCCAGCTCCGGGCTGAACTACATTCCACATAAAATCAGTCGAGATCGTAACGTTTTCTAACGTACAGAGATGAAAATTTCCGTTCGTTTCGTAGTATCTGTGGATTTATAACATTATCGTAATGATGATTAACCTCGTAATTAACGTATTTATAGGATACGCGAAATTATCGCATCGGCGAATTTTCGTATCGCGCGAACGCGGGACGACTGCCGTGAAAATCTTCCGTACAAACGTATGAAAAACTTCGTGTTTATTGAATACAAGAGAATGCGTGTGATATGCTATCATACGGTCTAGTATAGTTGGAAAAAAACGAAGATTCAGTGTCATAATATCATACAAATACGCAAATAGGGCTCCCGCGGGTAGGTGGTTAGGTTAGATTAAGACGGTCCTTTCGGAGTGTAAAACAATGTTTAATAATATTTATTATTATTATTATTGTTCTTTATTAAAACCTCTGATGTGCTATTCAGCTCGTCGATTACAAAACAGACACACACACACACACGCACAATAAAAGTAACGATATCGAAATGTAAATAAATTAACGGCGGGCTAAAAACGTCGCCGCATTCGCGTTCGTGCGCGCGGGCAACGCACTCGGGAACGCGGCGGCGGCGGCGGCTCGGCGTGCAATTACCGCGATTTGGTTCACATAACTCAGCGAGCGCGCGCGCCCGCGAAGACGTCGGAGAGACCCCCTGTGATTTATCATGCACGAAACATGTCGCGGCGGCGTGTTGCGCGGCACGGCGGCGGTCGCTCAGAAAGGCTAACATACCTGCGGCTCGGGCGCACCGTAAAAACGTTTTACACGCGTACGTTTGTATGGGTACGCGCGGCCGGTACGACACGGCCAGCGAAATGCGCCTAGGTGAACTTTTACATATTTTCTACGCTTGTGCGTCGGTATGCACACACATGGATTATATGTATACATGATATTGCGTATACATATAGAACGTACTGTGTACACACGCGCGTATAATACGTGTGTTTGGAAATATTACACGTTCGCGTGATCGTATTATTATTATTATTATTATTATTACTATTAGTATTATGATACGTCGGTTTCGTAGAAGAAGAAAAAAAAAGAAACGAAATAGCACGATTATTTTACGTATCCGTACGCTGCACAGCACGGTGTATAATGTTTTTTTAATATAGGTACATACACTGTACATACTACTCGGAGAAGAAATCGACCGGCGTAGGAGAAAAAGAAAAAAAAGTAGTAGGCGCTCGTCTTGTGTTACTCGCGAGTCGCGAGCATATACGTAATATGAATATGATGCTGAAAGGTATGTGTGTGTGTGTGTGTGTGTGTGTGTCCAGGAGCGGTACTTATTATTATTTTTACATTGTAATATTATTAAATTTTTATTTTTTTATTTTCTTTCTCTGCGATTGCACACGGCCCTAGCTGCGCGCGGCGTGCAACAGATAACGATCGCCGACGGCGACTCGGTTACAAACGAGCGTCAAAACGATCGCGTACACGCCGCCGGTGCCGAAACGCTGTGACGCGCGCGGATCGCACGGGTGGGACCGACCCGGACGAATACCGAAACGAACTATCACTTTCGTAATAACTAATAACTACCTATAGTGATATCGTAAGCGACATTGCGGACGTTTCGCCGCCGTCGCGCCGCAGAGCTTCTTCCCGCCACCCCGGCCACCGCACACACGCACGCTGAAGTCCGCACACGCACGAAAAAAAAAAAGAAAAAAAAACACACGTCAATGACCTCGCCAACATACATTATTTACCTACAGTTTGTGTGTGTGTGTGAGCGCGTATTTTTGATTCGACCGGTGAAAAAAACTACGCCGTCTGTGTGCGCTCGCGCGTGTGTAAGTTGGTTTTTAAGGACGATTACACGGGTGGACAATATAAAAAACAAGAAGGAAAGACTATACACATGCGATCCGTATACGTGTGTGTGTGTGTGTGTGTGTGTGTGTGTGTACACTATATACAGTGTCGTCGTGTGTGCGTGTTCGTGTGCGTGTGCGTGTGTGCCCCCGTCCCTCTACACGCTGCGAAACACACGACCTACCCACCGCGTATAATGGCGAGCCGCAAAATAGGCGGCAGCGGCGGCGATGGTGGTAGTGACTCAACGCGTGCGATTTTGCGACCGACCACGTAAACCGTCTAGACTCCAGACCGATGACCGTGGCGGCGACGGAAAATCGATTATTTTCCTCGGCTATAAATTCACATTACGGCTGCTCGCTCGTCCTTTGAAAGGCCTTTTTCATTTTCGAAAACGTAAGTAACGCACGCGATATGATTCATCCGTGTACCCACGTACCAATCAAACGCGTTTAAATTAATACATACGGCCGGAGTAGCCGCCGTGCTACGCGCGCCAACGTCGATATGACGAGAGGTGTCCACGGAGCGCAGCGGAAGAAAAAAAATCCGGTCCGGAATTCCACGTAACTATTACATATTTTGGTTTTCGTTTCCCAGACATTATTACAACATCCTGTGGATTATAAATACACGCGCGCGGCGGCCGCGTTCAATATCCTCCGTGGGCCAACGTACTTAACCTACCTGCAGTACCGCAATATAATATTACTATCGTTATCATTATGCACGACCCGCGTGAGAAATTCCGCTGCTTTTTTTCGTGTATTTAACGCGTGAAAACGGACTTGTATTGTATTTTTATGAATATTGCCGAGTGTGTATACAATTATTATCAACGATATTAACGTACATTATGTATGAACTTTACGGCATGAATAAACAAGCGGAATAACGTATTAATTCGACGTCATACTCATTGTTCTCGGCTGGAACACCGCGAGTAAATATTATATTGCGTATTTTACAGGTAATAATGTAATAACCGCTTTCAGGTAACCGTACATATTATTATGTCTGTGATAAATTAAATACGTAACGCGTAAAATTTCGCCCTGTGTGTTCGGCGTTTTCAGAATAAAATTCGTTGTTATTACCACACATTAGCGTTTTTCAACGATCGCCGTATACAGCGCAATATTCTTAATGAACTCGTTATTGAATTCAATGTGACGTAAGTATAATATAGACAATCAATTATACAAATAGGTACGTCGAGTATCTTGAGATAGGAGAAGTATAGAAAACGTTATTTCACGCAACCAACTTTTTATAATGACCAATTATTAGAAAAAAGAAAAAATGCCGATGAAAAACATAGATTGATGTATGTATAATGTCGCGTATCGGCTTGTAGAATCATTTTTCCCCGTGGTCATGTTAAAAGCGATTTATACTACACACTAACGAAAACGTGTATCGGTACATATTATTATTTTATTTGAACATGGAAGTTACATAATGGTGAATATAAAATATTGAGGTAACTGTACCTGCGTGAAATGTAAGTCATAAATAATGAATAATGACATTGGAATCACTATCGGTATTTAATAATAATATTATAATACATGCCAGCACACAATATAATAATACGTAATAGCAAAATGTGTTTATTGATTTAATAAACTCCTTCGGATATGTCAAGCAAAAAACCAAATAAAACGGGTTCTTCTAATGACGAGTTTTTATTTCATTTGAGATAATGATATTGTTAGGATATAAAATAATATGATGAAGTGTATTATAATGTTATTTACATATAGTTAATTGGTTGTTATGACCAATTAGGCATCTGACAGTATTAATTAAACTCACACACATACTTAACAATATGTCATATATTGCACAGTATTATATGTGCATATAATTATAACGACCACACAAATTTATATACTGATATACGTGGTCAGCGTACATTTTTTTTTTTTTAAGAACATTAATGGTCTTGTGAAAATTTTGCCACTCAAATATTCAAGAAATATAATTTCTAAATAATTCCGTATAATGATGGATATCTATTTTCGTACGTGTAATTAACTCTCCCTTAATTTTCAAACGAAAAACAAATCTTAGTATATAAATCTGAAAATAAAAACACATTACGTGTTTGGTCTCATCTCGGTTTATTTCCTGCTGATGAAAGTTGTCCGCATCTATTTCTAAATATTTTCTTATACCTACTTATTATATACCTATGCTATAATATATTGAACCAGCTGTTTGTGGTATATTAAATCACAATTCATTTTTGAGTAGCTATACACTCGAATTATACGTTTGACGAACGATTTCAACTTGGATTAGAGAAATACACCTGACCGAGGTTGTGCGATCACGCCGTGATCAATTTAGGTGAAGGGGGTTTGAGAGGGCTATACATCGAGGTCTCCGAAGAGAATGGAACCCCATGAAAAACCCAGATGACCTTTTAGGTTTTACTAAATAAGTGCAAATAAAATATGCAAAGTGCTCTAATTAAAAAAAGGTAATTTCAACATTTTTTAATGAACGTAATATATGTTTTATTAATTAAATCTTCCAAATTGTGTTTTAGTCCAGGGCCACCTATTTTGTTTATCCGTCTCTGTATAACTCACATAATAACATGACGACATCATCTATGAAATGTCTGTAAAAATAAAAAGTCTCGTCGAACACGGTATAAAACATTACACAAATAATACGTGCGTATACATAATATACAGGGTATTTCACGTCTATTTAACAAATGTAATAACTGTTGTTCTATTCATTATTTTGAACTTTAAAAAAAAGTAATACTAAAGTACTTCTTTATAAAAATTACAATTTTTAAATTTATATCATTTTGACCAATAGTCTGAGAGCTACGAATAATAGCACTTAAAAGTTAGAGTCGCGAAGTAATAACTACGTTTTTGTGGGGTAGCTTTGTTTAAACTATCTGTCAATTACTCTACTACTATTAGTCTACTATTAGTCCAATATCAAAAATGTAAGTACACAAATTTCCAAAAAAAAAGTATTTTATTTCAAAATATTCGATTATTAACGATGGATAATATTTACGTAAGAAGATTAAAATCTTTAAAAAAATACTAAGATACAACAATTTTTTCGCACGATTTTTGGCTCGGTATTTAAGTTTTTATTAGTTCACAATAACGAATAAGAACACAAGTTATTGCATTATTTGTCCAATAGATCTAAAACATCCTGTATATATTATTAGATCGTGGACAAAAATCAACGAGGCCAGGCCACGCCGTGAAAAATCGCGCTCGCATTCCGGGCTCGATTTTTTTTTTTTTTTTGCACACCGCGCGTGATTTTAATAAATATTATTAACGTGACGCTGTTGAACATTGCGGAACACGTAATATTTCATCGCGACTGTTTCTCACGCGAAATTTCAATCGATAATAATTTTTGTGAGTGGAAACGAATTATTCTACGTCGGTCGGTCATCGCGTACCTACGCGCGCGCCAAATATTATTATTAAAATAATCATCGTCATCGTCGAGGTCACCTCGGCGGCACCGCATCGATCGACGTTCCGAATACACGTGAAAAAAAATCACATGAGAGATATATGGTTGACGACTGGACGATGGAAAAATGAAAATTTCCCGTCTACGCGACTATACACGCGACGCGTGCAATAACGTATTACACCTCTCTGACTGGCGATGGAACAACGATAATGGGCGTGTCGACGCGGCGGCGATACTCGTCGACGACGTGAAATCTTGAAAACGGTACTAAAATTACACGTGCCAAATTACAGATGAGCTGAACGTAGCGAAATCGACGATGACGCGTGATGTCACGGTGAAAACGTGGACTCGTGAAAATAACAGGGATATATTATTCTAAGTATAGGGTTGATGAGATTGTAAATATAGAGAGACGTTTACGATTTCGAGTATTTTTTGTTTTTTTTTTTTTTTTTTTTTTTTGGCCTATTGCAAGCGTTATAGGATAGAAATTCGTTTCATGGTGTATTATATTTTCAATTAAATTAAAAATTTTGTTTTTCACGTGAGCACTTGTATACGCGTTTTTCGATGTTTATTTAAGTATGCATAATTTGGCCATTTCTTTCTTTTAAATTCACACACGACGCTTTTTTCAACACAAAAACCTCGTTTTGAATAAATTGCATAAGTGTATATTATAGAGGTAGATAATTTAAATTTGATTATCGCGTTGATTAATGCATTTCTCTTAATTAAAAATTTAAATCACGACGTGTATACTTTACAATATTTCATAACAATAATAATTTTTAATTAATGTAATGAACATTAGCTGCGATTTTTATTCACACTGTTTAATGAAAACAAATTCGATCCTACATTCACGCGTTTGTATCCGTTTTACTTTGTTTTCAAAAAGTATTTTTCAATTTTTTTCAATTTTTTTTTTTTTTTTTTTTTTTTTGTTAGCGGACGAGCGCATACGCATCAATTCGTTTTTTTTTTAGCGCATCAACAGCCATTCGACTGCGCTTTTTCCGCACCGAAGACCGTACGTGTACGTATAATTACGTATAAAATCGCGGCGGCGGCAAATTTCCGCACGCGGACCACTCGCGCAAACACACTCCTTCACACGCGCCTCGTGCAGGTCCGTCCGTCGTCAACGTTCATACGGCGCGCGCGACCGTAAATAAGTCATTTCCCGTTGGAAAGTGCACGTCTCGTTGTCGTGTCCCGCGCGCAGACTTCTGTTTCGGCCGCCGTGGCACACGTCGTCGTCGCCGTGCGGTCACCACCGGCCGCCCGAGCAGTATACGCAATACGATAATATTATAATATATTTATTATAATAATTTATATCCGTAGGAACGGGGGGGCACGATAACGCGAATATCACCAATGTAGAATAAAATACACATTACTACACTTATTATTATCATTATTATTATTATAATTATTATTATTATAATTATTATTATTATTATTATTATTATTATTAGCGGCGGTGTGATGGCGTGTAATGCGCGCGTACGCGATACAATAATAAGTAATAACACACGAGATACGTGCGCGTTGGGTCATGTACTATTTTATACGCATTAGATTTATGTTATTCCGCGAGACGCGTGTAGTAATACAATATAATATACTCGATTCCCCTCGGGAGATTAATAACTTATTGTGTGTGCATTTTGTATATTTTATAATATATATTATGTATCGTGCGAACGCGCGCCTATTTACTGTTTACGCGACCGCGGCCGTATATCATAGCCGTATACCGACGTAAGCGAATACGTTTTATTGCTGCGGCACCGCGCGTTAAAACCGTACGGTTTTATACCGTTTTAATTAAAATTATAATAATTACTATTAATTTTATTTTATTATTTTTTTCTTCTCGCATGTGCTCAGCCGAGATTCTGCGTTTCTACGATTTACTCGTCGACTGCGTGTTTCGAATTTTCACCGCGGCGGCTTTTAATAACGGCGTCGTTTTTTTTTTCTTCTTCATCATCTTCTTCTTCTTCTTCTTCTTCTTCTTCTCGTCGTACGTAATATGCTCATAATGCCCACATACCGTTAAACTGAAACGTTCATAACATGTGAACTACACGTTTCTTTTAGAGTAGTGTGCATAAAAAAAAACCTTGGTATGCGTAATTTTCGTGATAGTTTTTACTCGCGTCGCACTACGCTATGGGACTATTACTACTACTGCTACTACTACTATCTTCGACCTTATTTGAGATTTTCACCGACTTTAATTCGTGTCTATTTGCCTACGAAAAAATTCGCAATCCGAAAAAGAAATACCTTATACCTACTCATTAACTTAATTTAGTCTTGTGCTAGTCGTTTCGAGCGCAATTCTACTGTAACTTTTTTTTTTGTCTATTGCATAAGGTGTGAGCAACGTGATTCACTTGAATAATTTTGCGCTATTCGATCCAGGGGCGTTCTCACGCGGAGAAGGCATGAATCGGGAAAAGGTATGTTCTCCAGGTGACTTTTTTCCCCCCAATAAACAGCACCAATTAAGTGATCAAATTATGTAATGAGCTACGAATTAGTTTGTTGTATTTTAAATCATTAGTTTCTTTGTCTACGTCCGCTCAAATCACCCAAAACCTATTCGTTCTGTATAATATCTCCGTCGTAATGAATTCGTACGATTCGATCGTATCTCGTCGTCACAGTAGTTGCGTCTTGGAAATTCACACTAAATCTCCGTTAATACTATATAGACGTACAAATATATATCTATTAACTACCACATTATTCCAGCAGTACAATTATTGGTACACAGTTTTATAGCCATTATTTTCATGAATCTGAAACGCGGCGTAACTACTGTTGATTGTTGAACTTCTATTAATCGCATATTATGTATACTGTTAAATTATCATTAAACGGAGTCAACGATAATGTAAACCATTATGCTTTAATAATTATGTATGTAAATGTAATCAAATAAAAAAAAAATCATCAAAATGTCGAAACATTACTTTACCAAACATATTATCTCTCACAGTTCCTGTTTTAAAATAATAGTACGAAGGTTGACCAATACTACACGTTTATAATCATGGTCAACGAAACCAGATTTATCCATAAATAGAGTCGTATTAAACACGGACGTTTTAGATACGTAGTATAATTGCCAACGAACGATAATTTGGCTCCTTTTTCAAACACAGTAAGCCGTCGACGATATCATTCTATAAAAAACAAACCTCATGGATATAATATTAGTTATTACGTTAATGAAAATTAAATTTTCTCATGTACGTATCGTTTACGTACGTACCTGTATTATAAGTACACTTTCTATTTCGAAGATGAAATTAATCTAAAACCGTAGTATTCGAGTGCATTTTTAATGGTTATTTCGTTTTCTCATATAGAATGTGTATACTTGTTCCTCAATCATTTCCTGGAAAAAAATAATTATAATATGTTTGTATGGAAATTTCTCATTTAACAAAAAAAAAAAAAAATTGAAATGAGATTGAAACGAACAACGTTTTTCAACGAATAATATCCATTGATAATACACGTGTATGATGATTACACATCTATGAGTACCTACATTTACAAAAAGAAAAAAAAAACGTTCAAACTCTAAACACTACGTTGGTATAGGTATACAAAACGATGAATAGACATTTACATATTAACCACATTATTCATTTCAATTGAATTGGTTCTTTTTTCTCCGGTGGATTTGGTTCTGCATTTCAAGTGTATACTCAGACCCATCTATAATAGATAGTTAGTGACTTTGAACATTACAATAATAACAGCCATTAAAGACATGTGTTGAACGGATTGTGACCATATTGGCTGTAAAATAAAAACACACGTGTGACTGGATATGGAGCAACAAGGTCTTTGTCGACTGTAAACAGCGTTTCCGAGGCGTCATATTATACTCGTATTATTGTATTTGAAATGTGTGTAACCGAATTTTCGATAATCGCTTCAACATATCAGGTCCCGACATTTTTATTGACTGTATTACAGCGGTGGAGGGTGTTGAGTCATCGTGAACACAATAATTATTAGCATCAATATGCCGTGGATAATGTTAACTATATAATATAATAAAATCTTAAAACGCAGTCCACTTAAAAAACGATATGGGAAAAGATTAACGCGGAACATTAGTAATATTTATTGATGACTTTAAAAGCACACGTAGGTAAGTAATTTAAAGTATTATGTGCGTTTATAAAATATAATAGTGGATATAACATGATTCATGGGTACAAGTGTTATAAATTCATCAAAATATTATATAACGTAATCGAGTATGTGACAAAGTAATGGACGATGAAGTTATTACTAAAAACATATATTTTTGATTCGAAAACATCAAGTGTAACGTGAACGTTTTTACGAGTATGTCATATAAATTGTACTAATGTGTAATCCATGTCATTGAAGATACTTAAAAAAGTGTCGATTTATATGTACATGCATTATGTAAAATAGCCGTGCAGTTATTACGAATTATATTCGTAAGAACATCATATTTTTTTTTTTTTACAAATTTCAGCATGTTCTTATATCTTGAAGAACGTAAACCTAAAAATTTGACAGTTTGTAGGTATATTCTGAAAATCAAAACAATATTATGATACATTTCCGTGAATCTGTGATACGTCTTTGTACACAAATATAAAGCAGACGGTTAAAAAATAATTATTCTATGATTACGCTCCGTACAATATCCGTGTAAATTGTGTGTATTATTTGTTACGCCGGGTCGTATGAGATAAAAAATTCGATACCACAACCGGTGTACAAGTTTTCGGTAATGTATACATTCGTATAGATGGTTAAAATAATATTGATTTGTTTTTTTTTTCACGCGGTAAAAAAGCATTAGCGTCCGTGGAACATAATAACAGGCGGTAAACTTATAAGTGAATCACTGGACAGCCGTGGTTTCATAATAGGTAGTGACAATGATAATGGACTTAATTAAAACGCCCGTTAAAGATAACGAGTAAAAAAAAATAAAAAATAAAAACGAATCTTCACATACATTATGCGTGTATAATAAAAAGAAATGAAAAAACCTTGTATAATAATATGCGCTCGTCCGACGTGTGAACGACCACCCACCCACCGGCGGCGTTCGGACCGCATTACTCACCCGGAGCGTTATCGTTAATTAACGCACATAAATCTCATTTCGTTCAAAAACGGAATAATTGCACAATTATTGCTAGATTGTTTCACCGGGAGGAAGACAAAAATGTCCATTAACGTTCGTTACTTTATTCCATTCGTTTTTCCTTTCGTCGGCCGCGGCACCGTCGTCGTCGTCGTCGTGCTGCCGCCGCCTTCGTGGTCCGGCGTTTACGACGTTATGAACATGATAATAATAATAATATTATTATTATTATTATTATTATTATACACGCCGAACGTTTTTCTATTACTTCACTACGACACGTCTACGTGGTCGGATGTGTCGAACAGGATACAAATACACATACACACGCTCCGCGTTGTTCGAAATTACGATGTATTTCGTCGTCGGTATCCTGTCGATGTGTAAACAAGTCGGTGTACACGTGCAATTATCGGTTTTTAACGTGTTTTCGTAATACTCAAAAAAAATAATAATAATAAAAAAAATATATTATATAAATAATAAATAATAATAAAACACGCTCATCCGCTCTTTGCACGTACGTATGTTTTATCGCCGGTATTCCGAACGTACAGAACTGGTTACAACATCGTTGGCCGGTCGGGGGGAAAAAAAAAACGAAAAATAGCAATCGTCTCCAGCCCGACAAGGAATGACGGAGAGGGTAATAAAACATACACTTTATATAACATTTCAAGAAAACATAAAACGATGAATTTATTGCTTATTGGGTTTCGTTATAAATCTCGTAATTTTAATTACACATATCAAAAACATCTGTATAGTTCAACGAAAAAAATTAAAATAAAATAAAATAATAATAATTATAATAATAATGATAATAATAATAATAATAATAATAATAATAGATAATAATAGAAGTAGTAAATTTCAACATTTTGTTAGTAGGTACACGTTTTTTTTTTTACAAGAGTATCGTTCACGGCTTATTTTAGCGATAATTATAAAAGTGATAATTTTCTATAACGATTTCAACGAACGGTAAAAAGGATTCCAAGTATGTTTTCAAAACGCACGGGACGCGAGGCGCACGCGTACGTATGACTAAAAAAAGAAATATAAATATATATTTATATTCATATTGCATACACCGTGTTATCTCTACTACTCTTATGACAAAATCGCATTCTAAGCCACGGTAGTAGTAAATCGTACAGTCCGCGCGTACGTGTAGGTACACGAAATACGCTATACAATTAATATTATAATTATATAATAAACACTATTAAAAATACCGTATACACGGTAACCTATAACGCTATCGTAACATTAATCATTAAGGTCGGTTTTTAGCACCATTCGTTCATGGAGAAGTATATGTATATGTATTAAATACAAATACATATTCTTGTCCCCATCGTCGTCAACAAATACCATAATAATTTATGTATTACAAATAAAAATCATATACGTACACAGTCCGAACGATAAAACACAATGTGTAATATAAAACTCGCGGGTCGCAATGATAAAATAATACAAATAACAGTATAATATAATAATTAATAATTTTAAAAAAAAATAATAAAATAATTATAATAATAATGATATTAATGATAATAATGATGATAATAATAATAATCGTCTGGTTACAACGTTAATTCAAAATATATATCATAACAACAACAATAATATTATATCGTAACATTATTGATACCTAATATACTATACGCGACGTGATTTCGTACCGTTGCTACGATGTGCCGCGGTACAACAGACCCTGTCCGATCGCTGCACAGCTATACGTACATAAATACGACGTATATATGTACACATGTGAAGTAACAATATTTTTTTTATATTTTAACAGTCGACATACAAAAAATTATTACGAAAATCACTGTACCGCACGTCTCGAGTAGGCGATCGACGACATAACGATGATCCGAACCTCTTTGGGGTGTGTGTTGGCGCTTTACCGCTGGCGTTCAGCTCCTTTGCACTGGTGCCGGTATGCGGGTGACGACGGGCGAATTGGGTTTGGGGTCTCGGCGCGGACTGGGCGCGATCACCGCGCACTGACCCACCAGGTCGGCTATCAGGTGTCTGGGCGACCAGTGCGCGTCCATCGGCTCGTTCCAAGTGTTGTGCCGGCTGAGCGGCTGCTGCTGGCCGTGCGACTTGCGACCCATCAGCGGCGTGGTCGCCTGCGACCGACTGCCGCCGCCGCCGCCGCCGCTGCGTCTGGGAGACTCGACTTTGGCGGCGGGACCTCCTCTCTTGTGATGGACCGGGGTGGTCTTCGGGCTGGGCGTGTGCTTGCCGCTCTTCGACAGGCTTTGGCTCGTTTTCGTGGACCGCGTGACCGGAGGCGTGCAATCTGTAACAAAACGCGATGACACGCGTGATACGCTATTATCATATTATATTTTATGCAGGACGTGTTTATAATGTTACAATAATAGTAATAATAAAACGTATACGCACACACACACACACACACACACACACACAACAGGGAGACGTGCGCTCGACCGCTGCGGTGACGTGTGTTTGCGAAGAAAAGATACGCGCGTCATCGTTACGGTACGTTTTATATTCGCCGTCGTAGATTGCGATTTTATTATCTCCTATAACGTAGGTATACTGCAAAGAGAGTCGTCGGAAAACGATTTATATATTATTGTGTAAAGACCTCAAAACTAGGAAAACCGTTTTCATTACACGGCCTCTCCCCTGCGATCCCCGGTCTATTTGTTATTTTGGTCGTATACGTCTCTTAATTCGGCGCGGTGTCCAGCCGTGCTGCCAAACCGATTGTGATTTATCGTTACGACGACACGCGCCAATATCGGCTTGATCCCCGGATTGCCCGGACGCGACGCGCAAACGGTTCCACACCAATTACGGCCGGTTTTCGGTTCGTCTGTTGTCGATTTCGAAACTACACCGTACAAAGTTACGATCTCCGGTGTCCTCCCGATTCGGACGTTTGTACAAATAAACCCATCGTCTCCCGCCGAATAAACCCGTCCAGCCCGTGACGTTTGTACGCAGAGGAAAAACCATATCGGGAAACAATGTTCGCCGCAGACGTTGCGCTGGAAAACGTGACGGTCGCCGCTTTGTGCTGCGAGAGTATAATAATAATAATAATAGTAATAATAATATACAACACGAAAACGAAATCTATCACTCGCCGACGTGACGTATACTTTTTGTATTATATAATTGAAATGAGTTACCCAAATCTAAAGGTCGTGTAACCATTATTTTATTAGGTCCTGAATACACAAGTACAACAGAGCCCGCGGTATCGGTCGCAACAACGGTTTAAAAATATTATTATTATTATTATTATTATTTCCAATGGAATTCCATCTGCGATATAGTATTATGTGAATGGAATAATATTGTAACGTGAATCGCGCGAGCGCGTATACAGTATAATATATACGTATGACGCGTGTGTGCACCTACGTGTACACTTGTGACGTCGTTCGCATAATTTTTTGTTTTCCATAAAAAACGACGCCGCGTTGACGATTACAGCACATAAATACATAGGCGTGTCTGCGGACGGTAAAGTCGTGTATGTATACACGGACCATGCGTGTGTGTGTGTGTGTGTGTGTGGAGTCGACGTACATTTATTTTGTCTCGTGTTGGATTTATTGTCATTATTATGACCCGAGGCTATTTATTTTTCGGCCGTCTTTGCAAATCGTGTTTCGTGTCCGCGGTCGGGGGTTTACGCGAACCTCGAGCGTGCGACCGTGTGCGTAAATCTGTATACGACGCGTGTCCCGTCGTCGTTGGGCGTATAAACGACGGTGACACCCAGACCCGAGAGTAACGCGCCGTCGACGGAATAACATCGTATTTTTACGTGGCACGGTGTCAATAATAATAACAATAATAATAACGATACATTGAATCGTGACGGATTATTATTATTATCTTATAGTCGTTTTCGTCCGTCGTTATCGTGCGTTGTTCGTACGTCGAGCGTCGGCAAACGGTCTCTCGCGGCGAGAAACACGACCGACGGCTGCGACGGACGGACGCCCGGGTCACGGCAAAGAATCCGACACTATTTACACGGCGACTATACACTCGGTGGCGCGCGTGTCGGTTCCGACTTTTCGTTTTTCCGGCAAGGCCATACTGGCGGAGATTCTCAGTCGAGCGGCGCGGTGACGGTTCCATACCAATTACGGCCGATTTTCGGTTTGTCCGTTGTTTGTTAAATTATTCGAAACTTCAGCGTATAAAGTTACGACCTGTAGTACACTAATTCGTAGTTTCCCTTTTCCGCTTTATTGTTCATTTAAAGAGTATACGTTTTTTTTTCTTCATAAAGATCACACGTCGAACGCGATTATCGTGTTTTACCTATTACTCAATAAGTCAACTATTTTGTTTTATTATTCAATAAGACATCACGATTTTTTTTCCTCGAAATTCCGTTAGAATTTCCATTCGATCACTTTCGAAAACTGCACGTAGTTATTGTGCAAATAAAACAGATAATATATCATATTATCAGCGCGAAAGAAATTACATAACGTTAAATTAGCCAATTAAAAAAAAATCATACGTACTAGCTGATGGAAAATAGTGTTTGAAAAATAACTCTAGAAATGTATTAACGAGAATTCTCCGGAATCACTTTTACCGTCTCCATAAAAATCTACGCTTACGGGTCGTAATAACATGATACGCTTGTATAGGTATATAATACGTGTAAGACATCGGTCAGCACACCCTCCAGTTCCAGTTTAGGAAAACACGCGTGTGTGTGTGTGTGTGTGTGTGTGTGTAAACCCGGGACAACTTTTCCCCTCACGATCGAACTAGTGATGTTATTCAACCCAATCAAGTAAAACGCGTAGGCGACTTTGACGGCATTAATAAAAATCTAAGCCCAAATCGCTACACTGCGCACTCGTGCAGGTTTTGGCTCGGCGTGTCAAAATGTGGGCGGAATAACATTTGAAATGCGCGCGTGGATTAAATTATCCGCTGGAGCATGTATATAATGTACTATAGACATCCAGCGTACGTTATATATTCATACACGTGATGATGTATAGGCCAGCCAACTGAGAACATGTTGAACCACGTAGGGTTTCGACACAGTAGTCTCGACAGTGGGAAGGCGTTTGCATGACAGCTACACCAAGGGATTGGTCGACTAGATCTGGAGACAGCGTTTGAAACGAGAATATTTATGGACTTCGTACGGTTTTGAAATTCGAATTAGCAATAAAAAATAAAAATATCGCCTTGCGTAAACTATTCAAATGCGTACAGGCAAATATGCATTAAGTATAATATGCGTACGAATAATATGCGTTATGTATAATCATGCCGGCTGAGATAACGGCGGCGAAACTAATGCAGTGATCAAGTGAATGGCAGTCAACACCGGTAATTTCCCAATCGGCTTAACAATAACACCGGTACGAGCAGATAAATAATTATGATATTGCGTTGAGAAATCTCGACAAGATGCAAAATAATGGGACGGGTAATTATTATTATTATTATTATTATTATTGTGACGTTTTGATTTTCCTATAATGCCATGTTACACGTAGGAAGGGAGACATTTATCATCAACTCACCAACACGATTTACATCGATTTATATGACCCATCCTACCTGCTCTGATCCTTTGGTTCACATGGTGTCAACTCCGTGTTCTCGCTCGCATTAATATGCACATACATAAAGTCAAATCGCAATCGGAAACTTTACGACGATGCATACAAATAATACGTATAACTATTCAAAAACCATGCAAGATATACGAAAAAGAATTCTACCAAAATGCAAAGCGATTTTACTACGTTTTATGTTATGCACAAAAACAATATAAATGTATAATAAGAATATTTAAAATGTATATATAATTAGAATGAATATTATATTTTATATAATATATATATATACATATTAAAACAAGATTATCAATCGAGACAAAACACTCGTGGCTATGCGTAGGATTGTTACCTGTAGTAACGTTACAAAACTAATTATTACACATAATTAATTCTTTGCGGTGGTCCTAGTCGTAAATAATATAACATGTGTTATATAACGTAATTTAAACGCAGTGTTCACTGAGTAGATTAATTTTACTACAAAGCCTAGAAAGAAAACTATAAATTTAACATTTGAAAATTTGAATATTATTTTAAATAACACGTATCATAATAGTATCAAAATAAATAATTATAATTCAAGATGAAAAAAAAAGAACATTGACCTGCAGGAAACAAAATGTCAATTTAACTCGGTAATGTAGTCAATTCACAATCTATAACACAGCGGTAATAATTATAAAAATAATAAAAGTTCTTTTGAAAACGAGATAAGTTTAGGTCGATGACACGAAACGTAGAACATGTGGTTTTTTAAAAAAGAATTTTTTATGGCATACATTGTGACGACAATGTCAATGTCAACGATTTAAAAGCAATGTACGCGTTTAATTTATGTAAATGATATTATATAAACAGTTTTTATAAATAAATAATCACGGCTGAACGCACGATAAAATGAATGAATTAAATTATATTAAACGTGTTATAATTTTAATCAAATCAAAGTGATATTGAAAAAACTAATTGAAAACGAGTATACGAATAACGGATATATACTAATTTTTTAATAAATCGAATTATAATATTTTCAACCAATTAAAATGTTTTACATCGAATTTATCTAAAAAAAAATATCTTCTTACACAAGCATAAAAGAAGACATTCAGATAAATTTAATCTAAAAGTGGCATTGGTATTTTCGTCCAAATATTCATTTGAACGTAACGACGAGGTGAGTGAAAATGGATAATTAAATTTTGTTTTCAACGCGTACATTATAATATTATATAATAGCACGATAAAAGTCTTTCGAAACGGAAAAATGAAACGCAAATTGAAAAACAAATCGTATTAGTATTGTAAACAGTATGTTAATCACAAGAGAACTCGGTTTTTTTTTTTTTTTTTGCGAAAAAATCTGTTTTTGTTTTTAGCGCGTATCGTGTTTTCAGTGCTTACCGACAGTTTCCTTGCAACCGTTGACGGGCGGCACGTTGATGATGGGGGGCCCTTGCCAACTCGAGTAGCCCACGTCGGAACCCTCGGACCCGCTGTCCGCGCCCACGGTCTCGGCCTTCTTGTTGGCGCAGTCGTCGCCAAAGCCGGAGTGCGACGACGTCTTCCTGGGCACGACGACGGCGGTGACGGCCGGCTGCAGGTTGTCCGAGACCCTGCTGGACGGCGCGGTGTCCACTCCGGACTCTTCCTCGGGCACGGTCGACGGTCGTGGCGACTCGAAGACGCCGACGCCGCCGACGCCGCCGCCGCCGCCGCCGCCGAGGTTGTCGGACACGCGGCACGTCGCGGCGCCGTCGCCGTCCGCCGTCTGGTCCTTCTCCACGGACGACTGTCTGGACGTGGCGCGGCCGTGCAGCGGCGCCATGGCCGCGGTGATCTGGAGCAGCAGCTCCGTGGTCCTGGGCGAATCCGCGACGGTGACGGCGGGCGCGGCGACGGCGGCGGCGGCGGCGGCCTGCCGCGTGGCCGACGACGAACGGCTGCCGTGATTGGAACCACCGCCGCCGGTACGCGGCACCGTCAGGCCCGCGGCGGCCGGCGACGCGTCCCGCGGTTTCGTCTTCCTGCGCGGCGTCGTCGACCTGGACCGGCTCGGCGGCGCCGGCGCGCTCAGCCCGTCCGCGCCGCCGCCGTACGGCGTGGGACTCCTGCTCCGCCGGTTGCTAGCGCGCAGTTTCGTGTTCTGGCCGCCGCCCGGCGTCAGGTACTGCGCGCTCGCCGCATTGTTGCTGCCCGTGCTGGACGTGGACAGGCGTCGCGTTCTAC
This sequence comes from Therioaphis trifolii, assembly GCA_027580255.1. Classification (NCBI taxonomy): domain Eukaryota; kingdom Metazoa; phylum Arthropoda; class Insecta; order Hemiptera; family Aphididae; genus Therioaphis; species Therioaphis trifolii. The sequence goes on along the minus strand of CM050409.1, from coordinate 15,890,298 downwards.
ACAAACATGCGCACGACGCGCGCACACGAAACACGCCATGGTTATAGTGAGAAACGTCATTTAATTATTGTCGTCATATAATATTAAACACACGACCGACGGAGGATGGCAGGCGAGATTAGTCGACGTTATTTCGTGGATTTATTGTCGTTTGAACCGAGAGCATTAAACACGGAACGATGCGGCCGTGCAACAACGAACCGCTCCCCAGAGACGTATCTTTTAGCAGTGATTAATGAAATTCGGATGGAATTCGACGAATTGTATTCCGGGTGCTTTGATGAAATTTTAGGGGGTCAATCTTTGGGTGACTATTGATCGGATGTCCGGACGGTTAGTAAAATAAAAACAATAATTGTTATTGTTATTATAATTGTTGTGGTTATGATTTATCACGAAACATGCGCCGATAATACCGGGAAATAGAACAGTGTTGTGGTTTGAGGTATTACCATAATTATCGAGATTTCTACTATCGTGTAAAAATTGCGTTTAGAATCCTTCTCCTCAGCCTCATTTCTAACTATTCTGCCGAGAGGTTTTTTTCTTCTATCTTAAATGGGTATCTAATCTTATTTAATATCAAAAACTACGATCGAAATAATTCTAAATTCTTAGAATGTTCCGACTATAGAGTTACGTTTCACAAATAAATTAGATCACAATGATATCATTGATGCATTTTCCAGTGAAATAACTCGGCATTAACGGCATAAACGCTTTTTTTTTATTCGATTTACTTCGTGCGAATTTAAGCATCATAAATTAGTTTTATATTATCTTATAAGTACCTATCTATACAATTTTGTGCAAATATGTATATTGATATTGAATGTTTAGTAATAAATTCATTACACATTAACGTGTGTTTCAGTAGATACACCTATGTATTTTTTAAATTTAATGTGTTTTTAATCCTGAGAGTAGAGAAAAATGCATTAGTTTAACCATTACATATATATATATATATTATATAGCCGAAGAAATACGATAGAAAGGAAGCATTTTTTCCTTGAACTATTGGGGCGCAAAATACTTAAATACGTCTCTGTCACCCGCCTCAAACAAACGCTTCGTTCTTCGTCATTGGCTTTCGTCGTGTTATTATAGGATAGAATACGATTGCGTAAATTTTACAAAACTTTTTACAAATCGATAACGTGTGTTAAATTTATTTTATTTTTGTGCGATGTTGCCGCTGTCTCGCTCTAAAAAAGTACAGCGGCCAATCGCATAGTGCTTGTACATCAACACATATGATGATATTCATATTAACAGAGATCCAAAGTTTAAAAAATCAGGTAAATCACGTGAGGCGTTCACGAAAAAATAGATGACTATAATATTATCTAAGACAGATAGTCGTGTTACGACAGTTTATCACTATGAGTTACGACAATGCTCCAAATATAACTGTACGATACGTGCAGATCGCTATTCATATGTAAAATTATGTTTTATATTGTGTCAATGAATGTTCAATCACATTTAAACTCTTAAACTTAAACTTGAGTTCTGATTTTGTGTTATATAAAACCCATTTAAAAAAATAAAACATTTTATTTTATCATATTAGAATTATTAGATGAATAGGAGTTTGACAACGTTAACGCCTATTTGGTACTTAATTATGTCATATTGAATAAAAGGATTCATTAGATATTTGACAAACTTACTCAAGCGTGTCCCCAAAAAGAAAAATTATACGCAATCGGGTTCTACCCTTATCATACGCGGGTTCGGTCGGTGTGTTTTGTAATCGATCTGGTTAGATTTCAAAAGTCATTTATTGTTTTTACAGGAAAATCTAATGACACTCTTTACACACTTTTGCACTCTGTATCCTATTTATAAGTTGCAAACTAGTAGATATTTTTCATTTCACTTATATTATAGTACTACATTGTACACGTGAATTGGTTGGTACGTTTATTTTCAATGCTTCGGTAAATTTTCGTTTCGCCGTCAGAGAAAGTTTTAACCGAAAACATCGAATCAATGGATGGAAAAATATATTTTGTTAGTGAATCAAAATAATAGAAAAATGTAGACACAATAAACACACGATGTACATGCATTTATAAATAAAATACTGCGTGCAAAATCTAACGCATGTTCAATATCTATAGATATAAATAATAATATAGATAATAATATAATAAATTACTGACCTTTCGTAGACTACGGTAGATTTGTCTAAGTCTTTGGCGTAACCGTTAGGCGTCATTAATGTCGATGACTTTATTGTTTGATGGACTGCTGTAATACGAATAGCAAGACAAATAATAAACAAATAGAAGCTAAAAGCTATAACTACCAAGATGCATGACTAAATATAACTACGAAAACACAAACGTATCCTGTGGACATTTCACGCAAGAATCAATTGCTTAACAAATGGCCTACACCGATATTTTATTATCGTTGACCTTGCAAGAAACATTATTTCTCCCTGACACTTGTGTACTACACTGTAGTACGTAGGTACGCAAGACACAATAATATACGGCTTTACAGTGTGTTGTTAAGTGGACAAGATATGTTTTCCTTCGTATTACATTTTTTTTCTTTCTCTCTAGGTACAAGCAAAAAGTCACTTACGTCCTTTGCACCGACATGGATCGTGCTTGTCCAGGTAATGAGCTAGTGTATCCCAGCCACCGCCTACCCTGACCATAACGTGAACTCTTAGTATCTGAAATAAAATATCATACGCATATCATTACGTCGGATTGAAAAACATTGATATACGCCGGTCGAGTGGATATTTATAAAATCGTATACACTCACTCTGACAAATATCAACACTTTAGTATCGCCGATACGGTATTTGCCTTCAGAAACTCTGATCATCGGAAACTGGGTCGGACACGTGCATTTTTGCACAAGATCCCGTACCTGAAAAAAAAACACGGTTACGTTCGACTAATGTGCGTAAATAAAACACAACATAATAATATAACCGCGATGAGATTTTGTGTACAGTGTACACTGTACACGGCAACCACGCCAAGTACGTGATTCGTATTGGCACATGCGTATCTATACCAGTAATCTAGTATAATGGTGAATCACTCATATTGGAAAGTATTACAACTGAATTTCGTGAATCTAATTACATTTCAGTGGTGCTCATAACGAAAATAGTAAATAAACCTCACAAACTTATTTGATTAAATGTAATTAATTTTGTTCGTTCGTCACGTAATATGAAAATATTACAATACAAATTAAGAATAAGGATTTTATACCAAACCCAAAATCAACATAGAAGTAAATTTTTATTTAATGGCGTATCAAATTTATAGACGTTTTGGAATCGGAGGCAATTATTTCATTCCGGAAAAAAATCGACATGGTAGAACAAAACATGTATAGATTTTGTATATGCTGCAAATATAATTTAAATAGAATATACATTTTTTAAACAGTTCATGAAAAATAATACGAAATAGTTATACATTAAAATATACCAACGAGGAATAATATTGAAAAATACATTAAAAAGTCGATTAAAAATATCAAAATAAAAATAATCAAAACATTTAATATTTAACTCCTACATTATCAATTAATTTATCCAACATATTTAATGATACACAGATATATATTTCAAGATAAGATTATTTTGTTCACTATAATTTGTTCTCCATATAATCAGACATTAGTGAAAAGGAAACAATATTAAATATTGATCATCACAAGATAAAACACTAAAAAAATATTAGAAATAAGGTATATGAATATTATATTATACAATTATGGATATCAACCCACAACATTTTCGCTGAAATAACAGGTTTTACATTAACGTCTCGTAATTTTGCTTTTGGTTACATCTTACATATGTAATACCGAACTATATCATGCAACATCTGCTTGTACAGTTTAAAACATGTCATATTTTGTTTAAATTAACTTTTACAATCCACATGTATAGTAGTGTATCGTATACATTAGATCAACATTTCCCATTGAACTTTATTTGGCGACGCCGCCTTTTGATTTTCTTAATTAATATTATAACTGTGCCTAGCACATCGTTTATTCTCATATCATTGTATTAAATTTTAATTACGTTAGACCCGATGTATGTGGTGTATCAATCACAATTCAACCGAGTTCACGCAAATTATGCCCCAGGTACGTCGCACCGGTGGATAAGGTCAGCTACTTCGTAACGCTTTGTTTTCACTGATTCGCAATGTCACGAAGTTTTCTTTTTGTCAAACAAAAATCAAGGTCATATGGGACATTCACACGAATCGAGGAATACCACTTTTATCAAAATATCTTTATAATATCAAATATTTTTCTCGATGAAAGGGATACAGATTTAACAAAACCTTAAAATATCATGAGCTTTGAAAAATCCCAATTTCCAAACATCTAATATTGAAATTTACAAACATCACATTAGATACACTAAATTTTTTATTTTAATTTAAGAATAGGATTTTATATATCAATGAAGTTTTACTTCTACAATGATCATAATTTTGTAGTATATTAAAATTAAAAAATAAAACTACGTATAAAGATATATTAAGTAAAAAAAAAAAAAAAAATGTTAAATTCAATTATAAAAATATACATATATGAGAATTATATTATATATTACTAAGCTATATACATAAAAAAATTTTGGTAAAAAGACACCGTACAAAAAATATTACATTATACCTACACATTAATACACTGTAGTCATTAAATTAAATAAACTATCCTATTATGACGGTTATACTCGTATTTCGATTCTATGATACTAACGTGGACCATAAAAATTATTAATAAAATAAATGGCCAATTCTATTGCTACGACCAATCTAGACATAAAATACAATATAATTTTACATAGAAAACCATGTTCCCATCAATATTGATAGCAAAAAGTTTTAATTTTTCTAATAGGATTATAAACGAAAAATTCCGTAATATTTTGAAAATCATTAAAAAAATTAGGTAGTAAATGAATTATCTGTGAGTTTTTCACTTAGTTTTTACATATTAAAAAAAAACTACCTTTAATAATTGCTAAGCAATACATTTTTTCATAAAGTATAAAATATTTTGAACAGGGATATTTTTAATGAGTATTTTTTCAATACGGGATTTTATCAAAATGGGATATTTTAATGGGTAACTTTAAATCATACTGAAATATTCTTAATTAACCTTAAAAATCCATGTAAATTAATTAAATATTTAATTACAAAGTATAAGTCATATATTAGATAAATAAAACACCATACAATTTTATTTTAAAATTAAAAATCAAAATTAAACATTTTTCATCTATGGGAAAGAAGAGTAATTTAGTCAGCAAATTACACTAAACACTATGATTGAAAAATATAACCGTTACTTTTTTTTCATTATTATTTTTTAATTCTATAGCATACAGATGCTAACACTTTCTGAGACTTGGTAGTAATGTATACTTTTCTGTTAATTAATATTTGTGTTAATAAAAACATTTTACTTCCTTTTTGTGGTTTTAATATAATATCAAACCACACTTCTCTTTATTAAGTCGTTGAATACTAGAAATGTAATCTCAAAATAAATTTTAATTTCTACATATTTAAAAATTATAGTATATAATATGTAATTGTATATTTATATTCTTGTTAAAAATACATCACCATCACATATGTTATTATATATTATATTAGGTAACATATAAAATATAATATCATGTTTAAAAATAAAGAACCAAATATTATATGTGATAATATAATATAAATATACGAGTATATAAATATAATATGTGATAAATCAACTTTAAAAATATATACTTAATATTGTATTATTGATGATTAATGAATAAATAAAATGAACTTTAACCTTTAAATATATAATTAAGTATCATCTACCTCAAATGTTTAGAAATAGCAATTATTAAGTTTTTTAACATTTACTTTCTTTAATGCAATAAAACGTGATCAATTTTACATAATATTTTCCAAGTTCCACGGCCGAATTTTATAATAAAATGTATTGCTCACTAATTCATAATGTAATATTCTAATATAGGTACCTACGTATATTTAGGAGCTAGCCATAGAAGCTTTTAGAAAGCTAAACGCATCTTTAAATCATAAAATTATGCTACTAAGAAATGTAACAATAAAACAATTTTTATCAATGGTCATAACTTATATATTTTTCGATTTATAAATATATTTATTTATTTATGAAAAAATTAATTTTTAAGTTTTCTCCAAAATGTGAATCTGATAATCTGATACAAATTAAGTAGGTACCTATAGGCTTTATTATAACTGATGGTTAATATTTAAATCGATATCCTTAAAAAAAAAATTTCGTGAACTGTTTAATAAACATTTTTATAGGTACACTTACCATTTCATCTAAGCTTTTTAAATCGTTGTTAACAATTTGTGCTTTTGGACCAGTTTCAGTTAAATCTTCGGCATCGCTTAAATCAGTATAATCACTATCGTTAGAATCAGTTCCTTGGGAATATTCACCAGTTTTTTTATCAAGTGCAATTTCCCTGTCGATCTCTCTTTCCATTTGCACTAGCATTGGAGCTGGTACTCCAACTCTAGCACCACGTCTGGCTACCTAATATCATCAAAATAAATAATAATTATTATTCTTAATATAAGTTTAGTGGTTCTTAACCTTTTTAGAGCCATGGAACACTTATAATTTTATAAGATTTTTGCGGAGCACTAGGTTGTAAAATAAACAATAATTTAATTTTTTTTTTAATAACATTACATACACAATGATACTCGTATTTAGTCAATGTAATAATATAATAAAATTGGTAAATTGCATAAGAATAAATACAATTTTTAAAGGCATTTTTAGATTATTTAATATTTTAATGTGATATTTGGGCCTGATAACTGTTGCCTGACAACTGTGCAGAAGGCAACGGGAAACCACTGCACAGTAAAAAACCCTTCCCTAGTAACACCTTCTTCTAGGTGCAAACCAACCTCGGGTTGATGCTCCTAAGAAAAAGAACTGTTGCATATATTTTAAAAATTTGGTCTTATATGTGAAAGTGCTACTCTCATTTCCTCTTCTATGTTTGTTAGCCTATATTATGTGTATATTGTTTTACTATAATAATTTACGGTTTTACCCAAAAGTACTATTATAATTCATTGCGTTGTAGTAAGTATAATTATTGAAAACGATGAAATCAAAAATTAAATTATCCTAGTGATTTTATTTAACGGTAATTTTTTAATTTTTTTTCGCCAATTTTGAAATTTTGGCGCAACACTTTAGCCAAGTTCACGGAGCACCAGTGTTCCGCGGAATACCGGTTAAGAACCACTGATATAATTTAAGTCATTATTTTTGTTGTGTACAACGCATACCTCTAATAAACAAAGTATCACATGTTTTTCATTTTTGTTAGCTATAAGATCTTCAGTTTCAAACAGTAGACACTCGATCACACCGAGCCCATTCTTACACCAAGCAATAAAATTGGAAACATTATCTCGAGCAAAAAACGTCCCTGCTTTGGCTCCAGGAAAATACCGTACAGCTGGTAAATGAAGAACGATGCTTGCAATACTGCTATAATTAGATTTTCCAGCTGCTTGTTTTCGATTTAAATATTCTTCTGCATAGCCCCTTACACAATTTGCGTGCTATAAAATAAAAAATACAAATTATATGATACATTTTTTCACTAAATTAATTTTTCTTAAAATTTTAAATACTTAAATGTCTAATTTGACATGGTCAAAAATAACAATTTTAAAGTACGCTTAAAATTTTAACATTTTTTCAACTCAACTAAATTGGTTTAGCGCCTTATCGGAGAATGCGTTTTTCTTTTTTAAAACTTTTTTTTTACAAAAGCTCAGAATGATTAATATTCTTATTAATCTAATGATAATTATGATAATAATGATAAACATTTTTTATTTTTTGTTTTATTTAATAACCCAATATTTGTTATTTCAAACAAAAAAAAAAACAATAATTTTAACAAGTGTTTTTTACAAATATTTGAACATTTTTAAGTCAGCTATATATAGGTACTGCACTCAAAGTCGTTCAATAATACACTAATTTAAAATGATATTAATTCAATATTGACTTCCGTCAACCTTTGTTATTCTTCTAATGCTTTATTATTATTATTTATAAAATATATATTATCAGACACGTTAAGTATTAGACATTAATAATGAAATAAAAAATGATATTTTTAGAAAAAAACTAATTACTACACATCTAATTAAAAACGAATTTATAGATCAATTTTTACAAGCATTTGTTTGTAAATATCTTTATATGTATAAAAAGCTAATTCAGTTTCGTTTCATCATTTTCGTAATAATTATATTTAAAACACATATTAATTTTAAAATTAAATTACAATAATGATTTTTTTATCAGCTCAATTTTAAGTAAGTTGATTCGATTTAAATCTTGTTTGGTAACCAGTTCTATGGCTTATTTTTTTCATGATTTTTACTGGAAAGCCTCCGCAAAATATAATATGAACAACACGAAGTTGTGTACACGTATAATTTTCCGTCAATCAGATAATCAAATTATTATTTGCTAACCGACGCCTACGACTTACGAGCAGGTACAAATCGAAATTCTAGATGAACCTACCTATATTCAAGTTATTTTACGTGTCAAGGATTATTGTAAAAATAATAATAATTTTCATCGGGTTGATCCTTCAAAACAATTTTTTTCTGTGAATCAATTTGTACAATAAACTGAGTGGAACACTTTTATTCAACAAATTTTGGCATCACGAAAAAATTAATATTTTCTGTCCTGTAATACACAACTATCCGATGTATCTAAAATATCTTGATGATAACTATACTAGTACAAAATTATTTTAATCAATAATTTAATTAATATATATGCGTTTGGAGGTAAAATCGATTATATTATAATATATATAATATCATATAATAACTAAGACAACAATTTTTTAAGTAAATATAAATGTTTTAGAACATCAGTTTCTCTTATAAATATATGTGCTAAAAATAATAAATATTATAAAAAGTAAAATGTTGTTAAAAGTTTCAAAGTATCAATAAGCTGACTTTGTGTGAATAATTTAAATGTATATGTGTCAGATTTATTTAGGTCAATCCATAGTCATTAGCTCAAGGATAAATTTAAAAGGGCTTCTACATCAATTCGTACCCTAATCCGTGTAAAAACTCTTTATGCTCTTGAACTTTTTACTCAAATAATTAACCATGATAGAAAAAATCAACGTACAGAATATTCATCACAATTTTTTTTTTTTTATTATTTGACAATAAAAGTAAAAAATAGATGTCTAAATAAAACATCGAACAAAATAAAATTAACAACCATGTCAATTTATTTAAATATCCCAATTTATATCTCTAAATTTTAATTATTTGCCTTCAATGTCATCAAACAGTTCTTAAAGTCGTATTTGATAAAATAACTTTATACATACAATTTACTAGAAGCGATTTCAAAAATCAAATACACATTTTTGATTCCAATAACTTCAACTTTACAAGTAGTTAATATTAAATTAAATAAGAATGAAAATAATATTTAAATTACAAGTTAAAAAAAATATATATATTATTTTGTTGACAGGTAATAGATTTTCCATTATGACAGTCTTTGAAACAGTCTTCGGTTGATGTATGTGGTGTTTACATTATGACTACTAATATCCGAGAGTTCCTCGTTGACGGAAGTAGATAATCATATACTACAATGCTTCTTTTCAAAACTAAAGAGGTACATTATTACACTATGATTTTTATTTAGTTATAATTTATAGTCGTTATAGAAAACGTCCACGTATATACAATTTCAGAATGACGGTGAAAAAAAGACAATGTAGAGCAAATCGAATTGCAATAATAATCAACCGTAGCCATTTACTCAGCAAAAAATTTAATCTGAAACCAACTTACGTTGAAAGTATCACTATTTTCTATTCACCCATAAACACACAGTTTTCATTTCACCCAAACCGGTGTACTGTTTCTCATCTGCTTTGGTCAATCGGAATATTGGTGCACTTTCCAACAAATAAACTGGAAATAACTAGCGTAATCGTCCTTTCTCGCGCGACCAAAGCGAATCAAAATAATATTTTATTTCCTGCCATTAATTAAATTGTTATTTTCATGAACACCTTATTATGTGACGTTTAATATTTGAACAAAAATTAGTAAAATGTAAGAGAAATCTTTAAAAAAAAATATGACAAATAAATGTTATCACCTTCATAAAGTTACATTAATTAATTGATTGAATTGTGAATGCAAAACAATTTAGGGTCATATTATGCTTTAATGTAATATCATTTCTCAGACTGTAGATCTATAGCGATAATAATTTACAGTATAAAACACGCAGCCCACTTTAATTTGTTTAATAATTAATACTGTTAACTGTTAAGTAATTTATAGTATTATAACTTGTAATATGCCTATTCAATAAATTACATTAGTATAGATATACACATATTTAATATACGAGTATGTATATATATATAGACTTTGTCAATAAATGTATTCCAGACACTATGTAGAAACACGTTATGATTGAATAAGTTGAAAAAATATATATACGTGACACTGTATAACCATTGCGTAATTTTTAGATAATACTAATTTATTCGTCGAAAACGTAAATTTATATATTAGAATAATTTATTTTTTTTGTGATTACTAACCAATTAACTTCAGCCAAATAATACATATATCACATAAATTAAACTACGATGTGTTGATTTTAATACATAATAATATTAACTTAAAATAAACTATTAAAAATATATATACATTTCCCAAAATTGTATTGATAAAAGTTTTTTCACTCAATGGATCAGATCATTTTTTCCGTTTTTAATACTCTACAATCTACATTTATGATTTCATGACATTTCTAAAATGTTAAATGTATTTTTATGACATTTGATCCCACGAGGCATTATGTTTATTGATTAATCCTCGACCTTTATACTTGAATAACACAATTTGCGAATCATCGTGTACCTGTTAGTTTGACCCACTATAACCATTTATTTCGACCCGATTCTGTATGTCAGAAAACATTTCTATCGCTCATGAAAATCATTCTTATAGTATTTTATTAGTTCACTAACATTTGATTCAAATATATACATTTAATTTAAATAAATTTCTTTTATAATCGACATTCATTAGCAATTGGTGGCTAGCAAAACATTTGAGTTTAAAATGACACGAAAACTGTCATTCAGGAGTTATGTGATGAATAGTAAACATTAAAAAAATTGTTTTGAGAAAATTGTGTTTAAAGTACATTGGTTGTAAGAATTTAAATTATATTTTAACAAAACAAATGAATATATTAATTACTTAAACATTTGTTTTTGCATAAATTGAATAGGGGACATTAAGGTGATTTAAACGCATAATGGGGGCCATCAATAAATGGATGTAGCACGTTGTACGTGATTTCCTACAGGAAAGAGAAAATCGTGCTACGATCATATGCAATACAATAATGTACGGTGGTATGCAGAATAGAAACTATAGTGAATATAACCGATGAAATTAACTGGAAAAAGGACCAATCAAATACCAATTAACTTTAAAATATAAACGATTATTAAAATATAATTAAAAACCATTAAGTAAATACTCCATGTGTATTCACTCCTATGGAAAATATAATGTACATATAAGTAATACGAATGGTGCTAAAAGTTAAAACAAGGAAAACTAATTTGAAACGGATTAATTAAAAAAAATAAAAAATCTTATAAATTATAAGTTATAATAGCTGAATGATTAAATACATTATCAGCAATAAACAATTTTGTATAAATGTTACACGTCACAATCACTTATGAGTGATTAAAACTAGATGGACAATGAAACAAAAGGTACAATTTAGATACAAGCTATTATAATACAAAATCATAACCAGCTAATAAATTAAATCAAACATTTACAACACATTATAAGTTATTTATGTTCAACACGATTTACTTATGGGATAGTACGAGTATACAATAACGGTGGAGATATTAGAATTATTAGGAATGTTAAGTACTTCTATAATTAGCTATTTAATTTTGAGGAATTATAAATTATTACTATATCGTCATCATTATTTTCTCCACATCTTTAATACATTCAGAATAATTATCTTTAAATAAATAAAAAAACGAAAATGATACATTCAAGTTCTTAAAATTAAGTTTTTAACTGTTAAATGTAAAATTTTAATTCCAGAATAAATGAAAAAAATTAAAGTTTACGTTTCATTCATTGTCATTGTCATGTTTTTAATTTAACATGAATCAGTATTTCATAACAAACATTGAAAACTTTAAGGTATACGTAAGTACTCCTGACTCCTGTTAAAAACAAAAACGGTTCAACTATTATTTATTTAATGATTAATAAGTCTTTTTTGTTTCCAATAATTATTATTTAATTTTTAATAAAATTAATAAGTAGCCGGTATATTTTAAATATTATAAAAATTAAAAATATTTTTAAAAATCCGATAAAAAATATTTTAATGACTGCTAAGTTTTTTTTTTTAATTAAATCGAATGATGCCTAATCCATTATATTTTTGTTAAGGCTCAGTGGTATGTTCACTCCTTTATCGCGGATACCAATGTACTTAGTAATAATTTATTCTAAACCTAGAGCTAATTTTGAAGAAAAGAATGTCGTAGAGTTTAAAAATACCTATCGTTAAAACTAATGACCTTTTTAAATGGAATCTTCCGGAGATTAAATCTATACATAGTAATGTCTATGCCAAGTCCATACCAATAAAACATTTGGATTTGTTACGTACTAACTTGGTCTTACATTCATGCATTAAGTCTTAATATGTATTAATTATAACATAAACGTCAAAATGTACCAATTTACTGGATAGTATACATTTGTAAATAAAACATTTTCGAATAAACTATTTTACAATATATTTTTCTTTAATTATACCAAAACATTGTTACAATAATACTTAACTCTATAATTAGAATAAGTTATAAATCATAATAATAAAATATTATTTTACCTTGCACAACGCAACACCAGTGTGAAGTCTTTCCATAAAGTTATGTACACTTATGTAGAGATCAGGATATAATTCATTGAGCCATTCAGCCAAATCTTCTTTCATGGCGTAAAGATAGTCTTCACTAGTCTTAAACTGCCTCAATTTTCGTGTTTCTTGTAATACTGCCATCTGTAATAAAATATTTAATATAAGTATCAAACTAAAATGAATTAAAATATGAAAACAAATAACATAATGAAATTGATTTATTCTTAATGACACAATATTGTATTCGTTAACCTGTTACTCTCTCTCTCTTATCCAGGAAAATATAAAGAATATAAAAAAAATAAAAAATATCCAAACACTAGTCAAAATAAAAATATAATATTTCGTATCATTATTCAATGAATATTTTTTTAACATTTAAATGTTATATTAAACTATAACAGAAACGATAATATTCAAAAATAAAATAACGTTTCACAACAATTTATTCAACATTAAAATAATAAAAAGTATCCTACTGTGTTGACCTTGGTGAACATAAAAATATGTATTCAATTCTATAAAGTACTCTTAAGACGTAGTATACATATATGTGTGTGTGTGTGTGTGTGTGTGTGTGTGTGTGTGTGTGTGTGTGTGTGTGTGTGTGTGTGTGTGTGTGTGTGTGTGTGTGTGTGTGTGTGTGTGTGTGTGTGTGTGTGTGTGTGTGTGTGTGTGTGTGTGTGTGTGTAGAGATATAAAACACAAGGACTATTATTATGATATTATAAAACTTTGGACTAAAAATTAAAAAAGAAATACAAAATAATATAATAAAAGATCAGGCTGGACATGAGGTACTTGTCTTATTTCACTCATATCTCAGTACTAAACATTGTGATATACTAGGTACCTACTATTATTTATCTTGAATTTTAAGCAATTTCATTCATGAGTTTATGGAGTTTCAACTCATATAATTTTACTAAATTATAAACTAAACAGAATTTTAGGATTTTGATACATATATTTTACCAAAGGAAACTCGTTTTTATTTTAAATTCCACGACCTAATAATATTATGTTTTTAATCAATATATAAAATATTTCAGTAATAACTATCACAGATAATCGAGATGGTAAATAATTTGTATTTTATAACAATTTTAGTGGTACAGTCGCATTGATTACTCATAACTACTAATTAGTGACTTCACACAAAATTTAAAAAAAATTAAACATTGGCTGTTTATAATAATTATTTTTTTAAATTAATGTAGGCTACCACAAATGATGAAAAAAAAATTCAAAATAATTTTTGAGTTAGTACATTTTTGATATTTAAAATATATTCAAAATGTTTAAAAAAATAATCTAGTGAAAAATACGAAATATCTATCAGACGCCACCATGTTTATTTGGTAAAAGTTTTACGAAAAAGCTAGATTAATTTCATAGGACCTAGAAATGGTCCATTTATATCTCAAATTGAGTCATCAAAAGTATACAAATATAAAATGTCTAATCTAATAAATAACCATCAGGACCGAAATAAAAAATTTTAATTAAATAGGTCTGAGGACTATCGAAAACACATAAACGGTAAGGTTAGGTTATTGATCATACTGCGAAAATGAATATATTTTCGTGTCACGAAGAAAACATTAAAATATTTAATGCAATCGATGGTCAAAATATTTCGTCATTCCAAACAAAACAACTTACAGTTACATCAAAGTGATAAACTGAGATTTAAATTAAAAATTTAAAACAAATAAATCATTTTCAAGAAATTACATGTATAATGTAAGCGATATAATCCAAAAATTGAATCAAATTCTAAAAATGTTTTGAAAATTATACTTCTAATGCAAAATATCTAGTTAACATTTACTGAAATTTTTATCAAAAGTAATACAAAAAATAAAGATAATTTTACTTAGTTCCAGTACGTAACCGAATCTTAAACTCTTGCATTTACTATTAATATAATGTCAATTTTCAAATAATTGTTCACTTCAATCCGGAATAGGTTCAACTTAGTGACGCATTTCGAAAACCCAACTTAACTTCATTATATTATAATTTGTGTCAAATTCCTAATCCATAAAAATGTTACGTGAAATCCTTGGAGGGTCTGCACTGTCTACTCCGAAATGTTACCGTATTCAAAACTAATAAAATCTTAATTGTAAAAACAATTTACTCAAAAACATGGGCACTTATGCTCAGCTTAAACTAAATAAATGCAGTTATGAAATACTATTGTAAATTATTTATAATAATTACATTATCATAGAGAGAAAAATATTATGTTTATACATTATATATATATATATATATATATATATATATATATATATATATATATATATATATATATATATATATATATATACATATATATATGTATATGTATATGTGAGTGTGTGTGTTTGTGTGTATAATTACATGTATTTAAGTTATCTTGATGATTTATGAAGAATCAACATCATTAACACAATTAAATTATAATTTAGAGAAATTAATTTACATTAGAACCACATACACAAATATAAATCTAAGAATCGGTGTAAAATTATGCGAAAATTTACTTTTGAAAGGTTCTTACTCTTCTTTTAAAATCTCTAAATGAATGTCATTTAAATAACAACTGTTTGGATAAACTAAATTATATTAAATAACACAATTCATCAATTTAATGAATAGGCTTACTTTACATTTTCAAAAGATATTATTAAAAGTTAAAGTTCCAAAAGTTTTGAAATAATCATAGAAAAACTGAACAGTGATTTTAAAAAGATAAACACGCACGTGCTTAATTTGCGTCTACACAAAATCATAACGGATAGTTTCTAAACCAAGTATTGTTTCCTTCCGATAAGAATAGCCTTATTATTTGTAATACGCATACAAATTGAAGATGAAAAGTTCAAAATAATTATCAAATTTATTGTGATACAATATAATTCACAACAGATTCTGTATCGTGTATACACCAATTAAATTTGTTTATTATAAACATATAAATTAAAAATGATTTATCATTTATGACCAATATTTTAATACAGTGAACGATCTAAACGACTAAATTATATTTTTAACATTTCATATTTGCCATTCGTCATCTATTAAGTGTTTAGTAGGTAATAATATTTTATGTTAGTACCTTATAAATAGGAAAATAGCATAAACTCTTATTTTCGTGTATTAATCTAACACCTGCTGTTCGTCCATTATGAGTATACCTACTTAGTAAAAGTTTTCCATAATGAGTAATTACCTATTATATTTTATGCATGCGTTCATATATAATATAAGTATATCAATATCTTCACATTTTTTCTTATTACTTAAAAAAGTAAAAATGTTCTCAGTGTAAAATTGAACCAAAGAGTTAATTAAACCGGCCCATTTTATAGTCATGTTTAAAGTCTTAAAATTGTAATTCTAACATGTAAATTAATAAGGTGATAAATTAATTTAACCTTTTAGTGAGAATTTTATAGACATTAATTAAAACTTAAGCTCTACAATTTTAAGCCAATATAATATAATTAACATACAATATTATACTTTGGATTATATATTATAGTAAATACATAAAAAATAATAATGAATATTAAATTCGCCGATCTTTCCTAAGAATAGTCAACTGAATGATTTATATATCATTATTTTTTATTAAATTTGGTTGGTAATAATTAACAAACTGGTTATATTTTTTACTCATGAACTATACAATTTTATCAAATAGATGAGAAAATTATGCATCTACAAAAACATGTTGTTCCGTTGCCTAGGTTTATTTACTCAAAATACACATTGGTACGAAGTACTCGAATTTTATGCAAATAATGGGGAATGTTATTTTTCAAAAAATTTAGCATACCACGTTCGCCAACATTTTTATTTTCCGTGTTCGATCACATTACTATAAATGCACTAAAAACGACCAAATGAAATACATTTTTTTTTTTTTTTAATTATCATTTCGTACGAAAATTCTAAATCTTTAGGATTCACGTGAGATAAACAACTACATCACTGACATGGTGATATCGTCATATTCAATCGTGGCCACGGGGTTATTGTCTTGAATCGCCGATTTCTTTCAACACGCCCGCGACTAACGAACGCGGTTACAGAAAACACGGAAAAATCCTGCGCACGTGTTCGATTAAACGGCGCAAGGCGGTGTCGTTAGACGGGCGCGCGCGATATTGATGTTCCGGGCGCTCCGTCGGCCAAAAGCGACCCACATTGCGAAAATTTTGCGCATTGCATTTGTCGGCGCGAAATCGATTGGGCCGCGGCGACCGGCGAAGAGCGCGCGAGAGTGCCGCCGCCGCCGCCGCCGCCGCACATGTTCCACCGGCATTCCGCCGAAAAATCCCGAAGAAAACGCACGCAGGACCGGCGGCGGACGTGAGGTAAAAATCGGCAAAAATCACGTACCCGCCGTCGTTATTTTGCGGTTTTTACGTCGACCCGTGACCGTCGTCGTTTTTAGCGCGCACACGTGTGCGTGCGCACCCTCACGTGTGTGCGTTTGAGCGCGCCGATCGACGGAGAGACGACCATCACCACAAATCGCAACGGTTACCCGCGACGCGTGCAGCACGTGTGCAGTAGGTAGGTACGGACGACTCGGAGACACACACGACCGGGGTGAGCAAAAGCAAATAACCTTACGGACGTGTTTGAGGGTCGACGGTGACTCGTTATTACTATTAGGTATTATTATTATTATTATAGGCGACGCCGGCGAACGAGTTTACGGACAAGTATCTGTACTTAATGCGCGCACACACACACACACACACACACCTTTCTCCGTAAACATCGGTATAGGTACGCGCGTTAAAATATTAATGACGCCGCTTCGCGCCACAGACATATTGTTATTACGATGAAAATTACGAAACCATAAACGGAGCGATTATTAATCGATCGAAACGAAACGAAAGATCACGCGTTCCTCTGGAAGTACTCGCCGCGTACGCGTCGAAACCATAATATTATACAAAACGAGTAGGCGGTCGCATAATCAGCTAACACGTACTATTATCGAATCCGTACGTTATTATATTTAATTCATGTCGTCCGTTAATGTTTTATCTAATTTTTTTTTTAATAACGAATGAAATGTGAATACGTGCAGTACAAACCTTGATAGTGCGATGGGTCGGGCGATCGGAAACACTTCCTGCGGGCTACGCGGTCGTGGAAATGATTTAAAATTCAAACGCGACGGCGGCAACGGTCGAACGCAATAACGTTACACTCGTACCGGCATCCGAACTGGCCATGTTATTTGGCTACAAAACGTAACGCTCGTCGATTGGCGGTTTTGACCTGTGGCCCGTCATGTTACTGAACGATATTATAAACACAAGTGCGATGATAATAAAATTAACAGTGAAACAAACAAATACGCGACTGGCGTGTCGTCGTTGTCGGGCGATTTTAAGCTGATATTTCAAACGAATGAAAAAAATTGGAAATTTTTTTTTTTTTTTAAATGAGGCGAAAAAAATTTATTCGAAACGAAACGTAGAAGGGAATGAAGTGAGAAAAATCCGACGATAACACGTCGATTTTACTAGTCGGACCAGACGGTTTGGTATGGTGTCGGAAACGGAAATAAATAGATAAATAAATAAAGCGTATAGAATGTGTTGTGAAAAAAAATAATACGGCGAGTCGCGGACGAGCACGATGTGCGGCCGGTGTCGCGATTGTGACTGCCGCCCGTCGCGTCTCGGCGCTCGGCACGTTGGTTTGTCTACACGCGCGCGCGCCTCCCATACGAAAACTCACGGCCGGTCGGTCGTTCGGCGGCGGCGGCGGCGGCGACGGCGGTGTCAGCAACCCTACCCCGATCTCCGGGACGCACAAGACGCACCCGCAGCAGCAGTGGGTACACGCAACATCCGTCTGCGCGCGTCGCACTATTATCATCATTACTATTATTATTATTATTATTATTATTATTATTATTATTATTATTATTATTATTATTACTATTATTGTTACCATATACAAACGCACTCAACACGTGTCCGGTGTACAATAACGCAATAAAGTCACAATAATCGTACGATTGATCGTATATCGTTATGAACAACACGGAGCATTATTATACATATCATGTGTGCTCGTCGAACGCTTGCGAGTTGCGATGGACAAATATCGCGTCGACCGAGGGACGCGCACGCCGCGTGCAGCCGCACCGTTGGCGACTGCCTCACGTGGCGTACACAGGCCGCTGCCCGTGTGTCGGTCGGATGTTTGCGACACATGAGTATTATTAACCCGACCGTGTGTCGCGACGGTGTTCGTCACGCGGCCGTACCCACACTGGACGCAGACCACCGCAGTGAAGAGCGGCACTCCGGGGCAGTCTGGTCCGTAGTCCGGTAGCCGGCCCGAATCGAAACGTGTCGCGCGCCCCGGGCCGTATGGGTATCGATACGAGCGGGTTTAAGGAGGGCCAGAAAGGCCTGAGCCCCCCCCCCACGATCCCTATCAGATGTGTTTAGCATGTTAAACTTATAACAAAATAACAAAATTTCAAAAAATTGAATGGGCTATCAAAATTAAATTGAAGTAAACCCAAAAGAAGTAATAGATTTGTTTGCCAAACAACATTCAAGGCATTTACGATTTCGTTTATATAATACTAGTTGTAATCATAATTTTTTATATAGAAATATTTTTAATTCTTTGTTTTAGTAATACGTACTTATTGATCATTATAATTAAGAATATATTTTAAAATACCATTATACTGATATAAGTTTTTTTCTATTAGTATGTACTAACGAAAACAAATATTACTCCTCCAACATAATCCTAGATCCACCACTGATATATTCTATATTCGCACTCGCAGTTAAGGGTGATGAAGGGATTCAACCGTTCTGACATTCAGGACTTTTTACTATGAACATGAAATCTTTTCACTATGATTTGATATTCATGGTATTCACTAACGGAGGAAATACAGGAGGTATTAGACTGTATCGATGGTTAAACTAAAAAAACAAAATTATATCCAGTTCTAGTGATTTTTTAACAATTTCACTCTCGCGTTCTTCACCTATGAATCTTAACTTTTAAATGCACCCCTTAGTTTTTTGGCCATGTTTTGATTTGTTTAAATATCAGTCGAATATCATAATCGCTATGCAATAGTTTTTTTCTCTAAACTCTTTCGGAAATATGCACCATTTAATGTTTGCGCCCGGGGGGTAGATGCCTCCTCTGGCTCTCTACCGTTCTTTAATCCGGCCTTGACCCGTAGAGTGGGTCTCTTGGGAAATCGGGATCATTTTGCGATGTGTCCCTATACTCTTATTTATTCGTGGCGTTCTTTTGATAACTAGAACCCTTTATTTTTCCTTTGTGAATGAAAAAAACCATTTGCCTGCTAGGTACTCTCCAATAATAATAAAATTGTTACCAAAAACGAAAAATTGATAATTTATTAACTACAAAAACTTGCTTTTTAATAATAAATGAACAAATAAATAACAACATTAACTGAGCTTTAAAAAATCCATTTCATCTTTATGAAAACATTACTATCAGCACTGTAATTCATCTAACTTACGTGTCATTAATAATTTTCGTCAAATTTCCAATTTCAACGTGTATAAACAAAAAACCTGATTCATAAAATACGATTTTAGACATGTTTTCAATTCTGTTAACTATAAAGCTTATGAGTAAAATGACATTAAATTTCTAGGTTTTATTTCAAATTTTTAAAATTTTATCATCTAAAAACAAAATATCTCCAATTATTTAAAAGTTCTATAAATAGTCACGAAGTGGTGAAATTTTTTCGTAACCTCTTTTAAGACTGAAGGACAGACGTATTGTTAATATTTGGTTAGGTATTATGTTGAGTATATAGATAAATTGAAGAAGTTATTGTAGAGCAGATACAATATACATACAGGGTAGTGCAATGAAGGGTATACGCTATCTTCGTCAATATGGCGTACACCTTCTAAAAGTTAAGGCCACATACTCTTTGCTACCAACGGGCTTTTGCTTTTGAAACTATGAGATCATTGTAATACAAACTATTAAATATTTTATAATGACTCAATACAAAATAACTTGTTAATATAACAAATTGTACCTACATCGACGCCTTTTGGGTTACGACAATTAATAAATAAAATAAAAATAAATAAACTATCATTTTCAATTTAAAATCCTATAAATGAGTAGGCATCTCGTATATTTTATTTACATTTGTAAAACTATAACTATAAATATATCATTTACAAATTATTTGTTATTTTTTCCTCCTTTGATTGTATCATATTACTTCTAATATCTATGCTATCTTCCTTTGATTTTTTTTAAGGCTATAGTTTCACTGGATGTCTGGGTAAACGACTGCATCGATAATGGTCACTAACGTTTACTATGTTTACCACCTAACAATGCCAATAGTATTTTCCTAGACTTCATTCACACCTCCTTCCCACTGTTTATTCTAATATTTACCGACGGCTCTGTTTCTCCGCTCTCAGCAGGCTTCTCTTTTTACATCCCTGAGCTACACATATCTTTTTCTGATAACCTTCCACCCACTGCCTCATCTTACACAGCGGAATGCTTCGCTATAATAGAAGCACTCCAAACAATCTCCTTACTAACACCTAATAAATTCCTTATTGTTACGGACTCACTTTCATGTCTCCAAGCACTCTCCTCAAATGTTTTCAAATCTAAACCCTCTCCACTCATAATCAAGATCAGACTCCTATTACTTTCACTTACAGAAATGGGCTTTGATACCCAATTTCTTTGAGTACCTGGTCATGCAGGAATAGCTGGGGTAATGAACACGCAGACCACTTAGCAAAATCCACAGCCTCACTTAGATGCCCACCCTGCACCAAAATCCCTTGGTCTGACTTCAATCCTTATCTCACCTTATGCATCGATAAATTATGGCAAAACTATTGGGAATCTCTCCCTCCTAATTTTGCCTCGTGGTACAAATCTATCTCCCCAATGACCTCTCGTTATCCCTGGTTCCACAATCTAAACCTCTCCAGGAAATCTATTAGCTCCTTCTCCCGACTTCGACTAGGTCATACCCTACTTCCTTCCCACTCATTCAAACTTTCACTTAATGACTCCAACCTCTGCACACTCCATAATATTCCCGCGATCTGCGATATCTCGCACATCCTTTTTGATTGCCCAAAACTAGCCCTCAAGCGTTCCGATCTAATTTCTCTTTTCAACTCCCTCAAATTACCTTTCAATATCCAGCACATTCTATCTTCACCTCAGCCAAACTTAATACTTCCAATCTTATCTTTATTCAACCATTCCGGCTTACTTATTTAAATTAATATCTATCCCAATTAATGTCACCCTCCCTTTGAATTTTAATTGTTGAGATTAATATTGTAAAACAAAATCTAATAAAAAAAAAAAAAAAAAAACGTTTACTATGAATGAATACGTTGTAATAGTATTGATTAGAATTTAGAATCGTTATTTTACGTGTGAGTTGGTCTGTTCGTATTAAATGACTTTTATCAGTGTAAAATAAAAACGATCAAAACATTATTTCATTACAATAATGTCAAATGCGAGGAGATAATATTACATAGAACATGTCAGATTGTCATGGAATAACTTTTATTTTATTTATCATTTTTAACTTTTTATTTTAAATAAATATTATAATACTTCGTAAAAAATGTTATAGATGAAATTATTGATTTTAATAGCAAAAATAATTCGTGAATCGTGAATTTAATTTCTCGTATAGATCTAGAATACCATGTATACTTAGACGATGGCCACAACTGTATCTATGAGTCAGCTATCAAGGGAGACCCGAGTGTTTGGTACCTATGATTACGATACTAGTCCCAACATTGATAAAGGAAATCCCAAAGTACAATATCGTAAGTGTAAAGAATATTGCCAGATGTTGCAAAAAAAAAAAAAAAAAGAGTAGTACTCACTGCTTAAATATATAGGTACATGAACATTTTGTCAAACAAAACTTTTAATTGAAAAATTTTAACTAATATTTAACCTATTATACTATAATCAATTAAATACATTAATTTGTAAATTTTACGAATATGGTTAGGTACTAACTAATATAGCCATCAGAAATTAAAAAATAAATTAATATGGCTAGGTGTAATTATAGGTACCTACAATGCCGAATTTTGCTGTACTAGTATATCTTATCCTCAAAAAGTTCGAATAACACAATATAAATAAAAATAAAATTATAACGTAAATACATAATATTCCTGTACACGGAAAAAAATTCACGAATGAATAAACTATAATTTCCTGATAAATAAAACGAACGGTTTTCACAGCATTTATTACTACTGTATAAGTTATCTATTTGTTTTATAATAGATTTATACCCGTAAATGTTATCTTTTTGATTATTCCTTTTTTTTTAAATTTATTAATAGATAATATGACTAGGTCATAATAAAGGCAACTTTAAGTGATTACAACCAATATAATAATTTTTAGTTTTTGGTCAAAATGAATAGTTAATATTCGTTACTTTTCACATACAATAACTAATAATTATACAATTTATAATAGAATGGTCTATTCTTTAATCAATGATGATTGATAATACTTTATAATACATGATAATTATTTGTGTCTTGGTGACTTGGTAAAAAGCTGCCAAGTAAGTGTCTTTACAGTCTGATATTGTCTTTACAGTCTGGTAATGTACTTGCAATATTATTTAATATTTTTGTTTTAATATGTTTAATTCCCTAATCTGTATTAATCAATTAAACAAACTTCTCT
The DNA here is from genome assembly GCA_027580255.1 of Therioaphis trifolii. Classification (NCBI taxonomy): domain Eukaryota; kingdom Metazoa; phylum Arthropoda; class Insecta; order Hemiptera; family Aphididae; genus Therioaphis; species Therioaphis trifolii. Next base: position 15,866,424 of record CM050409.1, on the reverse strand, counting down.
CCCTTCCAAGTTAAAGAGTTTTCCCACTCGTAAGTCTCCCTCCCCGGGTCATTACATGCTGTTGTTATCTTAAGTTAAGCTACCAAATTTACTTATTGTACATAACATTTACAACAGATTGTTAATATACTTCAGTTAAGTGAAAGAAAGTAATATGTTTAATATATAATATATATATTTTATTTAATATGTATGTTTAATTGAATTATTACTTTATAATTATAATTATTTTGATTTTAACTTATTTTTTACTAGTATACAATTGATACTACTTACAACCTATAAATCATTTTTTACAGTATCTACTTCTATTTCAACAGTTTCATGAAAGCATAGAATTATTTTGGCAATATAAACCTAAATGATCTTTTGTATTTAACACAGTGTGTAACTTTATATGCTAGAAACGTAACAATGCAGGTATATAATTTCATAACTTTTAACTCGGTAAAATAATTAAAATTGTCGGGTTACTGAGTCCCTCAACTTTTATTTTTCCAAATCGAACACTGGTCAAAAAATAAATAAAATACTACGTCTACATAGTATTTCCAAAAAATATTATTTATTTTACTTACCCGCGTTGACAAATTATACACTTTAAATTAATACACATAATATTCAACACGTTAAAAAATGAAATTTACCAACTTAGTTGTCCTTAAATCTGTCGGAGAGTAATAAATAGATTAATATAAGTAAAACGAAAATCGTACTGAAAGTCTTTATCCAATACTCGCTCCCTCCCCAACTAGATCAAATCCTAGTGTACAAACATGTATCGGCAGCAAATTAATAATTATATTTTACACATTTATTAGAAATTGATTGTAAAATATCGATGTATTTAAATATCTGACTAATTTTTGGTGTAAGATACGTTGATACCTGATAGGTACCACTCTACAGTATTTATTTCTTATATTATTTAATTATGACTTAACTGATTTGTACACAACGATAATAAAGAGGTACTCTCCTAATTGTAAAGCACAATTAATACTCTGATAATTATTACAAAATTACACATGGTCAAAAAATATTGTTTCCGAAATCACTAAAAATAACAAAAACATGTGAAAACATTATTAAAAAAAATTTTGAACTTGTTTTGTAATATTTGTATGATGATATTGGCATCTAAATAAAAAATACTATCCATGACCAAACAAACATGAAGAGATCAGAGACTCGCCTAAATATTGTCAAAAAAACACTCAGAGGAATTCTTAAAATACGTAGGTACAAGTACTAGTTACTTTCAGATAATTTGTTTTTTCTTTCACAGTTTTTAGTTTGTTAAATACGATTCTTATGAATAGTAAATTAAATGAGTATTATTATGAATGCAAAAAATTTAATCTGTTTCATAAAAATAAAAGAAAAAACCGGTAAGATAATAGCGATGGAAATTCGTCCTTCGACGCTTTGCTTCTTGGACAAAATACGAGTAGTCGAGTTATTTAGAGAATGCAAAAACCCTAAGACAATTAATATTACTGGTTACTTACTACTGGTAAAAACTGGAGTGATGTTAATTTTTTAAAGTCTTGAGCAATATTATTTTTGAAAAAATCATTAACAGAACAATCCATGTCGATTTAATTGTTTAAATGTTTGCGAAGACTTCTAGGCTTATTTATACGTTTGTATACAATACGTATACACGGTATACGTGTAATTAACACGGAACCGATTTTTACAGAAATATCATTTTGTCGGGCGCTTTTACACGGGCGGGCTGCCATTAATTTTTCAATTCCCCAAACAAGAAACTGTAACAGCTGTGGAATAGCTATATAGAGAGGACCAAGGAGCGTTCATTATATTTTATGATCACAAACGAATAACGACATACGAGTCGTCACAACGTGCGGGATAAAACGGGCGTAATATTGAACGTTACAATAATATCCGCTTCCACTCGTCGCCGCGCACCATGGCCGTGTGTGGTAAGTTATTATCACTCGAAAATCACGTTGGCTAAATTGTACAGTGGAACAACTGAACGCCACACCGAATGCCTATCGAACGTCTATCTATACGCCGCCGCCGCCGCCGTAGTGGCTATTGTCCGGCGGTCTGTATTGTGGCGGTACCCCAGCTGTATTTCAAACGCGTTATCAGTTTATCATAGCGCGGTGCGTATCAGAACTTTTTCTGTTGCAATTCCGTTAAAACGCTATTCGGAAACGAACGAATGACGTCCAACATGAATCTATTTTAAAACACCGTTAAAGAGTCAAAACCATGGACCGGGCAAAGATACCAATCGAAGAGTTAATAGCGAGTTTCAAGTGAGTATGGTTTATTACGTCCAAAAGATCTGTGTTCGTCGTGCACGGTTGTAAAACGTTAGCGTTGTGTGTCATTTATTTAGATCTACGTGTACCGCCGAAGATATATTCGACAAATTGGAAGGATGGAATCGAAACGACATTCACAATAATCAACTGGAACATTCGAAAGATCATGCGTTACGAAAACTGTTGCTTCACTCTGAGAATCAAGTTAAATTACAAGAAAAAGTACAGTGCCTCGGGTTAGTATCATAATATTTTACGAGTCGCAACTAGACAGTGTGTTATATTTGTTGTTTCATCGCCTTTAATGTATATTAATCGATAACCGTGATTTAATTTTCAGTAAAAATAAATTGTTGTACAAGTATATAGAATTGGTTCGAGAAATATACGAAGATAAAAAATTGACTGCGTTTTTGAAAAAACGGACTAAAGAATATGAACATAAAACAAGTGGTTTAAGTGGTTTAGAAGCTGTACAACATTATAAAGATGAAATTGAAGTGCGTATATTTATTGTAAATGTGGTTGAAAAATTATTTGTTGTATTGGCATGTGTATCAAAATATTGATTGACGAAGAACACCTCATTTTGAAATTTTTATCTAAAAAATGCATTAACTATATAATGTGCACATTAACTAAGTTAAATAACAACAACAACAAATTTTAAATATATTGTCATTTGATCAATTATTAATCTATATAAATTTTAGTACTACTTGGTTATGTAGTTGTCATAACGAAAAAAATATGTAACTCCTAAGTGTCTTCAGTCTTATTAATCTTCAACTACTCGTACAATGTTAATATGATAAATTTGTTGAGAAAATTATTAACATATTTTTTTCATAGAAGAGAAATGAATTTCAAAAACAACGACAAATCAAAAGAGAAGTAAAAGAAAAAAAGATAATTGTGAAAGAAAATGTTTGTTACCAAGCTCTACTGTGGAAAAATTCGAGAAAATATCAAGCCTTAGATTACTTCTATATACCAATTACATGTTCCAGTATGCTTATTTGACACATTTCTAGCATTTAGTTTAGTTAATTGTATTATTTATTTACAGATAATATTTCTCCAGAAGAATGTGATCTAGTTAATGATATTCTATCTTGTCTTCAGGGCTTCCATGGAAGATTTATTACTCCAATCCAACATGATGATAATTCAATCACTTTTAATATTGATAAAACAATAGGTTTGTTGATACCATTTTAACTAACTATTATAATTTATAAGGATATTATAATGTATTATTATAAGGATATTATAATTATTATGTGAAATTTCTAAAAATGTTTTAAATTTATTGTTTAGACCCACAATATAAATGTTTAGTGCCAAAAATACTCAAACTCGCATCAGCTTACTCTATTATCTGTCGATATAGCGAAGAAAATCGTCATAGTCACAATGGTTATGTCAATCAAGCGATAGCTTGTTACATTAACAAATTTATTCGTGATTATTTAGTAAGTTTTATAAAATATTACTTATGATTTAATTCTCATTTACTGTATTGATTTATATCAATGTAGATAGTATATTATTTTCTGAATTAAAGGCATCAGTCAGTAAACAGTTAATACTAAAAAGTAATAAACCAATGTGCATTCTAGTAACATGTATTCATTTCGCAGAACTTTATAACATATCTTGAAAAACAGCACAAATCTGGAGAACTTAGTCTTCAATCATTATCATTCGCTGCCCAAGCTCATATTTATAAAATGGAATATGTTGCTCGTATTGTGTCAACAATAACACTTGTGTGTACTTTAAATAGACTAAATATATTGTTACATTATTATTTGTTTTTAATATTTATTCACTAAATATTTTTAGGGAGAAAAGAAAGGTGGTCAAACACTTTCAGTATTACATGAAGAAGTAATCCAATGTTATGTCGATGAATCACTTAAAAGACTTTTGTGTGGAATGGTTGAAATATCGACTATTCCATTCTTCCAATCTTTAGAAAAATGGATATTTAAAGGACAAGTATTTGATCCTTGTGATGAAGTATGTTTGTAGTTCAGTTAAATATAAATATATAAGTTTTGAATCCTTAACATTTTAAGTTTACCTATGTATATTTTTCTTTAGTTTATGATTAAATGTGGTAATCTTGTGCTGAGTGATGACACCGAAAAATACTGGAATAGATGTTATACAGTGAGAGATAAATATGTTCCATCTTACTTGGAAAAGTTTAAAGAAATTATTTTACGAACTGGGAAATATTTAAATGCTCTTTATCATTGTAGTAAGTTGATCATGAATTATATACATTTCAATTACTTTAAAGAGTAAATGTTAATTTCTTTATTTAATAGACATTTCAAATAAATTAAATTTGGTGTATAATTCTACCAAAGAGGAAAAACTAGTTTATTCTATTTGGTGTTCTGATGCAACAAATTACCTAAAAATTATTAACAATGCTTATATGGATGCTAGCAGTAGTTTATTAAATGTTCTGTTAAATGATTATGATCTAATGAACAGACTGAAGTAAAAAATCAATTTTCCTTGAATATAAATTTATGAATATGATTCTTGAATATAAATGAAAACATTTTTTTTTCAGATCCATTAAACGTTATTTTTTACTTGAACAAGGAGATTTTGTAGTACACCTTTTAGATGTATGTGATGAAGAATTAAAAAAGCCTACTGATGACATTGTTTACAACAGACTAGAATCTTTATTAGATATTTGTTTACGAGTTAATGTAGGTTGTGTTGACCAATATAAAGATGATATTAAAATGGAACTGAAAAAAGATCCTTTGAGTTTTCAAATATTTAAAATCCTTGCCATTCAAACTGAAAAAGAAAAAGGTAAAAGTATAAGTATATGTATATTATTTTTAATAATTTCTAATGTGGCCGTACACAGAAAAAGGGACCACTTTGTCGCCAAGGTCATTTTCTAGATTTTTATGCCATGTGAAAATAGATATTTTAACAAAGAAAATAAGACCTTGTAGAGCCCTGTATGTATAAAACTCGTGTCTCTATGGCATTGCAGTTGAAAAAAACTAATTCCGAGAAAAACACGTATAAAGTTTTGACTATGTAAATTTTGACTATTTTGTAAAACTGCAAGTACATATCACATTTAATTGAAATAAATTTTATTTTTTATCATTAATTACATAAATTCAAGTATAATAAAACAGTTTTTTATACTGTTTTTAGCCCTATTAGTACTGTGGAACAAAAATAAGAAAATCTATAACGTTGCAGCTGGCAACTACGTTTTTCCCTTCCACCGCTCACTGCTAAAAGCGCGCGCTACTCTTCGAAGGGCGATTGCACAGTGAAAAACACGTGATACGGCTTTGAAACTTGAACTAGCGGATCCTACAGGGTTGTAACTATAAGAAACTAAAAAAACCCTATTTTTCATATTTTTGGACTTTTTCCGTATTTTTCGCTGTACAGCCGTTTCACCTTTTCGACAAAGTGGTCCCTTTTTAAGTGCACGGCCACTAATATATTTATTATCTTTTAAATAAAAGCTATTAAGTTAATATTAACTAATAACTAATTAATAGCTTACTACTAATTTTTAAATTGATTTGGTAAAAATAAGTATGAATTTGAATTAAAATTATTTAAATAATTTGTTTAGATTACACTAACTTTCAGCCATCTTCAAACTTATTGGGTATACAATCATTTTGTTTGGGATTAACAACACAATGGCCTATTTCTTTAATATTCAATGAAACTGTTATATCCAATTATCAAATGTTATTCAGATTGCTATTATTGTGCAAAAATGTAGAACGTCAACTACTTAAGTAAGTTATTATTTAATCATTACAATAAACATCTTCACAGACGAAGAAAATGAGCCATATTTTTTTCAAGGAAACTTAAAAATTCATCATAAAATATTTTATTTTAATATTTAATAAAATATATTATTTTTTTTATTCAAATTACTTTACAACGTTACAATACTTGAATATTTTTATTAATATTTTTACTCTCCCTTCTCGTTTATTTAATTTCAAATAATTATGATTATGATTATTATAAATATTTTTTGTTGTCAAATTTACAAAATATATTGTATTTAATGTATTTAAAGTACTTACATTCGATTTTAAAAGTAAGTTTTTTTTTTATCAAACCTGTTAAAATGTATCTTGTTTGACAAATAAATTCTGTTTTTCCAAAATATTCAAAACATGTTCTATCTATATGTAAAAGCTCATAATGATTGGATGGTTCAATAATTTTTTGAATTCAGTTTAAGTTGTAAATTTAAGTAAAAACAGGTGAATCCATACAAATAGTAAAATAATGTACCTAAATGACAATTAATAAAAATCCTGTCGCAATTTTTGAAATTTTTCAATTTCTAGTTAAGTATATAAGTAATATAATGTTACACTTATATAACTTCTTATTGAATATTAAAGACTTTATTAAAAATAAACTTTAAAAAAATCAATAAATATGTTAAGAATTGTACAATAATTTACTTTTAACATTTATAATTCTGGCTTATGATTTTTGAAATTTTTTCCTTATCGTTTATTGAGTATATTAGGGTTGTGAATTTTGTAAAACTTTTTGTTAAAAATAAACGTTATTACAGATAAACTTCAAAAAATCTAGGTATTTTGAAAGTTTTATTTTTATTCCATATTTTTATTTTCAAATTTTTAAAACATTCATAAAGTATTTATCTATATTCCATTATATACAGTGAAAATTTCAAGTTTCTAGCAACATTACTTTTTAAGTTATGACTAAATAACTAAAACTGATTTTAATGAAAGTGTCATTTACACTGTTTTTGTTACTGTTTTTACTTGGATTTTTGGTAGTTTTTCCTTTCACCTAGAAAAATGACCTATTTAAAGTACAATTTACCTGCAATTTCCAAAGTATAGAGTTGCTGGATGAAATGTTTTGCATTATTACCACCCGGATGTCAGGATGTGGCCATAAAAAAAAATATACATATATCTTTGTAAAACCATAAGATCCTTCGCTTCACTAAGAAACTAAAATAAATGAATTGTACGTTGTTTATGGAAATAAAAATTGTCCGGTGTAAAATGCAATTAATTGGGAAGAAATCTCTTTATGATAATTTATTGTTAATTTACTTAAAACATTTGTTTGTTTTAATTGATAGTTTTCTAATCATTTTACACTTGTTTTGTAACAAGTTAAAACTTTGTTATTTTTTCAGTTTTAAATTTAATGTATAAAAAGAAAACCAATAAGAAATTAAATGTACGTATTTGTTGTATATTGTAAATATTTATTTTAAAATAATATTTTGTTTTTAAAAATTCCATCATACTTAGCACTTGAAGAATACTTTGCACATTGAATATGGTATTGAGCTTGGGCAGGTGTGCTAAAGATGTAAGATGATAATTGAATACAATTTTAAAGTTATAAATGTTGTTGTCTTTTTTATTGTTTTTGAGCCAAGTCCTACGAGTGACTAGTTCTTGAAAAATAATGTGCACTTTTCATAAGCATATTAAATAAACTCAAATTCAATTTATGCTTTAAGAAATGTATGAAATTCCCATAAAACATTTTCTTAATTAAAAATCTTCTTTATTCAATCAATTTTATACTTGCCCTCCTTAAAACCTTCTGTATAAAATTATACTTGTTTATAAATGCATGTAAATGGCAGTGGAAATGGCTGGGAAGGACATGACAATACTTAATTTAATATTAAATATTGATTACTTTGAATTATTATTTCATTTGTATAGAATATGGTTGTGTGATAAACAATTGAAAAAGGTGCCAAGTTCTTCTGAAGTAACTTACAAAAAGGCTTTTAATTTAAGGCACAATATGTTGTTGTTTGTTCAAAATTTGGAATATTACATGTTTGAAGAAGTTATCGAGACACAGTGGCATGCTTTTATGTCTGCTATTAATAAAAAAGTATTAATATTTTAACTATTATTATGATTTTATTAACAATTGTAAAATTCTCTAGGTAAAAAATGTTGATGAATTATTGGATGAACAACAAAAATTTTTAAACCTTTGTTTAAATAATTGTATGGTTACCAGTCCAGATTTAATGAAAAGTTGCAGATATTTATTAGAATTATGTACAGAATTTAGTGATTATATCATAGTAAGTTAAATTGATTTTTTTTTTTTTATTTTATAAATATTAAAGAATTATTATTAATGATGTAAAATCAATATTCAAATATCAAATTATACATTCAACTAACAGATATATTAATAAAATTATGACCTGTAGTTGAACTATGATAACAATCTGTAATAAGACCATAGTGGCATTTCATTTAAAAACTAGTTCTTAAAATTATAATTTTAGTTTCTAATTGTAAATGAATAGAATTAGTTCAAAATGTTTTAAATAACCAAAACAGTTTCTGTAAATTAATGTTGAATTAGTCGGTAATTTAAAAGGTTGAAAAGCAATTGTTAAAATTTCCAGCGACTCAGTTAATTGTGTAACAGGCTTGGTGTACATAGTATATAAAAAAAAAAGTTTTTAATTGTTTTGCACATGTTAAGAAGTATAAATATAAAAGTATTATTGTTCTATCTTACAAAAAGATTAAATTCATATTTTGTTGTTTCAATTTATATTGTTTATTTATACATTTTCATTTACATTTCAATAATTCAAACAACAAAATCAACTCACTTGTACAATTTCTTGATATTAATAATTTTATTAACAAAACAAATCAATGATTATACTGATTATTTTGATGTTATGTTTCAATATTTTTTATTCTATGACATCTACAACGATAATTTTCAATTGAATCATAACAAATTTGAAAAAATCTTTAACTTTTTATCGCTTATTTTTATCATAGTAAATAATAATTTGAACAAAAGTCATATTTGAATTATGTACTATAAGAGTCAGCTGCATTTTTTTATTTTGTTTTTCAAATATATACAAATAATTACTTTTTTATTTCAGCTACCCAAAAGTCAACATAACCTAAAATTGGATTTCGAAAAAAATATACAAATATTAGAAAACAAATTTACAGCTGCAATGATTGGCCTCTTAAAATGTATAAGAAATATGAGTCGATTACATAGCGGTAATATTATATACAATTTTTTGTATCGGTAAGGAAATACAATATTAAATTTAATTATGGCAAAGCCTATATTATGTGCTACAAAATAATAAAGTTAACTAAAAACTAATTTTATTATGTCCTTACTATATTTAGGATGGACTTCAATGGAATGTACACTGAGCAAATAAATATGGATGATACAAAATTATATACATAAACATTTATTTTTTAAATACATCTAATGTACACATTATTATTATTATTTTTAATTAATCTTGAGGTTAATCCTCAAAAATGTTTAACTTTAATACTACTAGTTAAATATAATACTAAATATATAAATAAAAACAAAAATTTGCATTACTCTTGCATAGTGTTATACAATTTAAGATATTTTTGACTCATCAAAAATCTTTAGTTTCGTATTATATTAATGCATATAGTTAACTCTATTCATTTGTGTCTGAAATATTCATGTAATGATTAGTACAAATTTAATGTTACATACTTTTTTTATGTATATATTTATTTTAACTTACTACTGTATGTTAATGATTTATGGCTCATATCTTGATTCGGTTTTTTATTCAACGTTGAATAAAACTGTTGTTGCAATGAGTTCTAAAACAATTTGTATTTTATAATATATTCATTCATTTTATATAGTTATTTTATTTAATGATTTAGAAGTGTGCCAATAATAATATAAAACAACTTACATCTGATGATTGAGCATTATTTTGTATTAAACCGTAATGTGACATCCCATGTTTTCTGTAAAAGTAATTAATGAAATTTACACATTTTGACTTTCTACCCATAAATCATGGTTGCCATGCTTTTTTATCCTGAATTTTCTCTAGTAATTGCTTCTAAGTAACTTCTAGTAAATATTTTAGGGAAAAACTCGAAGGGATCTTAAATAATTTCAGTTATTACATTTCTTCCATTTAAAGTGTTGCTTTCATCTGAACTAATAATTATTAATTAATAAGTATACATTTTCCTCGATGTAGTAAGATTGATGATTAAAGTTTATTTAATTCTTTGGATACATTTAAACGACTAAAATCATATAAAACAAAGTAAGGAAATCAAAAAACAAGTTTTGAATAACATCTAGTTACTGGTTCAACTGATCAGACTGAATCCTACAAAAATAATGCGGAATAACTTGTCCTAATCAACTGTCATTTAATTAATAAAATTATAAGAAAAAAGCATACGTAAATTAGTACATTACCAATAAGATAATAACTAAGTGCAATAAACTTGAAATTAAACAAAAGGATTTGAGATCAATTATTTCACAATATTCTTTCAATGTCAGAATAACTTTTTAAAGATATATTTTATTTATGTCCTGCAACTAATTTAGCTTTTCTAGATTTATTATTTCCTGACTTTTAAGAATTTCCAGAAGGCGTGACAAACATGGCCAATGAACATTAAATAATTACTGATAACTATCTGTCGGTAATCGTGAAGTGGATTCTTCAGCTTTCACCATGTGTTTAAGAAATTCATCTTGGAAACCAATACTCATTTTTGGAATGCCTATTGTCGTACCATGTGTGGATTCATTCCTTGATTTACTCAATGAATTACCAGTCTGAAAACAACAATGAAAAATAGAATTCATACTTACTTACAACCAATAATAACTTTTAAATCCAACTAATACATACTGTACTATAGGAGTTTCTAAAAGCTGGATGATGAATAACTCCTAATGGTGAACTAACCAGTGTATCAGGTGATGAATACATAGATACGGGTGGTGTAGGTTTTTTATAGGTATTATCCCTTGTATTACGTGACGAACAAGACAACTGATTCAACACTAACAAATCCCTAATAACTTCTTGTGCTTCTTTCTCAGCAAGCTCTGCGCTTGACGATCGATGACTCGAAGGAGTTCTCGATGTCGAATTCCGGTCATTATTTGACCAATCTGAATATTCATTTTTAATCTCTGGTTTGGCTACAAGTGGAGCCGAAGATTTAGTGTCTTCTTTCTGCACATGAAGTATGATAAATTAATATCAACATAATAATTTACAAAACACTAAATTATCCACATACTAGTTTATAGAAATTATTAGTCGTAAATTGAGAAGGTAATGGCGACGTATTATCCATTAAAGATTCATTGATGATTTGACTCAACATATCTTTAGCTGTCGACTTGTCATCAACTTTTACACAATCTACTTTATTTGACGACGAAACAGGTTTGTCATCCTTAATTAACACAGACAATAAATAACAAATAATTAGTTCATCAATAAGTACCAAAAATATAAATGCAAACCAACTTTAGCTTTTGTGCTGTGTTGATCAACAGAAGTATTATGGGTTGATAATCTTTGTTGGTCAGGCAAAGATGTACTATACGATTCCTGAAGCAATCTTTGCTTGCGCGAAATCGGCTGATGAATCACAGGTTTTGCACTAACTTGTGAATCCTGCAATCATGCAAAACATTGACCAAACCTAATGTTTATAAATTGACTAAGTACCTATGCATTAAAATATTGTAATATTTTTCACACCTAATAAAGTATTAGTTATAAATTTAATTTATAACATACAACTACATATTTATTATTTACGTACTCTATACCAAAATGAAACTTTGGTTTTAATTTTTTTTTTTAATTCATACATATTTTTGAAATCAAACATTATTTTTTAAATATTAAAAAACCTATTACTTAACATAAACGTTTGTCAAATCTCTTATATATAATAAAATAAAAAAAATCACAAATGACTAGACTGGCTTGAATAAGTTTGATTCAATAAGTGCAAAAACAGTAACACATCCACTAAGAAATAATATCAAATGAATAACTTGTGGCTTTGACACATCACCACTGATTATCAAGTAGTATTCAATTTACAAACAATCCATGATAGAAGTATATGAGATATGATATATGAGAATGTTAATGGTGATGTAAAAATATTTATTCATTTTTTTTATTACATTTCAACCAAATTTAGTAGTGTTGCAAAAACATGCTATTTGTCGAAATAATAAAAATAGAATAAATAAGAAAAAAATTGTATGTCTATATTTTAACCGCACTGAAAATTCCCGAGGCTGATTATCTAATACTCTCACTGAGTACTTTTTATATAAAAAATACTTAAACATTATGTTCAATAACTACTTTATAATAGGGAATTATTTACATTTTTTTGCATTAGTGGGATTGTGCTTCATATAAATAGTCATTTTGAAATCCTTTATTTATCTATACTCCAACTAATATTTTTCACAAGAAGATAATTTTTTTTTTCAGTAAATATTCCTTATATTTAGTTTATACATACATTGTATAAATTAAAATTGTGCCTTAAAAAAATGTATAATCATTTTTTATGTTTGATCATAGAATGAGCTATTATCTGAGCCTTTGAACATTACGTATAATGATTTCAAGCTATCAATCCACTATTATTTCATTACAGAATAATATACAAAAATTTTAAAACACTGACATACTGAAATCTGGGACATTGGCACCCAATAATAGGACAATTGACACCGAATATAAATGTATCAAGTTTATTTAAAAAATAATAATTTTATATAAAAATAAACATACTATTCAAATTTAATGTTTGATTACATATCATACGTTTTTAAAAAACTAATAATTTCAGTATTTGTGTTTAAGCCTTTCTTCATTTGTTTTAATTTTCATATACATTTTAACACCTGTGTTAAGTTTTAAAATCTCCATTGAGGTTATGGAGTTCATCATCTGCAACGTTTCAATAAATTTATAAATATGTGGATGTTTAAATCTAATTAAATGTTGGAACTTATTGTTCCAACCTCTTGATATATTATTAGGCCTACTATTGCCCAATTTTGTTATTAATTTTTTCAATTTCATCTGAGTTCATATTGAATAACTTATAAATTAAATTGTTAAAATGGTTGGATAATGAACAGACCACAGAGTACAGACACATAATAACAACTAATAACTATAGACTATAGGTAGTACCTACTCGCGGTTATCATAATCGTAATCGCTCAGTGTCAATTGTCCGTATTCTAAAAATATCGGGTGCAGAAAGTCCAATATTGTAAAAACTGCAGGATGTCAATTGTCCGAATACACACTACACTGATAAAAGGAATTTAATCAAAATATCCCAGATATTAAAGGCAATCTTAGATTAAAGTATTCTTTACACCAAAAAGATGTCCAGTAACAGCTAATTTTCTCCTTATTCACATTATTATAATCATACATTTATTATTTGTAGCAATAATAAAAATAAACAGAATAACAAATGTTCATAAAAATTGTTTATAACATATACAAATTTTACCACCATTATAGATACTAAAATCTACAAGCATATAACCTATATTAATACGTGCAATGTGTTTATAGGTGATTTTGATCATGACATTATGATGTAGGTATTAGCATCATTTATTTTGGTTTTTCTACAACATTTTACATTTTGACTCAAAGTGTATTGGAAAAACATTAGGTAACAAAATAAAATTGAAAACATGATGTAGAATTTGAGCTACCTACTTATTTAATAGATTAAGACTAGTCATTTTTGATATTTGAACAATTTACTAAAATTTTTTATAATTCACAAAACTTTTTTTTACTGACACTTTAATATAATTTTATTTGTATAGAGAAATAATAAATACACACATCATTAAGCTTTAGAAAAGTGCAAACATTTATAAACAACAAAAAACAAGAGAAAAAGCACCAAAACCCAATTCTTCAATAATATTATTTTTAGTGTTTTAATTTACAATAGTAGGATGATAGTAAACAATTTAAATGGGTATTTGTTAATCATTGATAATGTATAAGGGCAAATTGGTAGGGCTAAGATGTCCCAACAATTTAGAAAGCCCACCAACCGTTTTTTTGTTTCACGTATTGAATATTATTATAGTTTATGAAACAGGATAACAAATTTGTTTCTGATAAAAAATGATAGTAAATTAATTTACCCTTTCTAAAAATTTGTTTTGTTATATTACTTTGTTCGTACTTTTTGCTTTAAAGTCAAATTATTAATGCCTTTTTTTAAGTTATGTGGTGTATGGTCATATATAATATAAATATAATGTTGATATAACTATTATAGTAGATGGAATAGTATAAAAAAAAAACGTAGTAAAGTTCATTGTAACTAGGTGCATTTATGTGTTACATTAATTATAGAGTACACCAAGAAAATATATTAGTCATTTAATACTTCCAGAAATGTTTCACTGTAATGAGGGCTTCAGATCTCCTAAATTTCAAACTGTGCCAATAGATATACATTATAAATATACTATATAACAATGCTTATCTTTTATTTATTATTTAATGTGACACACATGCACACATGCATGTATGTTGAGTGTAAACTGGGAGAGGGGGTTTCTCAACCTTCTGCCAACAACTTTTAGTGTTTTTTATCCTGTGATAATTTTACATTCATCAATAACTTATTACACTGAATTATTATGAAAAAATCTGAGATCTTAAATAACTTAATTTAAACTATTTACACTTCACAAAATATACAATGAATCATAAATAATAATATGCTTCATGACTAATAACTTAGTCAATACAACCCCTTATAAATAAGATATTGTTTTTTTCCTTATTAATTTATAGGAAGCCCAAAATAACTTATCTTCAGTCATTTTGGTCCAAAGTTGGACATACCTTAGTATAAATCAAAAAAAACTGATACAACTATGTTAAATAAGTTTATTTTTAAATTCAATAGTTTCTTGAAATTTTTTATAGATTTATAAATTATGATTATAAAATTGTAAGGAACCTTAAATTCTTATACCAGCATTTTTATTAAAATCAATAGAATAAAATACACATGAAAGCATTCCTTCATTTTAACATTAAGTTAATGATCAATACAAAGTATTTATATCAATTTATTGTTTATGAAAATATGTATGTTAACATAGTGTAAGATATTTACAAACACCTCAAGTGCAAAACCAACAAAAACTGATTATTAATTGTGTGACTAATTATAGTCTGTTACATGCATAAAACAGAATAAAATAAACAAGTGAAAAATAAGGAAAGAACTATAGCCAAACATGTACATTAATATATTAATAATTTTGTAAATTTATCATAAGCATTCATGAAAAAAAAAAAAAGATTTAACAAGGTTAATTAATTAGAAAGTAATTTCAAATTTATACACATGAATTTATTAAGCAACAAATCTCATATCAAAAATGTATTTACAAAAAAAAAAAAAAAAAAAATATATATATATATTAATTTTAAATTAATTGAATTGTTTCAAAGTGAAAAAAACTAAACATATTCAAACATGATTAATTCTTACCGTTTTTGCAGAATTGTTTTTATCTTGCGAGGAATTATTGCAAATCACAGTAACATCTTTTAATTTATTAATTGCAAATGATATTGGACTCGATTTATTTGGAGATAAATCTAGTACATCTCCTGCTGGTACTGCAGTTTTTACAATAACACTGTTATTTTCAGGTTCTTTCTTTTTGCAGCCATTAACTGCAGCAGTGGTAATAGTTGCTTGGTAAGGACATACATCATTAGTACTGATGGATACACAAGGATTATAAAATTTCTTTAAATTAGATGTTGCAGAAGTTGCTGGAGATGAAGTATGACTAGTAGATTGAATAGTTGTCCCGGAATTTAAATCAGACATTTTTGAAGGTTTTTGCTTATTCCACTTTTGCACTTTATTCATTGCAGAATTAGAAACTTTATGTTCAGATGCCATTTTAATAGCGCTTAGCAATTTGATTGGACTGTTCTGTAATGGTTGTTTTTTCGGAATTTTAGGCCTGTAGAAACATGTTTTGAATTAAATTATCATCATTACCATTAAATAACACTATTTTTTTTTATCATTTAATTAAAATGTTAATAATATAAGAAAAAGACATTTTGTTGAATGTACTTTTCAATACTTTGTTTTATGGGCTCTACCATATTTTCACATCTTTACACTAACTAAAAATGAAATAAATATTTTTGGAACATTAGAGAATAAATAAAATTGTAACTTCTAAACTAGTAAATTAATTCAAGATTTATATATATATATATATATATTAGTAAACGCATAATTAAAAAAATTTAAATACCAAAACAGTTTTAGTAGATAGAAATCATTAGCACATACTTAGTCGATGTGAATTTTAATTTTGAGAATTATCTAATCAGTCATCCATACTTCAAAATAAATAACACTATTACAACTGTTTATGGGTCAGACATTGATCTTCAGAAAATTTAAAGAAATACACAGATAGAATTCCTTTATTCGGGATCATATTCATGAAAATATTATAAAATACATTTATTAACAGAGAAGTAATAAAAGCTGTGTGAAATATATGCAAAGAAAATGGGCTTCTGAACATGTAAATTATCATAGTATTCATTACTTGGTAGATACATATTTTGATGTTTCATTAACTATACTGTAAGTAAAAAGTAAATATTATGATGTATTTTTTTTTTTTTATCTTCTTCAAAATAAGATTGTTTATAATCAGGGCTAGGATTAAAATATAATAATAAACAAAATATGTTTTTATAGAATCAAATATATACATAACCATGCAGTAAAATACTCAAAGAGGGTGATATTATTTATTTGAAAAAGTTCTGTAAAAAATGATTTAAATAAAAATTTGTTAAATTAATTTAAGACGATCACATATATTAATATTACTTTAAAAAGTACATCATTGATTAGAAACCAATTTCTATTAAGAGCATTAAATGGTTGCAACCAGCCATCTTTTCAGGTTACAATATAAGATATGTGCATAGTTATCACATTAATAACATTTTGTCAAAGATTCTCATAATAAACACATTTTTATTTTATTATTAAAGTTAAAATATTTATTCCACTACCAATCATACAAAACAAATTTATCATGAAATTGTAAATTTATGAACTAATATATAAAAAAAATCAACTGCTATAAAAAACGTTTATCCTAATACTCCATGTAATTGAAGCCTTAATAGTAATAAAAAAAAAAATAATAATAATAATTTGTAATATTCTATAAAAAACTTACTTTGAATCCTTTTCTTTAACTTTAAGCTCTTTTAAAATTACGGTACATTTCATCCATCCAGGAGGCCATAATGATTTAATACGAGTATTTATGAAATGACCAATAAATTCATCTATTGAGTGTGATCTTTTAATTTTGGTATAGGTAGTTGTTCGGATATTAATTATTTCTCGAACATAAGCTCTGAAAATATAAATAACTTTTAGAATTAATATTATTGATTATAATAATGAAAAGATAGAAACTTATAAAATATACTAGTCCTTATTGTAAAGTAAATATAATGATAGACTAGAAAATATTGTAATATAATATAAAATGAAGTAATATTAATCAAACAAAGAATTAATAATAAGTTATACAATTGGTCAAATTTATATTATATTAATTATTTTACTTTTTTAACTTCTGAATATGACATTTTTTTTGGGGGGGGGGAGGAATTACACATAAGATATCCAAAAAAAAAAAAAAAAAAATAGTCTTGATGAAAACTTTAAGAAGCAAACAATTTTAATTAATTAAAATACGATTCATTTTCAAACCATGATTAATTAAATATTTATATTAATGGAAGTAAAAAAATATTTATTTTTCTAGATATTAACAATTTAAACTCAAATTTATTGATAATAATTCAATCTATAATATATTATAAATTAGGCACTATATTATTAACACTAACTACTGGCTTAACAGAAATATTTTCACAACTAATTTATTCACATTTCATTTTTAATTTGTTGTAATTAAATTTAAATTGCTGAGTTTCATTAAATAATAAATAATAAATTATTAATACAAGATTAGGTTATACCTAAACTCTTCGTTCCAAGGAAATTTACGACGTGGCCGTTTTGGTCCAGGTTTTAATTTTAGTCCATCATTAGACGTTCCATTAACAGTCCTGAAACAAAGATAAAATAAATACAAAATAATTAAATATTTGAAATATTTTCATTTATAATATAAAATGTTAAATTTGAAAAAATTATAAAGATACGCATTTTTTTTCTGTACTTTAAAACCATATCACAGTACTACTCAAAGTAAAAGATTTGGGTGAATACATGTAGGCTTGAAAACGATATTTTTATAGATTTGTATCTAAAACTGTTTACTTGAGATATATGTTAATTCAATATAAATCAAATTAACAAAAAACACAAGTTTTCTGTTTGAAAGCATGATATTTAAAATAGCTGCTAAAATTTAAATAAATCAATATGAGATGTAAAATGTATTTTTAAATTATAGTTAAAATAGTTTTTGTTTAGTAACTAACAAATACTTTAAAAAAAGTAAATAAGAGTAATAATTTCACAATATATTTCATATTCAGTTATTTCATTCTATTTAATTTAACTATAAAAACGTGTTCATAAATTATAATTACATATTTATTTATTTAAATAATGAAGCTAAAATAAAATATATTTCTTTGCAAAACAAGACAAAAATTATTTTTTACTAAAGAAATAAAACACAAGTGGTTAAAAACTTTTTAATCTTTTTTTACAAATTAACTTATTTCATAATAATAGATACCTAATACTAATATTTAATGACATTAAAATGTATAATAAATAATAAGTACCTTTGACCTAAAATTTTTGAACACTCCAGATCATGTTGTTCAATAACTGATGGCATTACCTTTTTTATTGCATTCTCCAACCTAAACCATTTAAATTAAAATAAATGTTAAGTATTAACAGAAGTAATAAATTTAACAAAAAGACACTCAAATTAATAACTTTATTTACCTTTCAATTGGTTCAGTAATTTTTGCTTCTTCAATATCAACCAACTTATTAACTTGTTTAACAAGTTTTTCTTTGTCACAATTCATATGTTCTGCTAATGTAGCATAAATAGGTTGTTCATTAAATGATATTACCTCTTTTTGATATTCAAGACTAAAACATATAAATACAAAAAAAAAAACTAATTATAATTTACATTATTTAACTAAGGAAGTTGAAGTCCCTTGAAACCATGCAACTAATTCCACAAGGATTTGAAAGTTAACTTTCTATTTAATAGTAAGTAGTATCTATATACATAATGAATAACTTAGACAAATGACATTTCATTGTAATGAACAAAAAATCCCAATTATATATATAAAACATATTAAAATCAAGTCCTATTAATCAACAGAAATAACTCTTAAAAGATTTAACTAATTTAAACACTTGAATAGTTAAAAACTGAAAATGACAAACTTACTATGTGAAATATGAAAATTAAAAACATTGTTATACAATTATTGTTATTCATCAGTCTTTATACACTTAAGATTTAAATAATAATTTTACATTTTTATATAGTTTTCATAAGAATCACAACTTTGTTAAACAATTATACAATTCTTTAAAAACCAAGGACTCGTCCACTTTTTGAGAAATAATTTAGTAGTTATTTATATACAATTTTATAGTTTAATAATATGAAGTAAGAAAGTTGGAAAAAATATCAATATTTTTCAATAAAATGTATAGCTAAAATCATTAAAGCTTAAGTGAGTTGTCACACACACAATAACTTATAAGAAAATAAGTTGAAATTTAACATAACTTATCTACAAATAAAAAGTAATATTGATTTCTCAACACTTTAATTATTAAATGTAGTGCACATTTTAAATCTTAATATAATAATTTATATTTTACCTTAATAGATATACATTTATTTGTTCTGAAAATATGTTTAAATTATTTTGGGTTGCTTTTTGAGCTTCAGTCTTAATAGATTCAATAATTTCTATTATTATATCAGGAAACTTTTCTGCTTTATTATGAACACCATTGGATACTGGCATATCAATTTCGGATTGGTTAATCTTAATTGAATTTCTTACGTTCTGAGTGATCTTAACATCATTCTCTGGACTTGCTAAATTGACAAAATTTTAATTATTTAATTGTTAATTTAATATACCTTATTACTTACAAATAATATTAATTAATATCTACTTACATAATAAAGTTGAAGGCTTTGAACAAGCTGCATTTATCACAGATTCAATCGTATCACTAATAGAACTAACATTATTTTCTGTTGCAGGTGTGTTTTCAGAAGATATGGATTGATTATCTTTCGAACAGCCTAAATAATATTAATAAAATAAATAATATAAGTAATGTTTTTAATATGTATATTAGTATTCCCACATAAATACAATCATAAAATAACTTTTAATTTAATAATAAAAATTGAGCCTCAATAGATAATTAATTAAAAGACACATGAGAAAGCATGTTATTGAGTTTATGTCTCAGTGAACAATAAAAAAACACTAATTAAAATTATATTCATAAATTTCAAAAATCCATATTACTTGGCTTGCACTCAGGTATTTGAACTCTCTTTTCTTGTATTAATGATTTAACTGTACTAATTTTCTTCTTCTTAGCAGGAATAATGGAATTGGCACTATCCGAGTCAATTGACTGCCTTCTTTTAACTTTTCCATTAACCGGAAATACTGATTTACCAATCGATTTTGAAGATTCCTTTCCTTCGTCGGAACATGAAGATGAATCATGGGATGTTTCAGAAGTCTAAAAAAAAAATTTTACATACAAAATGTTTTCAATAAAATAAAAATAATTTAATAAACAATTGTTTTGAATACCTTTGTTTCTATAAGTGAATTTTTTTCTGAATTATTCGAAACAGAAAAAGTTGGCAATTTTTCATCACTATCTTCTAATACAGAGTTTATAAATTGCTAAAAATACATAACTTATTTAGTATTTATAATCATTACATTGATAAATAATGTTTCTATTTTAAAATTAAAATAATTATATTCATGGAAAATATGAAAATATTAAGTAGTTTTATACGGCTATCTTCAAAACCAAATAAATGATTTACCTTGCGAGATTGACTAGATTTTATTTCTTCAGAATCTTCAGATAATAGAGAAACATCCTTGAATTCTAAAGAACCGGCATTTACATAATAACCACCATGTTTAGTTTCAACTTCATTAGGCATAACTTCATCAAACTAAAATTACATTATATAAATATTAAAATTAATATATTAAAAATATGTTATTTACATGAAAATCGTACACAAAAATAAAAAAAACATTTATGAACATGTTTAAAAATAACTAATTCAAAAAAAATATATATACATATTTTCTTTAATTGAGTAATATTTTCAATAAATTTGCAAATCTTAAAACATGAAAAATTGTTTGAATTTATAGCCATTTTTTTAGGGATTCAAGAAGCAAGTAAAATGTATCACTAATTAATAAAAATGATTTTTCGAATAAACTTTTTCAAATCTACTTAACTTTCAAATTATTCAGCAGATTTGAAAACAATTAAAACAACTGATTTTATTTTCTATTTACCACTTTAAAACAAGAAAACAATTTCTAATAAGTATCTAATCAAAAAAATAATTATATGTATCAATGAATTATTTATCTTAAAACTAAATGACAAATAATTAACAAGCATATTTAATTAATTAGTTGTAATAAATAAAACTGGTATAACATATATCCAGTTATATATACATATAACTGGTATTAATATTAATAAAAATAAAATATAAAAGTACTAACAATTTCAGTATTATCAATGAATGAATCATTTTCATCATAACCGGCAGCAAGTTCAGAATAATTATAAAATGCAGTTTTTTTCTTTTTCTTTTTCTTAACACCACTGGATCCCTAAAAAAAATATTACATATATTATGATTTTTAATACACCAAGATTACCTATCTTGTATTACTCATTAAAATTATAATATCAAATTGGTAACTTATAATTACGTCCTTCTAAAAAATTTCAAAGCATTATAATAATATATTATTATACTAAGTTTTATTTTGCTAATTTTTATCAGTTTTATTTTATTTTTATTTATTTTGAAATATTTGGATTTAACTATTTTGTAAAGTGGAAAATTCTCAACAAGCTGACAACATATATTTGAATAGTTAATAAAAAGTTTTAGTATGGCAAGTAAATTATAATCATTAATAGATTAACACAGGCAACCTCAATTTTAACAAAAAATCTTTGGCTGGTATTGAAATCATAACTTATTTTTAATATTATTTTATACTAAATTATCTAGATAGTTTGGATAATAATAGTTAAAACATCAAATATAGTTGGCTCTAGACACAATTTAATGATTTTTATTATTTAAGACTTAAAATAATAATTATTAAAATATTACTAATAATCTAAGTATTTTATAATAATTCTAACACTATACATACTTATATCTACTAGTATTTTAGATTTTTATCAAAATTTTGTTTGTCAATTTTTATACATAAACACTTTAAACATCAGACTATGAAAAAATTGATTATTTATAATGATTAAAAAATGATGATATTTATCAATCAATAAATAAAATTGTATTTAATTAATTATTTGATCATATTAAAAACTTACAAATTTTTGTTCATAATGATCAGCCAATTGCTTTAATGATTCGTCATTCTCTTCAAATGAGTTGAATTGGTGATCTCTTTTTCGGCGTTTTTTCTAAAAAAAAATAATAATACTATGATTAAATTGAGGAATAACTATGTTGAGGCTTTTTCACAGTGTAAAAATTAAAATACCTATTAATTTTTTATTTTTAAATAAAAAAACGAGCTCTTTTAAATGCATTATATATATATATATAAATATATATATATATATATATATATATATATATATATACACATATAAATGAAAAAATTTATACCATTAAAAATATAAACATTACACTTATTTAAAATTATTTTTTTAATGTAAAATTTTTGAAAATTATATTTCATAAATATTATAGATAATCTAAAACCAGAATATTAGTATAAAAATGCACTTACATATAAGTCATTCTAATGAGATTTTAAACAAATTCAAATAAAACAAATATATCTATCAACTTTTAAATCAGTGTCCTCATCAACTGGGGCAATAACAACATTTTGAGAGCGGGAGAAGGAAACTGTAGGCCTGTTAACTTGATTTAGCAGTAGGGGGTAGTGAGTTTGTTTTGGGCAAGGGATGACAAGAGGGTTCAGTTCAAGGTTCAGTACTATAACAGATTTAATTACAAAAAAGATAAAGCGACTAGAGTTTGTGAAAATTGGAGACATGTGGCTTATTTTAAAAAATATCACAAAACTGACTAAATACTGCCAAGAACAAAGATCTCACTGAAGTTATTTTTTTATTTATCCATCAAAAATCACTCTATTAAATACAAACCTACAAATATTGAAACAAAAAAAGAACTAAGTATAATACGAGGTATAATACCTATTATTTAAACATTAAATGTTTAATCAAATGTTGAAATTTTCCAAAAATGTAGTTTAACTACTTTTTATTACTAAACATACAAAAATAAATGAAAACATACGTCATTTCAATTTTGTTTTAATTTTATAATTCATAGCTCCCTTTCTATCTTTCTTTCCATGCCCTTAATTAAAAGATTCTCACTTAGTAGGAGACATTAAAAATTTAAATTCCTAAAGAGAATGGTAACTGTAAAAAAGTTGAAAAACACTGTTTTAACAAAAATTTAGAATCTAAAATTTAACCTTAATCCCACAAGCCACAGTCAATAATGAGCATCTTTAAATTTTTTAAATTTGATAATGGGTCAAATTTCCTAATGTTTATAGTAATTGATGAGTAAATTAATATCATTGTTCTAATTTAAATCTAATAGGTACATTACAGTAGATAATAATTTGATAATAACTGTTATTTATTGAAAGTGTGGTCACACTGAATGATACTGGAAATTATACACATACTATATTATGAAAACATAATTGAATACAACCCTGGTACTAGATAGTTAAACTATTTTAAAAATTATGTAAATAATAAATATTAAATTGATAAAAAGAAGTGAAATACTCATTTTATTTTCCTACAATAAAGACATTTATTTTACAAAATTATAAAATATAATTATATAATAATTAGTCATCTACATTGTTTTATTTGAAAAAAATATTTAGGTACCAAATACACAAACCTATACCAAAACCTAAACCTTAAATTTATTATTATTTACATCTAAATTATATTATGGGTCTTACTTATTTTCTACTTCAATATTATTTTGTTTTCAAAAATCTACTTACCAAACATTCATATAAGATACATATGTAATATACAATCATAAAAGAAAAGGTAAGAAATATTTATATTTAAGAAGGTAAAATTAAAATCATTTAAATGTTTTTGAATTTGACAAAATTTAAATACCTATTATATCAAAGTTTTTTGATAGACTAAACAAAATTATAAGCCTGTGGAAGTATGTCAAATATCTTGGGCAAGATATTTAATATATATATATATATTTTTAGAAATTTGTCGCTTTGCATTAAATAATTTAAGTAATATAGAAATAGGTAGGTATTTAACTACTAAAACTTGGCATTTAAAGTGGATTGATAATATTAAGTAAATAATAAATAATAAGGGTTCTTTTGACTAATTTTTAAATCTCAATATTTCTATTTTTTATAAGGTATACCTATTGAAATAAAATTATGTATTATTCTTGTACATAGGTACTAGCATTAAAAATGATTTTATAATATTTATTCAAAATGTTTCATTTTTAGTTAACTAATAAAATCTAATTAAGTTAAAAAATAAATTAAAATTATTTGAACTCAACAAAATATCTATTATTTCTATTCGACAAGTGTAAGCAAAAACAGTATGATTTTTAATAATTTAGATTAGATACCTATGGTATTTTGATTAAGTTGCAGTTGTAGTTTAAAATTATCTTCAAAATTTTCTTGAGATAACAATTAATTGACTATTCTAACAATAATAAATAAAACACCAAGATCAATATATACATATATATATATATAACAATATTGATATTAGATTATTTTTGGTAATTAGGAATAACAATTTCACTTTTATTTATATATGTATTCAAAAAAAATTATTAATACTTAGTACCAATATTTAATTTGACAGAATATCTACCTAATATTTAAAGAAATCAAATTGATACTCGAGAAAATTAAAGAATTACAGTCAAAAATGGTATAGAAAAACAGATATACAGTGTATTTTAGACTGATTACTTTAATGATTTCAATGATAAAAGCAAAATAAAAGATATTTTGTTATAAATTCAATCATGTCAAACTGTCATAGAAATATCAGTAACAACTATGTAATATGAATAAACAAGTGACTAATATTTCTAATAAAATTTACAACTATAAAAGAAAACAAAAATACAGTAACACATGAATTTAAAACCCAAACATTTTTCAAACATATTAATGAATGAAAATCATAGTAATTAGGAATGAAAGAATAAATGATCTATTCTCAATAAAATTTAATAGTCACAACACTGGAGTCTGATTTCATGAACGTTTTCATATCAATCGGAAAGACGCGTCAGTTCTACTGTTATCATTCAAGAAAGTGAAACATAAATACAATAGCCAGCAAGCCTCCCAAAGTCCCGATTGATTCTTTTCACAGTGAATGTTGCATTTATTAATCTTGTGATAATGCAATTTGTGGTACACACACACACACACACTCGCGTAAACAACGTAATTGCATTACATGTTGTGTACGTGCATGTATATGTATGCACACAGACACAGACACAGACACACACACACACACACACACACACACACACACGTATGTGCATCATATAGCAAACATGTAACACCATTGGTATTACTTACATCTTCGAAAAGTAACTTTTGATAATTGATCACTGGATATCTGTTTTCATTGGGTTCGAACAGGTCTACTTTAAGCCGAATGGTGGGCGAATGCTGAGGATTGGACTTGGTTTCCGACTTTTTTTCAACAGTAAACGTATTTGACATTATAATCAGACAGACGGGTGCACAATAATAACAACATCGACGGTCGGCCAACGCTAGACGGACAGCACATGTTTCACGAACGCGCAAACCTACCATACATGATCGGCGACAATCACAAACTGAAACTGAGAATAGTGAATACGAACACAGCGAGACGGTATGAACCGTAACCAGTGACACCAAACGTCCGGCTTGATTATATATAAAAAAATAACCCGCGCTTTTGTACTATTTCAAATCAACGAGATAACGTTGAGTTACTCATAATATAGGATTATGTAGCGACGCAGCGTACTAAACTGTAATATTACTATAAATTACTATACGACTATAAATTATACACCGAATAAACTTCACGAATCATTGAAATGTATACTTTAACCTCCTAAGAAGTGCGATGCCTATTCGGCGGACGTATAACTAAAATAGCTGATTTGAAATATAGAAATATCGCTTTGACTGCGAACAATGCCACTTCTGTTTCATCTGACATTAGTTAATTACTCAACACGGCAGTCATGAATCAATGTTCCGTGAGCTTAAAAATCATACCTACGCTATTAAAAAAGAAACGTTTTGTGCGATTATAACATTTTTAAAAAAATTCAAATATTTTGCCCAAAGTACCTTTCCTGTGATCCTATGGACGTGCCGACGTGGAACATTTTCGACGGTAAAAAATTCAATAAAATTATCGATACTTTTTTTGGTAATAAAGTACCAACCCGTTGAATATGAGCATTACACTCAGTTACTTCGGGGAACCATCGCAATCCTGTGATTCCGTGCACATCATCAGTCCTTACCGTGATCGCAATACAAGTCACAACACACGATCGCAGAGGTACGATTATATCGTGCGCAAGATACTTTATCATCGGTATACTACATCCCTGGCTGTAGGTGATTGGCCGGACAACAGGCTGAATACAATATTACGAGGCCGTGCTACAATTATTATTGTACTGCCACACAATCAGATCACTTGGTAGGATTAAAAAAGAAATAATTTTTTTAAAGACTTCTTCATTTCACGAGGCGTACTGACAAGGTATTGAGGAATACTATCATTAAATGATAGTATTCCTCAATACCATAGACATGCATTACACGAGCAACACGTCGATAATGAAAACATTTTATTTCGCAAGAAATTATATTGTACAGCAGTGTAGCCAACTGTCAGATTTTAAATCTTAACTAATTTAACGAATTTTTTTAATTATCATATTATACCTAATATATTTGTTTTGTATTATTTTAGTAATTTTTTTAGTATACAATAGTACATTGCTATTTGCTGGTATATAGTTAGTAGAATGCAACCTGGAACCTGCTGCTACTTGTTTGGCTGCCAAGTAGTTAGTACTTAGTAGTAAGTACTGAGCACTGATAAATTATTTTCATTTTCACACGTACATATATGGTATAATTTTTCATATACAAATTCATTTTTAAAACATTCTTTATAAATTGTAATAAATAATAATATTTACCTTTATTTTATACCTTTAACGTATTTGTTCGTCTATAGAGCATTAGAGTGTTTCAAAGGTTTAATTTAATTGTCATGTATCAGTTGCAGATCGGTATAATCCTTTACTAAGCCTTCAATCAAAATACAATATGAAAATAGTTTTGCAATATACAAATACTATTTCCTAGCAAGAAACAGAAATAATTTTAGTAATATTTTTATAGTTAGTTGATATAACAAAATAAACATGATTAAATCCAAGAAGTCGACTAGAAGTAAGTGAATATTTTAATATTTTGAATCATTTAGATTAAAAGTGAAATGCTTAGTGTATCAATGGCTTTGCAATTCCTAGATTGAAACGAAATGTCAATTGACCTTTTCATTTTTTTTAAATATGTTCTTCAATTTTTGCTGAGGTTTTTGCTTTAAAAAACTATTAATTTAATAGAAAATAAAACTAAATTAGATGAAATTTTCACTAACATTTTTGTAATATTCTTTTATCTAGCTATTATTTTATATTTATATTTTGATGGTTTAGCTTTACAAACTAGCATCAATGTTAAAATTTTTAAATACATTTTGTTCTAAAGAAAATAGGTAGTGTTTATTTTTAGCTATCAGATATAAGAAAACAATTATGATTTCTGTTTCTTAAATTTGATTTAACTATCAATTTTAATATAGGTTTAAACCATTTTTTTTTTAACTTAGTATGGAATTATTCCATTCTAAATTATAATACATTCAATATCACTGTGTGAAGTACATTTTTCGGTTTTCTTCTTCATAATTTTTCTAGATATGTACCGTCAATAATTTTAAATGTTCTCTAAAAATCTAGGAAAAACAAATTTTAATGTTATACATGTGTAGTTGATTTTTTTTTTAGAGTCACTTTTGGTAAAGCTAACTGTATTTAATCTCAAAGTCTAAACTCCTCGATAAAAATCTGTAGTATAGAGGCCTTTTTTTTATGTGTTACCTTGATAATAATTTTCCCAAAAGCATCTGTTATCTTATGAGGTATAACCATGTGAAATACTCTGAATGTCTTCTACTATTAACATTTAATTAACAGTTTCAACAATATTACAACTAAAATTATAAATGTAATAAAAAGTGTAATGTTATAAAACAATTATGTATTGTTTACCTACAATATCATACTCTTAGTATAATTACATATTTATAATATTTTATAAAAGTATTTCAATAGTAGGTAAAATTTGTGGTAGATATTAGAGGGGGAATCAGATATGTTAAAATGACATATATTTTCTATAAATTATTAATTTAATTATTTTTATTTCAGCACATCAAAAACTATTGAAGTTCAGCACAAGAACCAATCAAAATAAAGAAAATAAATTTAATGGTCATGAAAACTTACACACTATTCAGGCATCTATTAAAGATGTATCAGATAACGAACATTCTGATTCAAGTTTAGAATTATGTATTGTTAAAAAACCAAAATTTAAAAATAATTACAAACAAAAATCACATAACAATGTTAATTTTGGTTACATTGATTTAACTAATGAATCAGACAGTAAATTAAAAGACTTAAAAATGAAAAATGTAGAAGAAAATTCTTTAAAAGTTATGAACAGTAGTACATCAATTTATAATGTAAGTTCTAGCTCAAATGAAAGTTTTAAATCTATTTCAAATTCACTTTCTGATATTAATCCTGACCATAATGATTTTGAAAATGAACGTAATGATAAAATTTCTGTAAACAATGTTAATATCACTACTCCTGAAAACAATTGTATTACACCAAAAGAAAATCATATTAAAGTTCTTTCTGAATCTGCCAAAATTTTGGACCGTATTTATGGAAAAGAATGGCGAAAAATTGATGGTTTGATAAAGAATTCAAAGAAGATTTTGAGTGATGAATCTTTTGAAAATGACGATAAGTAAGTATTGAACAATGTTAAATCAAATTATTATATTAACAATACATTTTCCTCCGTGAATCACAGATTTGTTTTTTATTGTAAACGGGTTTCATTGTAAGAGCATTTCAGACATAAATTATATTTTATATCTACTTTTAACTTCCATTTAACCATCTTTTATGGTTTCATGTGAATTATTATACAATTATGTATTTTATTGAAATTCTAGTTGATAACATTATTAGCATAGTATTATTTTTATAAAAATTCTATTCATTTCTCTTATTAATAGAAAGAAAAAAATCAGTATTAGTGACCTCCAAAATCACTTAATTTATGTCTAAATGCATTTCTTACTACTTTTGCTATTAGATTGGACTTAATACAATTAGTTGTAACACTTATTATTACCAGAATATTTCTGTTGATTTCATAAAATGTCAAATTTCTTTATTTTTTTAATTACCTTAAATCTGCTAATTTCAATATCTTACACAAATACAGATATTTATAGGTACCTCTTTTAAATTATTAAAAAAATATTTTTATGGTTAAATTTATTTTAGATTGTGTGGTGACAGAGAATTGAATAAAAGTTCCAATGATAGTGAAAACTGTAAGTAATTAGTTCTTATTTATCTAGTTTTTAATCACTAATTTTAATTTAATTTTTAGCTTTCTCTTATGGAGTTTTATCAAAAAATAAAAAATATCTTGAAGAGAGTTTTCAAAATGAAGTAAATGATACTTCACTAATATTAGAGTGAGTTAAAACTATATGTATTGCAGGTGTTGTATATCATATTATTTTTTTAACCTTTTAAATAAAAGCTTTTTTTCTTTTTATTCATTTAAAAGTTTGCATTAATTCAAAAGTGTATTGAAAAAATCTTACAATTCCAGAAATTTAAACAATTTTTTTGTACAGTGTCACAAGTTTTCCCAGCGTGAAATTACACCATGAATTTTTTTTTTTTATAAATTCTAACTTGTGTCGTATACTGTAAAAGTTATATTATGCAATATCTACAATGTATAAAATATTGAACATAACATGTATGAGTACATTGTGATATTAAGTTTATTAACTGAAAGTAGTTTAAAATAATACCATTAAGCACTTTACAACTAGATATTAAACACTAAAATAAAATGATAGATTTTCTTTGAGAATGTTTTTGAGAAGATTTAAATCAAACTAAATAACATTTAACTATGCCCTATTTGGAAAATATTTTAAGGAAATGAAAGACTTATGGCCAGTTCTAAGCTTGGAATTGTCAGTGGCAAGAATAAATTACGCGAAACATTTTGCTGTGGGAAAAATTCTGCAGGCTAATGTTGTAGAATCTTTTTATTAACTGATATTATAAATGATTTTTTTTCCACTTTTTTCTCACCAAATTCATTCCAACCTTTCCAAGAATATTGTATTGTAGGTCTAAGTAAACATGGTGCCATGACCATTAATACTTGTATAATATTTAATGGTAACACTATTAAATGGTTTCTTTATTATGCCTGTAAATTCCTAATTTACATATTTGTATTATGCATTGATGTTTAGATAGTATATCTCTGAACAAAAAGAAAAAATGTTTATTTATTATCAAATAAAAGTTTATTTTAAATCCTTATAAATTAGAAAACTAATAACTTTTAATTTATTAAGAATTTTCATGATTGTTTTTTATTTTAACTCCAAAGATAATTAAATTGGTTAAAATTATTTAAGTAGATTTATATTTTTCAAGTGATATTCTTAAAATGCCAAATGGCAATCCAATAAATAAAATTTACAGATCAATTTTAAAAGTCTGACTGTACAATAATTTGACATGTCCGGTAATTTTACCATTTTACCGCACTTTATTTTCATATTTTACTATTATGCACTGACATTGTAATATACTAACACAGTGGTGGCCAACTATGGCCCACGGTCATGTATTAACTGGCCCGCCAAAGTGTAGAATGAAATTGAAAAAAAAAATCACGATTATAGAGAATTTTATAATGAAATATAAATGAGACTTTCTTCTGCTCTTATTTCTTATTGTTGACAAAATAACGTAGATAATCTAACGAGAACATATGTCACAATGTTATCTTTACAATTAGAATTAATTGAACTTCAATCTAATAATTATTTAAAAACACAATTCAACAATTATTCAAATTCTGAAAATCTTGTAGAATTTTATTCAAAACTATCTAAAGATTTTCCAAACATTCAATAGTTTGCAGCCAAGATATCCTGCATATTCAGTTCCACATACATTTGTGAGCAAGTATTTTCAACTATGAAAATCAATAAAAATAAAACACGGTCTCGCATAGCAAATGAACACCTCCTTGCTGTTCTTCGGGTGAATTCGAGCAAGTTAGAACTTAACATTGATGTTCTATGTGAACAAAAACAAAATCAACTCTCACATTACATTAATTTCTATTGTAATAATTGTAAAAAAAATTATACATATAAAAATATTTTTATAAATTTTTTTTTTATTTATCATAATTTAGATTTAATTAGTAATTAGATTTATAACTGTGTGTTAAGATGTGCAATAAAATAACATCATTAAATATGTTCAAAAAACATGTGAAAAATATTTTATCAACTTAAAGCTTAAAAAAACAATTCTAAGTTTTTGGCCCGCCATTTTTATTTTTTCTTGGCCCTCGCTCAAAAAAGGTTGGCCACCACTGTACTAACATATAACAATACTCAAAACGAATATGTATTAAAAACTGGTTAAAATTACTCTTATTAAATAGTAAATGTATATTATATTAAATATATCATTAAGTATATAATGAGATCTAACATTTTGAAAATTATAATTAACAGTTATTGTTTATAGTGGTGTAATAATTAAGTAGATACTAAGTAAAACCTACAATTTTTCAGTAAAAACAATTATTTTTTTATAGATAAAATATATTCCTTATGGTCTAGATTTTTCAATAATCCAACTATGTTATGATCTCATCAAAATTACTTTTTTTGTGCTATGTGAATTATGAAAATTATTTTCTTATATATTATACTATTTATGTATTGAATTATTTAATATATATATATATTAGGGTGTTCCTTAGCTATAGATGATGAAAAAAAAATAACAACATTTTTTTGGGCTCACCCCCTAAAAACGTGTGCATGCATATTATAATGAATTAAGAAAAATTTTGAGGCAATCAAACAAGGTTAACCCGTGCCGAATTGTACCTAAAGTTTGAATTAATTCAGTTTTTGAATATTTATGAGAATTTTTTATATTTTTTTAAATATTTCGCAAACCGTTGAGTAAATCGAAATCATTTATATATTATGTTTTAAAGAGAACAAAATTGTCTATAAATTATGTCTGAACAATTTTTTAATAACGTCTACTGGTCATGAGGTATATTGACTCAAATGTATAAAAATACCGTATTCTCAAAATATTACTATTAAAACTATATACCTAAACATTAAATATATTATTATTAATGGTAAATATTCATCAGAGTTAATGTATTATGAAATATTTTTATTTATTGAAGTATATAATTAATGATTTAAATTAATATAATTTCTTAATGTTTCCTTTTTACAATTTGGATACATTTGTCTGTGTTCTTAAACACATTGTAGTACATATTGATTATGCTCTTCGTTGACTGTTAACGCTTCATTAAAGTCTGTCATTAATTTCACGCCCCTCTCAGCTGTATCATTGACTATTTTTAGAGATTTTATTAATTCTTTGCCATTAACAAAACTGATATGGTTATCTCACGATTTAGGATCGTATTGTAAAAAACTTGTAACGATACCAAAGCTCGTGAATAGGTTTAAGTTATTTTCTGAGATAAATTTATCAATATTCATTTCTGTAAAATAGAAAAATAATTTCAAAAATAAATTGTATTAGTTTGTATTATTATTTACTTTTTATTAATGTCATTATTTAAAATAATGTACTCACCATTAAATTTTTCATCTATCTGATATGGTTGCAGTGTAAGTCGTTTAGTCGAATTAATGGATGATTTTTTCTTAAGAGCTTCTACCATTAAATGTTTTGTTTCAAAAGGTATCGATTCGTCGAAAAACGATAGGGCAGCAGCTTCTTCAGATAAATACCACAAGTGATTACATATTTTTTTGATAGCGGCTGTAGAGATTTGACTATCAAATATTTCGTAGGATTTTAAAGATTTAATAAATTGTAAATTTAGGTTTGGAGCTTTTATTGGCAGTGTACAAGTAAACCACGTTTTGACATAAAATGTAGCGATGAAAATACAAACTTCCCCAATTGCTTTTTTCTCAGTGGCAGAAATATGATACTGATGCCTAAATATAAATATTTTCAAGCAATAGATTGCTCGAGCCATCCATCGAGCTTGATGCATTGCACCAGGTGGATGAATTTTAATTTTTTTTTCAAAATTTCCACCAATAAATATCAGTACCAATTCTAAAAACTCGTTGTAATCATTGCTAGAATATTTTATTTCTAATTGACTCCGTACAAAATTAAGAATATCTTCTCTTATATTTTCTATAGCACTACTACAATATTGATCTTCTAATCCACTTATAAAATTAGTAGAATAAATGTCAATCCATTTTTTTTGAAAATTTTTAAATAATGGAATAGATAGGCTCGTAGTTACTTGCGGTATTTTAGTTTCAAAAACACTTCTTAACACCAACTCGTATGTGGTGTCTGCGTGGGTGGTAGAGTAAATCTTTGTCTAATTTTTGTTCAATAGGAATACATGCTCCATTCAAATGGCCTGTATTATGAAGTAGTATCACAACATAAACCTTGCACAACATCTAATAAACCCCATTCATCTAAAGCATTATATACAGCGGTTGCTTGACCTCTGAAGTACTGGACTATTCGATTCGTACTAAATAAGTCACTAGACTTTTGTTGATGATTAAGATTAAACTTTATCTATTAAACGATAAACATACGATAGAATAAGTTATTTATAAAATTGTCAGTTAACTCTTAGATATCTAATGAATAATAATCATTATTTATAATATTTTTAATTTTAACAGTAAAAATTTTGAGAATACGGTATTTTTATACATTTAAGTCAATATATCTCATGAACAGTAGATGGTATTAAAAACGTGTTAAGAGATAATTTACCATTAATAATAATATATTTAATGTTTAGGTATATAGTTTTAATAGTAATATTTTGAGAATACGGTATTTTTATACATTTGAGTCAATATACCTCATGACCAGTAGACGTTATTAAAAAATTGTTCAGACATAATTTATAGACAATTTTGTTCTCTTTAAAACATAATATATAAATGATTTCGATTTACTCAACGGTTTGCGAAATATTTAAAAAAATATAAAAAATTCTCATAAATATTCAAATACAGAATTAATTCAAACTTTAGGTACAATTCGGCACGGGTTAATCTTGTTTGATTGCCCCAAAATTTTTCGTAATTCATTTTTATATGCATACACACATTTTTAGGGGGTGAGCCAAAAAAATATTTAAATTTGAAAATTAAGGAACACCCTAATATATATTTTTTTTTTTTTTACTTTAGAAATATCAGTTTATCTGACGATTTAAACAAAATAACTGATGATCAATTAGAAATTGGTTCTCTAAGTCCGCAAAAAACTTTAAAGTGAGTTATTACTTACTAAATAATACTAAAAAGTATAGTTTAAAAAAATATGTTTGAAAAAAAGGTATTTTGATACATTTATTTTAAAAAATGATTAAAGTTACTATGTACCTTTTTTTTTTTTTTTTTATAAGTATTAATATATTATCTATATATGTGTATTAGTTGATTTATGTTTTCATGAAAATAAATTAAAAATAATTATCACATTTTTAGAAATTTGATCCAGGGAAATTCATATGAATGCAATGATATAAAACAAACAAATAAATCCAAAACACTCAAGAAAGATAATAATACAAAAAAAAATAAAAAGAATACTACTTCCATTAATGAACAATCAAATGAACCTCATAAATTAGAAGCCAAGCTTTCTTTTTTGAGTTCCCTATCAAGTAACTATAGCCTTTTATTCTAACATCATATTTTTAATTTGAATGTACCATATATTTATATATATATATATATATATATATATATATATATATATATATATATATATATATATTCATATAGACACACACACACACACACACACACACACACACACACACACACACACACACACACACACACACACACACACACACATTGAATTTAGTTTTATTGGAGAAATCATATTCCTTTATTTTTAATAGATTATTGTGGTGAAAAAAAATTATCAAAAATCTTTTATTAGTAATTAGACAATAAAAATAAAGTTTTAAATAATTTTAATATTTAAGTAACTTGTAATTTTATTTGATAAACTGA
The DNA here is from genome assembly GCA_027580255.1 of Therioaphis trifolii. Lineage (NCBI taxonomy): Eukaryota > Metazoa > Arthropoda > Insecta > Hemiptera > Aphididae > Therioaphis > Therioaphis trifolii. The sequence continues at coordinate 15,830,195 of CM050409.1, read as the reverse complement.
TTTATAAGATAAATTGTATTTATTAAAATTAAATCCTACAAAGTAACTACCCATTTGAAATTCTTTAGAATATTGAAAAAGTTTTTAAATATCTGTGGCGACCATATCTGTGGGCATAAGCAACATTTTCAAAACTATTCAATAGAGATTAAAAACAAGTTTTTACTAATTATTTAACTTATTGAATATTTTTAATTTAAAAAAATGTCATTTAAAAAAAGATGGGTTTAATCTATTTTAAATGATCATACAACTCTATTTTTGATTAATTATTTATATCAATTGAAACTTGAGTATAATATGAACTTTTGGATTGTCACTGGCGATATATTCTGGTTTTAAAAGCATTTATTAAAAAAAATTTTATAAATACTATAAATAGTAGGTAGTATAAGTATAAATAAAGTTCCTATGGTACCATATAAAACTTCATTTATGTGTAAAAATACTGTATATTATATGTAATGAAATAAATTGCAGGTTTTACTGGATCTATGAAATGTGACCCTGAAGCTGAAAAGTATAAATTAAAGTTTAAAAAAAATAAAGACACCTTAGTATCAGTATTATTTCAATTATTTAATGAAGAAGTTTTTGATAATAAGGTGAATTAAATTGATAATTATTTATGTGGTACAAAATCATTACTATTCATTTTTACTTTCTATTAATATTATTTAATTTATGTAAAATTAAGTAATTATTTTAAATTTGATGTTCAAATTAATAGTCATGTATTATTTGATTTATAGCTTCCTGGAGACTTAAATTTCAAATGGAATGCACGATTACGATCCACTGCTGGTGCTTGCTTCAACAAACGTTCCGTCAAAATAAATGAAAATTTAGATTGTGTTAGAATATCCCGCATTGAGCTTTCTTCTAAAGTAAATTTTCAGTATATACTTTTTTTCTTTGAAAAGCAACTTAATTTGTATAGTGTTACCTATTTTTTCAAATCATGATTATGTATTGCTTATCACAGATTATTGATACAGCTGAAAGATTAAGAGATACATTAATTCATGAACTTTGTCATGCTGCTTGTTGGATATTTAATGGTATTTCTGAAGGACATGGGCCATCATGGAAAAGTTGGGCAAACAAAGCAATGGAAAAATTTCCTGAACTTCCAATTATAAAAAGATGTCATAGCTATGATGTACAAACCAAATTTACATATAAATGCAAACTATGTGGTTACAGGTAAATCAAATATTTCTAACTTTTTTAAGAATATTTTATATTAGTGATGGCCAACAATATCGATATTTCGATACAATATCGATATTGTGACTTATTTTCGATATCAATATCGAATTAAATGTTATCGATATAAACCAATACCCTAAATAAGTTTTTAGCTATTAGTGTATTACGGATTATCTATTTTATTATAACTATTAGATGCCAAGTGGTATTATAAATATTAAACTATATATATTTTTACGTTTTATTTTTATTGAAACAACTGTACTTTGTGCCAGTTGGTAGATAATTCCTATACATTCAATTTAGTTCCGATTATTCGTTTATAAATGTCGATATATTGAAAATATCAATATATTGCAATACAATATTAAAAAAAAAATAACAATATCGATATTGAAAATTATATCGTTGGGCATCACTATTATATATTGTTTACATTTTGTAAAATTTCAAATAATAATACTTGAATTTTTAATATATAATTTAATCGACCAATGTATTTATTTCAGTTTTGGACGTCATTCAAAATCATTAAATTTGGAGAAAAAAAGATGTGGATATTGCTATGGGGAATTTGAATTAATCACTAACAAAATTAATAAAAACCCAACTCCTAATAATTTCCCGGTTGTGTACACAGATCCACTGAAAGAATTGTATAAATTAAATGATGTGCAAGAAAAACCCAAACTTCCCAAGAAACCATCGAAATTCGCTTTATTTGTGAAAGAAAATTATGGTAGGGTAAAAAAAGAAAATCCTTTATCTAAACACGGCGAAATAATGAAATTACTTGGATCTCAATTTGCAACAGCCAAAATATTGACCCCTGATGAAGTATTTGATAAATTACTTGATAGTTAATTAAGTGTTTTGTATTTTATATTTGAAGATAATTAACTATATTTTTCACTAGAGACCAACAATTTTTATTGATATAATAAAAATAGTCAATTCGTTTTTTTTTTTTTTTTTTTTTTTTTTAACACTAAATATGTTCATACTAATATAAAATGACATTTATAGTTATAATAAGTTATACAATTAATGTATTTCATAAAATAGCAATTTGTTTTTTTAAATGAATTTATCAATTTGTACCATCTTTTTAAAATTGTATTTAAGAAACTTATCTTTTGTTATCTAAATCTATAACTAATAGTTTAAAAAATATATAATTATATATGTATATTTGTTTATTTATTCATTAGTAATCATTTGGCACTAGCATTTTAACTCTTGAATTATACTTGATATCATTTTTTTTTTATATAATAAAAAATTACTTTTATATGTATTATAACAAGTACATCTATTTATATCTATAAAATATTAATCCTTCATGTTTAAAAATACATTATAATCTTGTTAATGTTTAGGCATTCATAATGTTTTATACATCTTAAGATTTATTTATATTCTTGTAAAGTTTAAATTAAACTACAATAAAAATTTGGAGTTGACCACTTTATACATTTTAAGGTTCACCAAAATGAATTTGTTTAAGTTTGAAACTCAGTTTTTTTTCTGTAGCAAATAATAAAACTTACGATTCATAGGTCAAACCTATGTTATACCTTCTACCAATGTATGTAATTTTTACTGTAACCTACATATTACTGATGAATGTACGTTATTTGCTCCATTGAAAATCAGAAGAACTTTTAAAGTTAACTATTCATTAATTATAAAATGCTTCATTAAAAAAAAAAAACAACAAAGATTTTACTATGCAGAATTATCAATTCACATGATTACACAGAACATTGTATTTAATTTAAGACAAATACAAATTAAAAATATTTATTGGGATCTGTCTTAAATTGTTCACAGTGTTATAACATTTCATAATATTTAAAAAAAAAATCTTGAAATTATTTTAATTTACCAATAATTAAACGGTATTAAATAATTAGACTTTTCAATATAACCTACTTTAATAGCTTTAGAGATAAATGTTTTTAATCTTTGTACTGGACCAACACAAGTTGTTGGAGTAATTTCATCAATCTTTTTCATATAATTGGTGTCAATGTACTTCAACATTTTATCAAATTGTCGTCCATAAGCTTTCTTAAGATGATATCCAGTAATTAATAGTACTTCGTGTAAAAAAATAGCTGTGACATCTAATTGAGGAGCTAAATTCACAGTAGCTGAAATAAGCACCCAAGCTATTCCAATATCTAATGCTTTTCCACTCTTTGTTTCTGTTACTATGATTGCTGCAAATAATCGTATTATACCAGTCATTCTATTTAAAAATTTATCCTGTTTCTCAACAACTCCATTAGTATAACTATAACCTAGTGACTTATAATATTCCTCATCAGTTTGAGCATTTGTTTGTGCAAAATTATAAGGAATAAGACAAGGACATTTTTGTTTAAAAGTAGCATACAACATTAAACCGAAATCTGGATGTACTTGCCAAAGTTCTGTAACAATTGACGCAACTTCAAAAGCTGCCTTAATTTTAACATCTGCCACGTTTTCTCCATAATTTACTATTTTTTCGGCCAACGTATATTTACAAAATGTCAATGCACCAGGACTATTTGCAGATACTATAGAATTACCAGTTTTAACAGATTTAGATTTTAGTAATGCGTCGAGTTTGTTGAATTTATCTTCCATATGCCATGGTGTCATTGAAGAAATACAATTAACTGATAAATGTATTGGCTTGATTAATTCTCGCCTCAGAGATTTGAAATCATCAAGAAGAAAAGAAGAAAATGATTTTTTTATATCCTCCAAATAGTTTTGTAATGCTAAATGATTTTCTAGAAATTTGTTGTAATCGTCTTCAAAATTATAACATACACTGTCCTTAATTTCTTTAGAACTTTTATTATCAATACTAGAAGGAAAATCAGAGATATTACTCTTGTCATTAAATTTAAATGTAAAGATCTCAGGTGGTAAAATTACAGGATTTTCAACTGGTTTAAATGGAAAATTTTGAATTTCATTTTGTGTTTCTTTAGATTTATGGCATATTTTTAACTCGTATTTATTTTTCCTGATTTTTATATTATCTTTCAGTTCATTGTTATTATGAAGGTCAGCTTTTAACAAATCTTTTTCAAACTGTGTTTTTTGTGACACACTCAAAACCAACTCTTCATAAAAATTTTGAATATTTTGTAAAAGTTTATCAAGGTTCAATATACTACGATCATCAGCATTTTGAGAAACGTTTTTAAATTTATTTAATTCATCTTCAAAAAGCATATACCTATTCATTTGATTATTTAGAAACTGTGGCATCAATTGAAATTCATTAAATATTAATTTAATGTTGTTTAAAAAATGACATGTATTATTTAGAAGTAATGTAAATGTTAAACTCCTTTTTTTTTCATCAATTATGTTTTCCTCATGCAATCTAGTTAGGAATTGACCATCATAATTGTCAAGATTTTTTCTATAATTTTTATCAATAGCAAGTCTCTCACATAATAAATGTATTGATTCTTTATCTAATTTTTTTGTTATGTTTAATTGTGTTTGTTCTCTTCTTTTAATTTCCCAACTGTCAAATTTCATCTTTAATACATTTTGCACATGTTTTTTTCTCCTTGATTCAATTTCATTCATCGTAATTTTATAAAGTTCACTATAAAAATTGATTTCTTCATTGAATGGCTCATGAGATGATGCATTGCTTTCAACTTCCACAAAGTTATTTTGAATATTTTGTACAGGATTCATCATACTATATCTTTTCTTTTGGTTCAGATCATCCAAGTCCTATAATAAGTTTTAGATAAAGTATTATTTATAATAAAACATCATTAATTATGAAAGTTACCAATAAATACAATAATAATACTCAAAATTAAAAAAAAAAAAAATACTAAAAAGTAGAGAATTCGGTGGCCGATTCAAGTGATGTAATCAATTTTTAAATTAAATGAATTAAGTATTCATTAAAAATTAGTTGTTTTATAGATAAGTACATAATTGATAATATTAAGTTGAAATATGCCAATAAATATATGAATTCATGATGGGGTAGTACTAAACTAAACATTTTGTTTTTTTTATCTTTAATTACCTAATCAAAAATGTTTCCTAAAGCACTAAAGCAGAAAAATTCTTCTTAATAAAGATCTTTTTTTCATCACCTAAATATTTAACTGGAAAACATTTTTTAAATGGTCTAATATTTTATAATTGGCTCATATGGTTAACTTGATATACTGTACAGGCAGTAGTATAACTTTTGAATTTGGGCCCTGGGATCAAATGACTTTACTCCTAGGAACTTTAAGAACAAATAAGATATGAATTAGAAATTACAAGTAAAAATTAGAAATTATATAATAAATACCTACTTCTTAAATAGAAACCATTAAGTAGGTACCAATTATTTTATAACTTACCTAATATCCTAAAAGTGAACCATTTTTTAAGTTTAAATAAAAACATACTTAATATCAGGTCAACAGTTTAAGAAAAAAAAAAATTTGAAGTTTGACTAGGGAAATACATGTTTGAGGAATACTTCGACTTCTCCACTCAGCTATTTTTAAGTCTTCACACAAAACGTTTGTACATATTAGCATCGAGTGTGTCACTACTATATCGTTCTGTACTCGTTTCTAACGGTAGAGAAAAATGTCGAATATCATTAAGATTATCCAGAGATCAAGTCAAATGCAGCGGTCGCCGTTTAAAATCTAAAAGAAACTCAGTTAAACAATGCAGATCATTCTTCATCGAGCACCCGTCGCCGTCGCGATCTGGTAAACGGTTAAGTTCAAAACACGGTGGCACACGACGTCGCACCGCTCAGCCGAAGAGCGGAGAGGAAGTCGCACGAAATAGAATTTGAGGATCGATTTAATTATTCACATACCACCGATTTGGACGGCCGTCGTTGGTCCGTGTCGACACGTGAGGGCGCGGATAGGTCTTCACCGTTTTTAGCAGTTTTTAGTCGTTTTCGTACCGGCCGGGACTCGTCGCGGCTCGTCTACAGAGTCGCTGCCCGCACGTCGTCGATTCGGTCCGCCGTGAGGAAAAACCGAAGAAAAAAAAACTTTCGTCCGGACGCGTCCGAGGCACACTAAGTACTAACGGTGGTGAGGGCGTGCCGGTGACCGTTGTACACTGGTACCTACCGTCCTACACCCCGTCTATCGCCGCATAACCACAGAATAAATTAAATTAATTTATTCTGTGGCATAACCACGCGTGGAATATCCACGCTATCACTCGTTTACACTTTTCCAGGTCGCGTCGGCTGGCAGCCCGGGCGATCGTATACGCCGTCACCGATGTACTAACCGATGTACTCGCGACGTCGTTATAATCTTAATAATTGGCGACTATCGTATTGTCGCGCAACGACCTCTAAACGTGCAGTTCTCTCGACGTGAATAGTGAATATCAGAATATGGCTTATTCCCAGTGCTTGATTTGGAAAAAAATAGAAGGGGGACTCAGCGGATGTTTGATGACCGAGCGTCCAACACAAAATTAACAGTCACATTATCGTGGGGGGCAAAACCCTCCACACCCCCCTTCAGCCACCCATAATCCCCAAAAAAATTAATTTATTATACAAAAATATTTTAAAAGAAGAAACACTTGTTTATAAATTATTTTTTTTAAGACATTAAATGTTAAATTATTATTTAATTACTCTACAAAAAAAAAACAAAAACAAAAACTACATATTAAATAAGGTCCATAAATGTTCATTTATAAAGATCGTTTAGGACAGTTTACTTCATCTGAATTTCTTTTGCCACTTTTAATCCAGCTGTCAACGTAATGATCTGGTTTGAACAACTGAATGGGAGGTCCGATGTAGTTAAGGAAAACCAATGAAGATATATACCCTGTAGTCAAAGCATTTCTTTTTGATGTAACTATATATCGTTCATCGCACTGAATGATCTCTCTCATTCAGAGTAAGAAATAATTATACTTTTGCAATTGGAGATAAGACGAGTTATTACTTCATCCAAAGATAATATAATTTATATTACGCTTCGTAAAGATTCAATTCATAAAATGTACCAATGGCATAATTACAGATATGTATACTTATATTTATGTGGGCATTATACAATTTCTTAGCAATTTAACAATCAATTTTTTTTTCATTGTCGATTCAAATGTACAAATATTATGGCTATAGGTTATAGGGATATTTTGCATCAGAAAAACTGATGATTTACAAATTCTCTATAGTAAATGTTGCGTTCCCAGCGTTCTGTTTCAAATAAATAGAAGGGGTACGCTAAAAAAAATTTAAAAAGAAGGGGGACTCAGTTTCCCCACGCCTCCCAAATCAAGCAAATAATGATAATAAATCTATAAATAACCATGTCTTGATAAGCAGGTGATTTGGGTTGTGAAATGTACATGACGTAATTATAATTGGCGTAGATTTAAAACTATTGACTGATATTTACAAAATGGTATCATTCATTTTTGTAAATAAGCAAATATGCGATAAAAATATGTTTGGTCAAAAGCCGCCAGTTTGTAAGTGGCTGGTAAAATACGGATAATGAGGTGGTCCGAATTGATCCAATTTGGCTTTGTTTACGTCACGCACTCAAACCGCAACACAGAAACCCGACGGCCCAAAACTCATGAGATATATCTTAAAGAGTGCTCAAGCTCCCTTACATTCTTTTGATCTACATCGCTGGTGTATACAAGTTTTATTTTCACCAATTCATATTTAGTTGGTAATGGAAAATTTTGAGTGAGATGGGCGAGTACCAGTTAATTTTTACAAAGCACCCGTTGCTATATTTTATATAGCCGCCATAATCAAACTTCACAAGAGCGCACAGAGCGCCAACTTCTCCGGGGAGGACGAATTGTTGACCCTCGTTCCACCAATCCTTTTATTAGTATTTTACATAGTGACAAAATAATAAGATTTTTTCCATACCTACAAAATACCTTTGGAAGTATGTGTTTTGATCACGTCAGTGTAAACATAGAAAATAAACCAATATTCTATGTCTATCTCTATACAGTGCACAAGCGTTCTAAAATGATTTGAGCATGCAATGAAGGGAAGCAAAACGGGCGCTGACAATAATTTAGTTATTAATAAATTAAATACTTGTTTTACATTGTTAATTTTTGCTCTGAAGAAAATAATGCTTTGTCTAAATAAATAATAACTACATGATACTTGGGATATAAATCATTTTTATATAGTTTTAATTTATGGAACTTGTGTCAGGACATGACCAATAAATAATACAGCCAATAGTCAATAGAGGATTAGAGACATTTTTATGTAATTAATAGTAACAATTATCAATATTTATTTATCTCGATCAAATTAGAGATATTATTACTAAACTAATTTTAGTTTTAAATATTAATGCTGGCCCTGCTCGCCATTAAGGAAAAACCTCTTAAAAGTGAAACTACCAATACATAGCCATACAGGTACATATAGATATTATAGGTTAAAACAGAATAAAAGATTCATAGGTGTATGTAAACAAACACAAATGCAGATATATAATATATATTTATACATACTCATTCAATACACTCAATAGTAATAATAGATACTTACATTTTAATGACTTAATAGGTACATAGGAAGATTGAATATAACGCATAAAAATAAACGTTTCTAAATGACTTAGAATTTACACACGATATAAGAACATAATTCACGAAATATCGAGCGATCGCAGTTTATTCTCCCGATTTTAACGTATACGTTTAAAGGAGAATTCACAGGTAAAAAATTACGGTATACAAAGGTGTAAACTGTTGTGAAAAAAAAACGTACGGGAAGATAAATCACTTTACGACTCGGATAAAATTTTGAGGGCGTTTCAGGTTTTTTTTAAGTACATTTTTTAACCTTCCAAAAATACACGACAGTCGACAAAACGTCTCAATTGCATTTATCCTTAATGTCACCCCTCGTATTTCCACGAAAATAAATTATCACAACGTACGGCTGTAAGACGTGTGTATATTTTCCAGACATCACTACCGCAAAGACGTTGTAAAAAGCGAGCGCGCCCATAAACTCCTTCGCGGGTCCAACGGGAGAACCTACGGCTCGACAGTATTTTTTTCGACGGCCGGGAGAACAAATCGCGTCGCGTAAAAAGTGCCGTTTACGATTTCGAATTCGTTCCGCGGGGTTTAGCAGGGTGCACGGCAAACGGCCGGTTCAATAAACGCCGCTCGGCTAGCTCGGAACCAGACGAGTTACGTACTAGCCGGGTGGCCAAGACGAGAGCGATATACCTTTGGGCGCAGGGACGAGTTCCGGCGGAAGATCGTGGGTCGGCGGCGGCGGAAGATCGTGGGTCGGCGGCGGCGGAGGCAGATGGTCCGCGCAGGAGACGTGGACCCGCACCGCTTCGGCGGGAGGCTGTTGCGAAACGGACGGGGGTGGCGGCAAAATTGGCGCAGGGGCGACCTCTTTCTTGTCGCCGTCGCCGTCGCCACCGTCGCCGTCGACGACCCGAGCCGCGGTCGCGTCGGCAGCACACTTGTGGTTCTTCATGGTCTTGTAGAACGAGAACGTGCGGAAGCAGCCCGCGCACGTGTACCGCTTCTCGCCAGTGTGCGTGCGCACGTGCTCGGACAGGCCGTCGCGGCGCGCGAACGCCTTGGCACACAGGTGACACTGGTACGGTTTCTCGCCCGAGTGCGTGCGCGCGTGCTGCACCAGCTGGTACCGGGCGAGGAACGCCTTGTCGCACACCTCGCACACGTGGTCGCGCGTGGCGAAGTGGATCTTCTGGTGGTCGACCAGCCGCACCTTGATCTTGAACGTCTTGCCGCACACGTCGCACACGTACGGCTTGTCCGCGCTGTGCGTCTGCCGGTGTATGTATATGGAACTGTGGCTGGACCCGGTGTACCCGCACACGTTGCACCGGAACAGCGCCTCGCGGCGGTGCGTGCGCCGGTGCAACGTCAGGCCCAGCTTGGACGCGTACGCGTTGCCGCACATGTCGCACACGTACGGCTTCTCGCCGGTGTGCACGCGCACGTGCGACACCAGCGCCGCATTGCTGGCGGTCGTCAGGCCACAGTGCGGACATGCGAACACGCCGCTGTGCTTACGCATGTGCGTGCGCAGCGTGTGTTTGGACTTGCACCGGACGCGGCACACGTCGCACGCGAACGCCTTGTCCGCGTGGAACGCGTCCCGGTGCACGGCCAGCCGGCCGGCGGTCAGGAACAGCTTGCCGCACGTCGGGCAGCTGAACTCCTTGGCCATGTCGTCGTGCGCCACGCGATCGTGGCTGGACAGGTCGCAGAACCGCGTGTACGACACGTCGCAGAACTCGCACGCGTACGTCTTGGACTGGAACCGCCGGTAGTGCTCGCGGTACTTGGCCCGCTTGTCCTCCACCGTCTTCAGCTGCTTCACCTTCCGCTTGGTCGTGACCGCGCAGTCTTTTGGCGGCGACCGCCCGTCCTCCTGCTCCTGCTTTTTCGTCGCCCCCTCTGCCGGCTTCGCGTTCTCACCGTCGACGTCGGCCGCGGATTTCACGTCGCCCGTGGTCGACGTCTTTTTCTCGCGGCGTTCCTGTAATGCGTGATAGCACAATCGTGTAAAATTAACGCGTGATTAAAAAAGTTATGACGTGCCACGCCACGTCTAGACGGCGGACATGAAACGGCACGGGTACAAGAATGCGAACGATATTGAGAAAACAAACAGTTAGGTCAGGTTATTAAACCTACAGATTACACCTAGGGATAGGTACTCGATTTCGGCGATCGTTAAACTTGGCAATTCTATAACATCTATTATCGCGAGATCGGTTTATTGATAATCACAACCACGATTTGTCTATGGTAAAGTCAAAACAAGATAAATTCTATCCTTACACCACTACATTAAATATTAAAAATTACATATACGGGGTGTTTCACGAAGATCTGACATGTTGAATAACTTTTGTTCTATTCAATATTTTTAACTTTTTTTTTTTTTTAATGAATACTATAGCCTAGCGCTACAATAAAATTACATTAAATTTTTATTTTTATTTTTAAAACTCAAATTTAAAAATTTAAAATTTTAATTTAGAGTTTGAAAAAAAAATCAAAATAGCCATTTTGTAATCATGATTTTTAGAAAAATTTTGGTGTTTGAAATTTTTATAAAGGCTGATCCGTTAATTTTCTATGATTTTTGAAAGTTTAACAAAAAATCGAATTAAAATGCTTAATAGTTCAATTACGACTGATAATGACAGATAAACAATACATATTATTACATTTTTCATAAACTTTAAAAAATCATAGAAAATTAACGGATCAACCTTTATAAGAATTTCAAACACCAACATTTTTCTAAAAATCATGTTTACAAAATGGCTATTTTGGTTTTTTTTTCAAACTCTAAAATAAAATTTTAAATTTTGAAATTTGAGTTTTCAAAATAAAACAAAAAATTGTATGTAATTTTATTGTAGCGCTAGGCTATAAATATTCATTTAAAAAAAAAAAAAAATTAAAAATATTGAATAGAACAAAAGTTATTCAACATGTCAGATCTTCGTGAAACACCCTGTATATATATATGTATGTATCTAATGATTAAAATAGTTTTAATTAATATATGTTGTATTTATGCAAAATAATTTGGTATCAAAAAATAAAATGTTTACTGTTATAATGTTCATGACTCAGTTATATTTTAATCACATTTTGCATTTACTTTATGTACTTGGAGTACTTCTATGTGACTATGACAAGACATTGTGTTCTAGAATTTATAAATGATCAAATTTTAAACAAAAACTGTCAAATAAACATTATTTTTTACATTTATAGAGCTATAGAAGGGATGAAACCCAAATTCTAGACTCCGATAGCATCATAAACTCTGTTCTGCTGTGTAATGTATGGATCATTTAAAATCCACATTAAAATGATCCGAGGTCAACGAGATGTCAGGAAATAAATTACCAAATTCAACTCAGACTTCTTGTAAAATCAAAACTTAAACATAATTAATGTAATAATTCATTAAAAAATATAAAGTATTTTATATTTGTTTCAATATTAACTAATATGGTTTTTATTCAAAATAATTTTTATATAACAGACGCCAGTTTCCGAAATTCTGTGTCGATTCATATAGTAGATAACTGTATTATACATTTTAATTTTAAAGAAATAAATAAATAATTGTTAAGATTTATTTACAGTAATAGATGCTATGTGGTGTTCAGTTGTTGCATGTTCAGTGAGACTGTGCATATCAAGAAATCCCACTTGACAGAATGAACACATATGAGGCATTAGATCTTTTTTCAATGCATGGTTTCTGAGGTGACGATATAAACTAGTAGATCGGCTGAATTTACAAGTGCATAGGCCACAGCTAACTGTACAGTCTTTGATTTTATCCTGCGAGAGTAAAGTTTAATGAGAAATATACATTTATACATTGCTAATGTGTAAGTAATGTAACATTTAACGATTACTCATCAAAACTTTAATAAAACAAAAATAAGGTTACTTCATGGTTATACATTATGGTAAAAAAAAAGTAAGTCCAATTATTTTAAATGTATCTCAGTATTTGTGCATAGAATAATATTGCAATTTAATGTTAATACCGGTGATTGATTAGATCCATGAATATCTTGCTCTGCAATTAAATGATCTTGGTAGACTTTAAAACTGCAGTAACCTTTATTACATATCAGACAGTAATGTGGAGTGTTATTTTTTTCTGAATGATGAAATTCAATTAAATGGACATACAATGATTCTTTTTCAGTAAAATCTATGATAGAACACATTCCACATTCGTAACGTTTTTTCTTGGTCAACGTTTTAGTATTCGTCACCTCAAATACGTTTCCATCCTGTTTAGCAGCTCTAGGGTAGACTTCTCGAGCCTGAAATATAATACATTCATGTTGATTATAATAAAAAAACTGGCTGAAATTGCATTACTGTGGATGGAGTAGATTTTGGCGAATCATGATCAGAGTCTTGGTTGATTGATTCATTATTAAATGTACTATCATAATTATCATCTTGTTTATCTGTTTCTAAATTATCAAATTTCACTACTTTATCTACGGTTAGATTTAATTTTTTTTCTTCTAACTCTTTGAGGTATTCTTGAATATATTCATTTGAAGTTTTACATTTTTGTTTAAATTCTTCCCAATTTTCTATATGAGTTAAACAATCAACACACATATGGGTTGGTCCTGGATCACATTGACGTACCTATGATGACAAGACTTAGGGTATATTTCGTAAATTACAGAGTGAATAGTTGATAAAATAGGTACATACTTTTAACCCAACACACGACTCAATTCGATAAGGAAAATTAAAAGTGCAATCAAAAATAGGACGGAGTTCCGGTGTTTTGTGGAGACAGAGCCTGCAAAGTAGCTTAAAGTCTAGGTCAAATTTGCTCTTCATTTTAAGAGTACCTTAGTCAACACTACAATACGTTGAAAATTTCGGATATCATTTGTTGAAGGTATTAATAAATTTATTATATCAACTTAATTACATTTCACAGCTAGATTGGTACTCGACACATATGTTTTAAAAAATATTGTGATCAAAGGTAAAACTCAAAATCAATTTTCATCAATTATCATTTATCAATGGAGGTACAAACGATGTTTACTGTTTAGATCACGATCTCGGGATTTTGTTTACTTACCCAAATAAATGATAATACATTTTTTTAGTTGCCGCCACGATTATAGATAAATCTATAACCACGATTATTTCAAAGAGAATATTATCCTAATGGTCCAACGACTTTTATTTATTAACCATTACCACGGTAAGCAATAACGGTCCCGCGGGAAGGGATAAATTGTTGTGATAATTGATAACGGTTTTATGTAGTTATGATGACTACATTCGTATTTCGTGTAACTCACGTGTAGTACTTTTGTTTTTGAGTCAAGCGTTTAGTCGTTCTTTTTTTTATTCTGTTGGTTTTCATTACATTGGACCAATAATTGTTTCTAATTAACTGCATACGTTTTTAAATTTACAACATGGCTGAAGAGATATCCGATGACAAGGTGGATTTGATGACTAAACAGATAACTATCACAAAATTATTGGCTTCCAATGATCCTAAAATCAGAAGTGATGGTATTAAACAAATGAAACAATTGATTCAAAGCAATTCTGGAGATACTAATGACGGTTGGTTTAATTTATTTGGTCTGTTTGAAAATGATCATTTCATTTACGATGCTATTGAAATAATTATCTAATGCTTATTTACTACCAAACAATACATAAGTCATAATTTAACTTGTTTACAGAAATATATATTTAAAAAAATCATTGCATATTATCATTCTAGTTTATCTAAGGTTTTTTCATATATGGTTGAAAATTATACGTAGAAGAATGCAGGTTTATATAGTTCATTCATCGTAATTTAAACCTCTACAATTCAAAAACTTTAATAATTAAAATTTTTTGTCGGTCATAAAGTGGACATAAGTAATTTGTGGTATTTTACTCAAAAATATCTACATTAATTGAATTAATTTTTTATCCCTTGAGATTTGAGTTCTCAAGACTATTAACATATATATATATATATATATATATATATATATATATATATATATATATATACTGTGTGTTTCTGTCAAATGGTAACACGAAATATCTCTGTTCAGCGACCTCGGATTGAATTGGGGTTTTTTCGAGGAGTTGGGGAATACTAAAATACACATTTTGTGATCATTTTCAAATTTTTAATTATGTTATTTTGCGCATGCGCAATAAAACTTACATTTTTTTAAATAGCAACACCTATTTTTGACACCAGGTTACGAAAGAACTATTTTTTTTAAGCAACTTTGATAAACAAACTTTTTTCCTATCTCAAAAATTGACTGAATTACAGCAATCCTAAGTTTTTAATTTAAGTCATTTAAAAACTAGTTTATGCTGACCCACCAATTAATCTTCAGCATTTAAAACAAAAAATCACCAAAGCATGCTCAAAACTGGCCAAGGGACAAATAACGGCAACTCAAGACGAAGCTAAGCGCCGCTTACAATCACGTTTACTTAACAACGGGGAAAACTTCGAACAATTTATTAGGTGATTTGTATTATTTGTAATAATATGTTAAAAAAATTTTTAATTAAATTTAAACTTAATTATAAAAATAAAATGTTTAACTTTTTTAAATTACCTCTAAACGCATGCATTCCATTTATCTTGCTTCCAATTAAAAATAATAATAAAAACAGAGCATTGAAAAATTTAACAAAAATGTTTTTTGTTTAAACTTAGGATTGCTGTAATTCAGTCAATTTTTGAGATAGGAAAAAAGTTTGTTTATCAAAGTTGCTTTAAAAAAATAGTTCTATCGTAGAAAAAACCCAAATTCAATCCGAGGTCGCTGAACAGAGATATTTCGTGTTACCATTTGAGTGAAACACCCTGTATATATTATAACTACTTTTATAACTAATATATTATATAATTGATATTAAGCTTTTAACATTCTGTAGGTACTAATTTTTTTAACTAAGTTTCTAGTATTAAGTATATAATAGAACTTATATTGCGAATGAATATAAATGATAAATATCAACTAAAGTATACTTTTTAATTTACATCAATGTAATTTTTTTTTCTAGTATTGAAGTACCTACTTATCAAACAACCTATTTGAAAAAAAAATTTATATTCTTCCATTTAACTATTACTTTGTATCTATAAACTTAATTTATACCTACTAAATGGTGTTATTGTTTAACATTTATTTCTTTAATTTAAAACTTTCAGCATTGCAGTTAAATGATTACAAGATAATATGGAGAGGATTATTTTACTTTATGTGGATGTCTGATAAACCATTACCTCAAGTAAGATAAATTTATTAAATTGTTAAATTTAATATATATATTAAATCATTTAACATAAAATAACTACCTATTATTTTTAAATATTTCTTCTTGTTTATCATTTTATGTTTTTAATTTTTTTGATAGAGAAAAAAAATTAAAATTTTTTAATTTTAAAATAAATAGTGGAGTTTGTATACCTTTAACATATTTTTCAAATTTGTGCTTAAGATTTCCTTACTTTTTGATTAATTCATTTATTTCTAGAACCAATTTAAGTTGGGAAAAATTATTAAAGAACTACTCATTTTTCTCTAAATTTACATGATTTTTTTTTATTGTTGAATAACTATCTACATCCAACTAATTCATTGCATTGTTATTATTATAAAATACGTAACTAAACTATTATCTGACAGTTTAATATTAGAGATCAAAATTTCAAAAAATATTCTATTCATTATTTATTTAAAATTTAAAATTCAATTACCTTTTAAAATGCATTAGTCCAATTAAATTTTTAAATAAATAACTTAAAATTAAGAAATTAGATAAAATAATAAAAACATAATCTAAAAAAACAATTCAAACAGAAGGAAATATGCATTTTTAGTTTCACTGTAATATGAGTATGTACAGGTACTCTGAGTTATCAATTTGATATTATGTACCTAATACAGTTTTTAAATTTTACTTTAGGAAATGGCTACTGAAAAAATAAGTAACCTTTTTCATAGTTGTTCATCTCACCAAGGAAAAGTATTATTTTTGGAAGCATTTTTTCTCACCATTAAAGATGATTGGATGTCAATAAGTCAACATCGTATCGATAAATTTATGATGTTAGTGAGGCGTTGTTTGAGACAAGTTTTATTTACTTTTGTTAATTGTGACTGGGATTTACAATACATGGAAAAATTTAGTGAAGTTCTTTACAGAGCTCTTAAATCGTTTACACTTAGTCTAAGATCTCATTTACAAGAAATATTCTTGGAAGAACTTGCAAAAGTAGGCAACATTCTTTTAATTACACAAATATTTTCTAAATTTATTCTGCATTTTTAGGTTAGTAAAGGAAAAGTGCCATCTGAAGCTTTGGTTATTATTTTAGATGCATTTTTACATTATATTTCTGAACTTAACGATCATGCATTGATCAAAGAAGTGATACATAATGTATTCAGAAATCTTTTATCTCAATCACCCGATTTAGAAATGTTAGAAGCTAAGTATGAAGCTTGGCGAAAAGTGAGTTATAAAACTCTTAATTCATCTTAATTAAGTTAATCTAAAATCTAAGTTATAGAAAATAATTGTATTTATTTACTTTTTAGATGGGTAAACCAGGCAAATCATATAATGATTTGGAATTAGTAGAAGCTGAAATTGGAGATGATGATTCTAATCAACATGATGGTCCATTAGATCCTCGCGCTGGTAATGTAAGTGTTGAAATCCCTCGTATCAAGTTTAATCCCAAAGATGTATCAAAAATTTTAAATAAATATGTTACTGAAGTCGATTGTTCAAGAAAATGCTTAGTAGAGATTACTAAATTAATAAAATGGTATAATCGTTTGGGAGATGGTATATTGCCTTATAAGCCTAAAGAATTGAAATTAAATAGTGAAGTATTAAAGCGAAAGAAGAAAAAATATTTGTCTAAAATGGTGAAAGAAGGTGTAAAAAAATTAGAAATGGTCGATTCTAAGATTAAAAAAAGTGGCCGTGAAGTAATTGATAATCATAAAAGTCTAAAAAAACTAGAAAATATGGGTGAAATAATAGTAGAACATGGAAAAGTTGGAAAATCTATTTGGAAAGTAAGAAAGTTTGATGAAAGCAGTGCATTAAAAGAAAATTTGAACTTGAATGGGTCATGGACAGTATCAGATGAGACTAAAAACAATACTGTCACTGTTACTGATGATGAACCTCCACTTCTTGTACCTGCTGGGTTTAATGTTGAAGTTGCCGATACTTCAGAAAAAATATCAAGTCAAATTGAGAAGACATCTTTTTCAAGCTTAAAGTCTTTAATTGGTGATGTGTCTCCAAAAGAAAGTAATTTGAATAAATCTCGAAGTCCAAAATCAATGGTAAATGATGTACTCAAAAAGAATTCTGCTCAAAAATTAAAATCACCTTCTGTTAATAATGGTTCTCCTATGACTGCCAGTCCTAATTTGTCTGGTTCTACAAAAACTGAAAAGAGCATTGAATCTGGAATAGCAGAAACATGCAATTCGGTTTCTTCTTTACATAAAAATTCTACTCCTGGTAATAAAAATGAACGTAAGACAATGGTTAATCAAAAAAGCAGCGATAAAAGAAATAACTTCCAGAAACCTAGATCCTCAGTTACTCAGTCTAAAAGTCCGAAAATCGATGATAAATGTGATATAGCTAATGTAGAGCAAGATCTTAAAGAAGATTTATTTATGTCTAAAATTAAACGACGTTCTGAAAAAATGACCGATTTATCTTCAAGTTTAAATGAAAGTTGGAGTGTATGTACTGATGATAAACTCAATTCGAGTAAACGAAAAAGCCCCAAGTCAAATATGTTTGATGAATCTATTACAATCAAATCGAATGATGTAAATACTTCTCAAAACAATAGTTGGACAGTATCTACAGGTAATGATGTATCTGCATCTAAAAAAGTAAAAACAAGTAACGAGTCTAACAAAACAGAAAAACGTAGTTCGTTGACTTCATCTATAACACCAGATAAAGGTTCCAAAAGTCCTAAGAGTCCTAAAAGTCCAACACCTGAAAAACGAGTGTTGAGACGAAGAACAATAATATTACCTAAGAAAAAACCTGAAGGACAAGATGAGAGTACTCCTAAAAGAAAATCGAAAGTTAGTTCAGAAACAAAAGTAACACAAAAGCGTAGGAAAACCATTGCAGGAGAAGAAATAGGTTTGTTGAAACTTGAAGAAATTTCAAATAAAGCCCTTGAAAAAGTGGTAAGTTAAAAATGTCTGATAATATCACAATATTCCTGTTGTTAAAATCTAGTACAATTTATTATTTTTTCATTCTTTTAGAGAAGTGAAGGTTTTGATGATGACTTTAGCTCTCCGAGAAAAAGCTCTAGACTGTCAATTAAGACTGATTCTGCCAAGAAAAGAGTTGAATTTCAATTAAAAAATAATATTGCACAGGGTATTTCTTATTAAATGAGAACTGTGGATAACTTAAGTAAAATAATGTTGCTAATTATTTCAGAGTTTATGGAGTATACAACAACATTGGTGACGAATCCAGAAAATCCGCATGACGCTACCAAAAAACCTGTGCAAGGCGTATTAAAATCAACACCAGATACCAACCGCATTAATCCATTTTATAAATTCCAAGATCGTTCTGCAAAAAAAAATTCTAGAAAATCTATTATTTAATTTAAAATTGTAACAATAGTAATTGTTTTGACTCTAGTTATATTTTGACCGAATTTATGTAAATGATAAGGTATAATATTACTTGACTTAGAAAAATAATTATTGTTTTATCAAAACAAATTTTAATGTACAGATTTTCTATATTTTCCTTTGGCAATTAAATAATATCATATTATATCAATACACATTATTATTGCTTATAAACATTATGTGATGTTCATTATTTTTATTGTTTGAAATACTGAGAAACATTGATTATATTATGTGACGTTATCTTATAAATATAATACACCTTTTAAAATTATGATTATTACAAAAAAAGACCATGATAGGGGGGTGAAAAACATCAATGTTTGTCAAATTAAACATGGTTTATTGGTATAGATCATCATTCACTACAACATAATGGCTTTTGCATCTCTATGTTTGAAAAATTGACCTCAAGCCATTAATATCTTGTATAGATTATATTATTTCATACTTAGAAGTTATATGCATCGGAACCTTAGGCAGAAGACTTGAACATAAATATTGTTATTATGCCATGGTAATTAATTATGAGTATAAACATATTTTGGTATTCTGGATTTCATCAAATTATCTAAAGGTTAGATACAATAATAGTTAAATTTGATTGCTTTTCAGTAAACTTCATGTTCAAATACATTATCTGCATATAATATGTTAAAATTAATTCTATTATAATCTGTTCTTCGTTTGTACACATGAATAGTAACTAGACCTTAATATATTGCATTAGTGTTATGCAGTGATTTTTATGACTTAGCAAACAAAAAGTATTACTTAAAGATCGAAGACACCCAGTGAATGCTAAACATACAAAACCAATTGTTTAAAATGTAAGGCTCTATGAATTGTGGCTGTTTGAGTCCCCAAATTCCGGCGATGCTTTAATTTTAAGTACTAACTATAGAGTGAAGAGCATTAAAATACTTATAGTAATAGTTTCAAAAAATTGAAATGGAACTGGCTAGAAATAAAAATATGAAGTGAATAATGGTAAACAAATGTATGCGACACTTACAAAGTGACGCAGCTACTATAGTAATTCAACCTTGGAAATGCATGTGTTAAATTTGTGTAAGCAGTCCATAGCTGAAACTGTAGTATTAATATATAGTGATAATTTAGAATTTCTAGCAACATTAAGTACCTACTACATTACTAAAATCGATTTAGTGAAAGTGTTGTGCGCTTATAGCAAATTTTACCAGTTTTTCCTTACGCCTGAAGAAACTAATGAGAGGAGTGAAAACAAACTTAAAGCACCATCTACATGCAATTTTCTATCTAAAGAATAGCTCTATGAAACTTTTGCACATACTTTAGTGCACCAAAAAGAATCAACAGAAAAAATAAACATTGTAGAACCAAATCCTTCATTTCACTCAGAATCTAAAACTAAAAAAATAATATACTTATAAAATGTAAAAATTGACCTTAAAATAATCAAAGTAAATCAAAATTAACAGTAAAATGATTTTATTTTAACTAGCATGTTAAATGAAATAACTGGTGTACAAACGAGATGATTAATATACCTTGACTTAGCTGTCTAGCAACAATAAACATATTCAATTCAAGTACTTCAACTTGAAATACCTACATATTTAGACTAAGTTAAATCTTTGACATCTTATAAACTAGTATTAATAGTTGGTCGCCAACTATAGTTTTAGCTATAACTGTTACTAGTTTTATAGTTAGGACGTCTTGAATTGGTAGGGGCGTCGGTGTTTGTTATAAGCTCCATGGTAAAATAAATAAATAAATACAAATCTATACTAAAAAACATGAGATAAAAATAAAATGTACATGAGGTTATCTCAAAAACGTTTCAGAGGCATCTAAATTCTAAACTTCCAGATGGTATTTCTCACTGTATTCACATTATCACGAAATACTTAAAAGATCGATGTTATATTTTATTTAAAATGACGATTAATAAGAATAAGTTTATCATTTTAGTAAATTTCTGGAAAAGAAAATTGATAAGTCCAATAAATTATTATAACCTTTAAAAAACAATTTGGTACCTACCTACCTCCTATTAATACATAGGTACTTGCATTGTTCAATAGGTACCTATCACGATGTTTATTCTGAAAAATTATTTATAAATATCTTATATATGGCTTATAAAATATTTTACAGAGACAGAGCCGACTATTCATCCCATGCATACAGCCTAATGACTGCTACACCACTAATTATGCATGGATCAATGCAGTTATACATCTTATCTCTAATTATATATAGGTACACTCTTTAATGATTACATTTCATCATAAGACACAATAATTTGACCTCAAACTGGTATTATTGCATTATTTTTTTTTCCTATTATTTATCAAAAAAAAAAAAAAAAATTACAAATAGTTATCAATTTGAATATTTAAAATTATTAATTATTAATAATAAACTAACTAGAGACACTAGAGCGTAAATACTTAAATTATACATTGCCATAATTCACGTGAATATTAATGATTAGCATTAGTAGGTAAATCACTTCTCCAGCAGAGGAGAATAATCAATGATTCAAGTAAAAGTCATTTGTTAAAAATAGCGTAATTTTGTCAAGGTTGTTACGAATATTCGTAATATAATGATTATAGTGTATATTCTCGTCGGTTCATCATCATCTGTCGGTATGTGCTGACTTTTAAGTTTGAATATAGAACATAATTTGTTCCATATTAAAAGAATGCTTGTGAGGATACATTTTGTGTGCTCTAGTTCTTCGGTCTTTCAGTGATGAAATTAATTACTATTTATGTCAGGATCACGTGGTCTATTTTTGGATTCTAAATGGAGCCAAAGGATCTATTGGTTTTACAATGATGTTTATTTTTTATTTTGGAGATACTTTTTTGAGTAGAGAGTAACTTTCATCTAAAAGTTATGTTTAGTCTTTTGATTAGAAATGACATCTATATTGTACCTTAAAGAGGTCATTTTTCTGGTATTTTCAAAAGTTTTTCCAATATTTTGAGAAAAATTGAATAAAAGTGATCAAAGTTTATTCGAATTTTTTTGATTAAATCAATTTTAGTTATTTAGTGTATGTTGTGTAATGTTGCTAGAAATTTGAAAATGTCACCTAATATCAACAATACTCTAATATTCTTTATCATAATTGACAGCGGACAAAAGTTTCATATGACAATTTAACTGCTTTTAGGATAGAAATAAAACTTTGAAGATATCTCGTTTTTGAGCGTTTTTATTTCACTTAATTTTTAATTTTTCATATTAAAACCAGATTACCTGAACATTTAAAATCACCTAAAACCATATTCATGTACTTGTATGACAATACCTGATAAAAAAATCTTAAAAAATCGTTACTACGTAACAAGATTTTTTTTATAATAATTATCTATTTTGAGTGAGAATTCTTGATAAGCCATACATGCATAATATTTGGAAATTAAGTGAATTTATAGGTATACTGTTTTCGTTCTTATCTATCCTGAGAAATGAGATTCTAGATAAATCTAAATAACAATAAATTATGACAGTGTACCATTTGATTGTAAAATAACGAATAATTTCTGCATGTGTAGTTGATTACGCACACTCTCAATACCTACCTCATTTGTTTAGGTATGTGAAATTTCGTTGATGATTTTTTTTTTAATTTTATATAGAGTTACTCTAAGATCTTTACTGATGGACTCCTGAAATATCGAATTGAGCCATAGAGCCATAGAGGTACGTACAAAGTGCGTACCATAGAGGTATGTACTTCTTAATAACGGGAATTTTAATTATACCATAGATTTTTCTTATTTTTCTCATTTTACAGTGGATACATCAACTGTCCTAAATGCGTACCTATAGCAGATAAATTTACATTATTCGATGGTATTCCTATGTTTGTTGTGGTTCTATATTCTGTGTGAAAACTACAAATGGAACATAGATGTTTCACAGTATAAATCAATAGTTCCCTACTGGTGATCTACGATCTAGGTCTATGAATACAATAATACATTACATATATACTTGGTTCGATATATACGATTTTTGTATTTACGTCAATTTTTAACTTGAAAATAGTTTCTAACTTGGAAGTTAAAGAGTTGACAAATATAGTAAATGAGATTTTATTAAATACCTGTGTTAGTTTTTTTTACTAATTATCGTCATTTAGTTGGTATATTGTTTACATTTTATATTAGATCATATGCTATGGATGGTGTTGTAGCCTATATCACCTACGTTAACAACTTCAACACATGCGACAAGTCTCATTGTTGAAACGCGTAATCTGTGCACATTTATTGGCAAAGATGTGGTTTTAATATTCAATTAGTAAACATAATTATCGTAATAATTGAATTTGTTGAAAACGTATTACATAGTTGTAATTCACTATAGTTATTATAGTTAGACTCTAAATAAGTTACTCAGTACTTCAACTATAAGAGACAAGAGTAACAGGAGTAACTATATTTAAAAAAATACTTATCGATATTTATAATTTATATCATACAAATGATACTATATAAAATATTCAAAAAAAAAAAAAAAAAAAAAAAAAAAAAAAAATATATATATATTAATTGTAAATCCTATTTGTTAAGTTATATTTGTTTTAAATATTTAAATTTTAGTACCCTTAATTTATTTATATATTTAAATAATTAATACGTTATTGATAACGATTAAGTATTTTTTTATTGATTCATAAATAATATTGATTTCGTTAAAGTTCATCAGACAGTTTTACCCGACATTGAAATGTATCTTAGCAAAATGATGCATTCTCAATGTCATGGAAAAATCAATTATAAAATGGCTGCGATAATTATCGAACTTGCATTGATTTAAAGTATGGTTTTTCATCATTTTGCAGGAATTAAACATTGACTTGTCTTTACTAAATATACCTTTATAGTTTTAAAATATGAATAGTTTTCGATATTTTTTTGTTTTTAGTAAATTATTCGCATGATATCGGAATAAGTAACTCATGTTACTTAACCTGTTTATTTTGCTGACATCAACTAATACATCTATAAAAAAAATACTAATGTGTGCCTCGATTTTTCAATTAAAGTAGGTAATAATGATGTGTTTTCTGCATCTACGTTATCAACGAATAATTAATCTCGAGTCATAAATACAGGTAAAAGAATAATTTAAACGTTAAAACAGAAAATAGATATTAATATAAAAGAAAGATATTTTTATTTTTTATACTTAGATTATTAAAATTAAAAATTTGTAGCTGTGGTCGGAAGAAAACAATGATTAATATCGGAACAAATATCAATAACTTTCAGTCGTCTCTATATAGTCCATCAGTCCTTAGACGACCAATAATATTGAAAAAATCAGTATTGTCAATGCTTGTTCAATCATCAGTTGAACTCACACTATCAATATTATTGACAATACTTTCATTAATACTGAATGGTTTTGTTCCTATTATATTTTCTCATCTTTGTATTTAAACAATTATCAGTGTATCTGTGTGGTTTTTATATATTTTTATAAAATAAAATGGTTTATATTCGATAATTTAAATGATTTGATAAAAATGGACGATCGTACAAAAGCTTGTTTAGCTATTGTAATAGCGCTTGGAGCTAACCGTCATCAGAGGAAACGCAAACCCTGGATGAAAGAATGGTTAAAGAAAAGACAGCAATGTTCTCGTCTTGTGATGTTGAAAAAAATCAGCTTAAGCAATGTCGAAGATTTCAAGAATTACTTTCGTATGAAGGTACATTTAATACATTTAAAAAAACTTTTAGATATGGTTGAACTATTTTTGAAACGGAAGGATGCAGATATGAGAGAAAGCATAACTGTTAAGGAAAGGTTAGCACTTTAGCAGTGACTCTAAGGTACTTAGCCAAAGAAAGAAATTTTGAAGATTTTAAATTTTCTGCAATCATGTTACCAGCAACTATACATAACTGTACACCTGCATGACTAGAAATAGACTGAGTATAGATATAAATATTGATGATCATCCTCATACGATCAATACTATTGACATTAATCAAGTACTGATAAAAAAAACAATAGTAAGTCCGGATTTCAATTAATACTTTAACAATACCGACTGTCAAAACGTCAATACCCACATAACACGATCGATATTATTGTCAATATTAAAAGTATTGTCAATATTATTAGTAATCTAAGGCCTGCTATAGAGTTTAAAACATCGTTGAATCACTCATTTAATTTTGGATTAATATGCGATAGTTTTGTGAATACGTATGTGTCTCAATGAGTCCACTGGTCACTAATAAATCTTCAAATTAACAGACCATAGTTCCGTCCATACTCCTTAGTACCTATATATGATCTATGTATTTTATTGTTTATTTCCATAGGTGTACCGGCATGGCATATAAATTGTAATTATAGTTGTATGTGCATATATGCGTCATGTGCACTGTATACAATGTATGTACGACGTATGTGTATGTCTATGTCTATGCCTACATCATATAATTACAAGACAATGTAAATAAATAAATACATACAGTAATAGAAAGTAGAATTAAGAAGACAGCCTGTGTGTGAGTCTTGCGCTTGTTCAATTTGCCATTCCGTCCAGTTTTTCTCAAGTCCCGCACCTTCGTTCACTCGGTCTGACCGTGACGCTGCCGAGGCCACACCGACTTACATGCCCGGCGACGTGACGTTTGTTTCGTTAAACACGTCGGCGTGGCTATCGATATTTCTCTCCTCAACCACCATCTATCAGTCCACAGACCTCAGTGCGCACATGACTATGTCTACGCGACCCTGCGACATATGCCGCAACTTGTACTACATATAGTCTTTGTGAAAAATAAAGTGCAGGACCATGCACATCGTACGTTCGTAAAAAACCAAGTTTTATACTTCTACATGGAGTGGACTACTACTGTTGACACGGACACGTGTTCCGTAGTCGTAACGTTTTGTCCAAATACTATATTGTAGACGTTACAGTTGTGGATACATATTATTATATCGTCTACGTCTATGCATAATGCGGTAAAGTGACCATATATTTTTTTATTCAAAACGGGACAAAAAAAAAATCATAATTATTTGTTACAAACAAATATTTTTAATTCAATAATATTACTAGCAAATTTCTGTGGTACTTATAATGTTTATAAAGGACAAACAAATTAAATTAACTTATTACACTTACTAGGTAATTAACTTATTATAAACAAAATGTTTTCGTGTAATAATTACAAAATTAAATACTTGTATATTTTTCTAAAAACGATATTTTGTCAAAGAACATTTATTTTCATTATTTTTTTTGTCTACTTTTTGAAAACGGGACATTTTAGCGGCCCGAAGATTTCCCAGGGGACAATGGGACAGAGATTAAAAAAACGGGACTGTCCCGTTCAAAACGGGACGTATGGTCACCTTAATAATGCCCCGGACAAGAAAATGTCGGTTTATTGATTAGTGAAAACTTGTCGATCAATCAAAGCGTATTATTAACTTGAGTTGTTCTGCACAATAATTGTTGTTCGCGGTATTTTTATGAAGGTTCATTAATCATTAGCTTGCGCTAATCACAAGATACATCTGCTATGGTACTAGTATGAACGCACAACAGATATGGACTATGATGTGATTTCTATGATGCCTTCCGATTATCGCCTGCAGGAGATGGAGTGCGAGACGTCGACCGGACTGCGGTTCTCTGTTCTATTCTACGTTCGTCGTGTACCAACACCGAATTATATTCTGTATCCTGGGAACTCGTCATGACATTACGTCGCAGTAGCCGTCATCAAATTATTTTTTCGGTTACGTTATAATATTTTGTTGCAGTGAATCAAAATATGCATAATAATATCAAAATAACCGCATATGATATGTATGCTATTGCACGAACTATTATAATACAGTATTTTTGTTAATATTGCCTTTGAGTCTTTTCCTACTGCTGCTCTCGTACGTTACGAATAATAACAATGTTTTGTATCTACTGCAACTGCGTTTGGTTATCCACCCGAAATTCAAACTCCACGCGAGTTAATATTACCTATATTTGTTTTTGTTTCAATTATAAACATTGTGAATTTCACTTACTATAATGTTATTTCATTGTGATATGTATGCTTATAATTACTTAATTATCGATTACCTAAACCTAAAGTAATTAGTCTTACGAGTTAAGAGGAATCTTAAAATGTACAAGGCCACCTATTGCAACTGACTTCTATTGACATTTGACATTCAATACTTATATTTCGCTGAATTCAAGTAGATCATTTGAAAATTCAATTGGATAATTTAATTAGAATATCATAGTATTCTACATACTATTTATGTAATTGATATTATTAAATTGTACTCATATACCTATGCCAGTAGGTATTTGTATTGAAGACGAGCGCATATGATTGAAAACAATGTTGACCAGTGGCGGTTTTCCCGGGGAGGCAAGGGAGGC
Source organism: Therioaphis trifolii (assembly GCA_027580255.1). NCBI lineage: Eukaryota > Metazoa > Arthropoda > Insecta > Hemiptera > Aphididae > Therioaphis > Therioaphis trifolii. Next base: position 15,802,256 of record CM050409.1, on the reverse strand, counting down.
ACCGCCTCCCTTGAAAATAAAATAGAAAAATTATTTTTTTCGTTTGATTAATAAAAATGTTTATTTTATTAAAAAAATCACTATTCTTTTCAATCTTAATATGGTACTTATTAATTTGAAAAATTTCAAATTTTTTGGAACAAAAAAAACATTTTTAACATACAAATTTGATTGTATCGTATAAAAATATGAATTAATAGAACGGCGGGCAATCCGCTATAATTATTATTCATGCACTCCCAATTATATTTTATTCCATGATTATATAATATTATATTATTATCTTGTTATTTTCGTACAGCAGTGGCGGCGGCGACCGAATCAGTCGCCTACCTAGGTGTTACAGTAGTCACGAAATTACACACACAAACACACGTAAAATCATTTGATTTGCGCATGCGCTTAGCTGGTCCGGAGGCGACAAAAATGTTCGCCGCCTTGTCGATGTTATCTATGATTCACCGATTATCAACGATGCACGTGCCGCGTGCACAGATATATATATATATATATATATATATATATATATATCGGTATTATATATATCAGCTGTGGCCGCGTGCGACACGCCTTATCACAAAACTGTTTATCATTTTACTACATACTTTATATACTTTGTTATAGTATCATTTACTTCTTTATAAATATTAAAAAATATTTTTAATCAGATTCTTTGTTATTAAATTTGTAGTTTGTACAATTAATTCAAATAACTGATGTCTTTTTAAACAGTCGAAGGGGGGGGGGGAAGACCACCACTTATCACTGGAGTTTATTTTGTTGCCTCCCCAGAAATATATGCTCAAGACCGCCACTGATGTTGACATAGGTACAGACTACAATAGTACAGTCTCAGTGTACCTGTAATATAGTACCTACTTACCAAAAATCTATTAGCTATATTCTATGAAGTCAGCACATTATTTTATATTTTCTCATATGATTTATTAAAACGTGCAAAGCACGTTTTTTTGCACATTACATAAATATGGGATTTTAAGCGTGTTATTGTAACTGACGAATTTCATTTTTTTTCAAATTATATGACATCAATGAGTCGGTTTCATATCGGATTAATAACAATGGGTGTTTGACCCACAACTCACCTTACAATATTCTTGATAACTACACGGTGTATTAATATTTGCTGTGCATTCAATTATTATGACTAATGAGTTATGAGTAATATAATATTATATAATATTGTTTTGCACTCATTTATCAACATCCGTTAAAATTATTATTAATAATTATTTTTCATTAAATATTCAGATAACAATAGATAGTTACTTTTTACATTTGAATATCTATTTAGTATTGTATTGATGTGGTTAGGTATACGCGTATTAAACTATTGTAATCGCGAAAATCGTTTAACACTTCGTTCATCGATATTAATAACGCCGTCGGCGTCAATATGTTATGCTATACCACTACGAGACGGCGATCTTCGAGTACATAGTACAACTGATTTTTATAAATTTATATTTTGTATTAATCCATACTTAAATATAATATATTTATCATTATAAATGTGTTCATGATAATTTAATCATTTTTTAATGTATGTATTATATAATACGTATTTATATGTGAATATAAATGATTTTATCAATACAAAGGTAGGTCAATTACACGTGTGAACCGTGAAATGCATTCAATTTAAACATAACCGGACGTAAAGTTTTAGTCCAACCATAACATCCATAACGCCCTTTAAATTAAAAATAATATTTTTTTTATCAATTAAATTTTCAATTTTTATGTAACTACATATAAATTAATTATCTACTTAAAAAAGTAACGATTCTATAAGTACAGGAATGAATTATAAGTACATCTGTATGGGTAGCTGTAATGACCAATATTTTAGGATTTAATTTTTTAAACATTGTCTATTGAAAAAGTTTAAAAAATGTTACTAGATCTAGAATCTAAATAGATACACAGTGGCTTAGTAATATATTTGATTAATGAAGGATTGTATTTATTTATCAATTTATTTTGAGAATTTTACAAACCATTTTTAAATGACTTAGAATTATCTTTTCCCGTTCACTTAATAGGTACTGTATGGAATATAGTAAAATACTATAAATGTAAATGTATATATATAAATATATATTTATATTATATGTATTATGTATGTCGTATGTTTACAAAGTAGGTATACAGTTAATTCAGAAAAATACTTTTAAACTTATTCTTCTATGTTTATTTAATCTATCATATACCTATGTAGATTACTGAATAGAGTTTAGACAAACTTTAAAAGTTATCCTTGTATTGAAAACTTTTAAACTCTGGCATAAATATTCTAACATAAAAAGTTAGTTTCAAAATTATTTACAGAATACGTAATTATTCATTATTATGATTAAATATAGGTATATCATCCCTATTCAAAGTTAGTTACTGTCTAAACTATACGGCTATATACGTACATAGGAATTTTGTGATGGAAGATTGTGTATTAGAATATGTAATTCAAAAGCAGCATAAATAGAACTTCACTTTCGGTATAGATTATTTTTGGAATTTTTTTTATTACGTCTTAGAAAAATTAGACAGCTGTAAACAATAAAATAATTACTATGTTCATAAATTGTTTGATTAAAAAAGGAAACGTTATTATATAATTTATGCATTTCAATTATTTTTGTAATAATTTTATTTTATTTTTAAAATAATATTTTAAATTTTACTAATCATTATTATGATAAAAAACACAAACACAACTATTTTATTTTAAACTTAATGACGATAACAATTATCAGTATCACCTCTCCATCCCACCAAAAATTAAAACAACATATTTTTTCATACATGTATGATCGGGACGCGAGTTTTCGCGATTCTAAAAATAGAAATGCAGATATGGCCTATAGAGTAAAAAATTTTGAGAACCTCGATCTAATATGATGAGTACCTATATACTTTTATACTTTATTTAAATAATTTGAATTAGATTACCGTGAAAACCGATTGATTTTATTTATAAATCAATCACAAATTATAGCCATGGACACTAGAATAAAGATGCTATTTTATGTCAAATAGTCGGAAAAAATGGTATGGTCATAAATATAGGTATTCACTAAATTATGTGTTACTTTATTTGATTATTTTTCCCTGAACATCTTATTAATTAGAGATCAACAATACTTCTAGCGACTAGCAATGTTATATGCAAATAAAAAACAAATAATTTTTTTTTACGTTTTTAGCCTCATATTTTATTCAATGTAGCATAGCGTAAGTAAAAACTTATTTCGTTAGGCAAGCAGTTCTATGTATAGGATATTGGAATAAGGGGTCAATGATTTGTTGTTTAATCCCCTTCACAATTCGAAATGGAAGTCATCCCAATAAGAACAAAATATAATTATAAATGTATAGTATATACAGATAGAAACATTGGTGTATTTTACATTAGTTTGGGTGTTAGATAGATAAATGTCAATTCGGTAGTTATTTTTGGATTAAATTAAAACATTGGAGTGTTGTATACTTGTATTGACTACCGATATTCTACATTACATTTTGTTAAAGGAAAATTCATGTCGAAGTTATGTTAGATCATCTAATATTTGTTTTGAAAATAAAATAAAATCTTGTAAGTGTATCAAGATTAAAATTAAGTTTTTGTAATGTAACAGTAAAATATTCATAATTTATTTTACTATTCACGGTAAGTCATTTTAACACCAAAGTTTTTTTTAACTAACTGCAGTAGATTTAGTTAAAACAACCACGCAGGTTTGTTAATTTACTTAGTTTCAGTTTGAAGAAATTAGGTGTTGAATGAACTCCGAAATCGTTGAAATCTACTATACCTTTAAAAGTAATTGTTTTGATTGCACAGCTAATGTGATATCAACACCAAGCTTGCCGTGGTCGAAAATTTACACACCATCTTAGTTATTTTAAGACCAACTCTTACTAATTTAACTAATTATTTCTATCTGTGCATAATTGGCAAGTAATTGCAAGTCCATTAACACAATTTTCAAGTCATCTACTGGTTAGTAACTTTGGTGTTGAAATGACTTACATATATATATATATATATATATATATATATATATATATATATATATATATATATATATATATATATATACACTGCACTTCTGTAATTTTGTTTTGTTTTTGACCTCTTTAACATTTGGCGGCCCTTTCGTATATTTTAAATACTGCCCTACAATGATTGTTTTTTATATGATGCGTTTTTTAGTTACAATTTTACGACATATTTCATCAATTTACTCCTGCAAAACGTTTATAGCTTTATAGGTCAGTTTACTCATGATAATGTTAATATGCAATTAGGTTAAACAATTAAGTATAGTTTATGCTCATCAAAATTCAATTCTAATGAATTATAAAAATAAGGTATTATTTTCTTTGTTTCAATTCTATTATTTATTTATTCGACATCGAGCCAATATTATTGACATAGGTACTATACTTAAAAACAACTTTTGAAATCGATTGAATAATAATTAGTTTTGAATTACAGAAGTATATGTATAATGAATTTTAGTTACTAAGCGGAATTGAGTTAACTAAATTAAATTACAATGACTAATTTCTTCATGAAAAACACTTTTTTGAACATGAATTGAAATAGTTTATAGGTTTTCTTGTCAAATGATTGGAAATCAAACTAAAATTGATCAATTATTTGATTTTTCCTAACATTTAACAATTTTACAAGAGAATTTTCTCGAGAATATAATATTACTATAATATTTAAATATTATAGATTAAAGTATACACTTTTAAGTTAATCAAGCTTAGCTCCGTTTATATTTACCAATAATTTTGATTTTTATATTTATATCATTAATAATTTGATTTCAGACAACAAAGCCACAGAAGTAGGTATATAAAATCAGGGAAATTTTCCTGAAATTAAGGTATTTTTCGTTTTTGTAAAAATTAATAATTTATATTATTTTTATGTAAAATTTGTCTGATATTGTTTCAAATTGAAATATTAATATATAATTTAACGCTGGAAGTTTTTTTAAATGTTAGAGATCAAATAAAATTACACTCACTTGCCTTGATTACATAACTAGTATTTCAAGTTCAAAGAAACAAAAGGACTAGTTTTGTGACTATTCATTAATTAAATAACAACATAATTTACTTTTTTCTGTTTCTCATTTATTCATTTTATAATTTTATTTCATTTAACAATATTTTATATTCTGAGTGAAGCGAAGGATCTTATGGTTTTACAATGATGTTTATTTTTTTTTCCTTTTTTTTTCTGCATGAAAGAAATAGGTACTTACTTTTAAGTCAGTATCCTTACTTTAACTTAAAAAAAAAGTTTCTTACATCATACAATACAGAAATAATAATTTCATTTAGTAATTTGTTCTTTTGTTTTAGGTCCAAAATTATGATGATAAAAATGAATTCAATAGCTTTAAATTAAGCATAGTGATATATCAATGTATTTATATGTAAATATGACATAGTATATAGGCATGATATCGTTATTGACATAATATTAAAATTTAATGATTATAGGTTCCTATTATATTTGATTATTTCGAGGTGTAAAACGAATTTTATTGTAGTAATACAATTATTCATTATTTGGTTATTAATTTAGTTAACATAAATAAAATAAATATAAAAAGTATGAATACATTTTTAAGTCAGTATTTACAACTCTGTAAAATAAATTGAATAAAATATAAAACAGAATAAAAAAACAAAACATGTGTGTGTGTGTGTGTGTGTGTGTGTGTGTGTGTGTGTGTGTGTGTGTGTGTGTGTGTGTGTGTGTTTGTGTATGTGTCTGTGTCTGTGTGTATTTACATAAGTGTAACTAGAGGGGATTCAGGGGACTTAACCTATAAGCTCTTTCCATCGACCATGTTTATTGTATCCATCAACCGTTAAAACTTGATGATTGATGTATTATAAATTATATTAGTTAGGTATATTAGGTACTTAATATATTTGAATTACTACTTTGATTTTTTTTTTTTTTACAACCCGAGGGTTGGTTTGCACTAAGAGAAGTTGTTACTAGGGAAGGAAGGGTTACTGTGCAGTGGTTTCCCGTGGCCTTCTGCACAGGGGAGATGGCGTTCGCTCTCTTTAGACAGTCGCCTGTCCAGAGAGAGAGAGAGCCGCCCGTGACCGAGGTTTGAACAGGCGACAGTGTGCGTCAGCAATGACTCCTATTTCAATAATTTTATATCGATACTACTTTGATAATTTTGAAATATCGTGTATAGTGAACACAGTTATCAACAATGCTTATTTTATATAAGTTCGTATTAAAGAATATATTACACCTTCAAGTTTTTTATAGATACTCCCCAACTAAGTAATCATTTAATAGAAATATAAGTATCATACTGATAATTTAGTAATCAACATTAAAATCATTCGTAAAATTGATTACGAGTTAATTAACTATATGAACATTCTTATGTACTTAATGATAATTATTGAGATATTCAATTTTTTTAATTTATTGAAAACATGACTTTACATAAAATATAAGTAAAGGAACGTTTAATAGGGATTTTTGTTTTAGAAGAATTTAGCCCCTTCCCCGAAAAAAATTAGTGGCTACACTCTGTATATATTATATAGTACAGTGATACTTCCATTTAATGAAATGTTTTTAGGAACTATTATGGAGATATTAACTATCATTGTATAATTATGTAATATTCTATTTAGCAAATTTCTCTAAAGTACAAGTTATTTTGGTCGCCCAAGAAACTTCGTAAAATGGAAGTTTTACTGTATTATACTCCTGAGTCCTGATGCTTTTAATAAATAATTCACAGGTATGTAATACATATTGATATATCAATTACATCTAGCTTGTGTTATTTTTAATTTTCCACATCGATAATTAATAATGCATAGCAAATTTTTACGTATGCAAAACAATATATAATATAATTATAATACACACACAAGTACACCTATCATATATAAGTATGTTAATAGTTAAAAATCTTACGAGTATGTTCATTATTAAAAATATGTTATTCAAGAAGGTATTTCTTATTAGTTATTACTTATAATCATTATATCTATTTTATCATGATTAATACACAAACAAATTATTATAAATTTTGATCGGTATTTTTCTATACTTAATGGAGTTTAGACTGAAAAGTATACATATTCCATATGCATTGCATTTAAGTGTTCTTTGGGCTGCTCGCATATATGATGTTGGTAATATCGTACACAGTATATGAAGTTCACATTAAATATCTTTGTAACTTCAAGAAATTCACTTCGCCGTAATGTTGTACACATTTTAACACATGATATTGTGTGTGAAAAACATAGTAAGGCGGGAGGGACGTGAATTAAGAAGTACTCAAAGTTTTCCAAATTATTTTTCTTTTCAAAAGACATACATTGTATATTATGAGCCATGGGGTAAATACTTGGCCATTTTTATTCTTTTTCAGAAAGTGCTTATACGTTTTGTAAACATAAAACTTTTCATATTGTTATTATTTTATTATTGACAACAATTGAATCACTCATGTGATTATTTGTTGTTGCTAAAAGAAAAAATGAAAAACGGTTATTTTATAGGTACACATTAAATTTGTGACTACCTATTCAAATTACCCGTGATAGACATAATAGCAGTAGTATATAAATAGGTGGAAAAATAAATGTGCCTTTCTATACGAGTCACGGTATTCTTTATTTAATGAAAAAAGCCGCAGCACGGACACGCTATGCCTCTTGACACAGAATTATATATTTTTAAACAATATTTTCTCTATTATACCTTAATATTTTATAGTTAAAGGTTAAAAAAAGAAAGAAGCCATAATAGTAACTGACATTATACTAAAAACAACATGAATATATTTTATTCGTTTAATCTAAGTAAATGTCAGGGTGAACTATTTTTCATACAGGTTATATTTGAACTGTTTGAGTAGTTTATATATGTATTTACATCATTTCAACGTTTTGAAAGTTTAAAATATGTATGAAACTTATGAGATCCAAAAGGCTCTGGTAACATGATCAAATCATTTATGTATAGTCGATTTAGATTAGACCAACAAGATACATCTAATCAGAGTAAAATATTAAAGGGTTCCTCTAAATTCCTTCTAAATATTACATAAGTAAATTAAAAAATAATTTTGGTTTAAAATGAAAACGATTCATGAATATTTGATGTGAATAATTTGTGTGTGCATATCTGTGTACGTATGTCTGCAGCTATCTGGATTTACGGAGACTACAAATGTTTTGAATAACCCCTCATAATATGAATACATTTAATAACACATTATTACTATGTATACTTACTGCCATACACACACATAATATCTTAACACACGTTTTAACACTGCAGTGTACCCGTGACGAGTGTTTTTTTTTGTGTTATATAAAACGGTAAATAAAAAATGTAAAAAACTCTACAACTGTTATCGCATTTTTGTGAAAATCTAAAAATTCTACCGACAATTCTATTTCATTTAAATTGTGGAGTTTTTTACATTTTTTATTTACCATTTTATATAAAAAAAAAAAAACACTCGTCACGGGTACACTGCAGTGTTAAAACGTGTGTTAAGATATTATGTGTGTGTATGATAGTAAGTAATAAAAATATTAAAATCTAATTGCCATTTGTCGGACGAGAAATAACGATAAAAACTAACCGATCATGGTCGTTGGCCACCGTTATCACAACTTTTCGACAAAATTAAGTTATTATTAACCAGAACTCTTTTATACGAGCTCTATCAAAACTTTCACGACTTACTATGCGATCTCGTATAAAAAAGGTAGACTTAAAAACAAATTTCCTGAAATTTCAGGGGAGGGGGGGCTTAAAGCCCCTTAGCCCTCCATAAATACGTCTCTGAGTATTAGTTATTATTCGAGTTATTTATACCGAGTGGTATTAGATCTGATAGTAATATCATCAATATTTATAAACATATCGATATTTATTTAATTATTTAGTTACATATTTTATTAGTTATATCAGGAAAGAGATTAAAGGCCTTCAGAAGAAAAAAATTTACCACATTTGTTCGTTTATTCAAACATTATAGACTATAGTACATTATTATTAAAATTAAAATTAATGTTTTTATGTAAACTTATACTAAAAGCAAGATGTAAGAATTGTTAACTACTCTCAGCAGCTAACAGTGGGTATAATTAATAAACACCTTTTAATAATTATATAAAACTCTTAAACACACTTTATTGTAATAATAATAATAATTAACGGTCTGGCCTCAGGACAACCCGATCGAGAACGCTCTCTGATGCAGGTCTCCAACCAACTGCCATACCGTACACTTATCTCTTACATATACATAAATCTGGGAGAGGTGGGAGGAAAAGACCCAACCATACCGAGCACCTCTTATGGAGTATTTAATACTCGGCCCCCCTGACAAACCTATGTCCTCATAGGACCTTACTTAATTTTTTTCTATAATTAACAAAAGGAATACAACATATACTATATAACTACATATGGTATAACAACCCAAAAAAAACAAATTAACAACATTATAAATCATAAATATAAACAACATGATTAATTAATAACTTTCATTCATAGTCATTCAACTTCTTCGGTTTCCTCCTTAGTCGGGTGGACTTCCTCACTCCGGCTTCTTCTCCTTGATCCTGTTCGGTGTTCGCAACATCTGCTTCCTCAGCAATCTGTTCCGGCTCTTCTTCTTCTGTAGTGTCCTCATTGTCATCAGAGGTCTCTACAAGCTTCCACGACTTCAACTGCGACACGTGTGCTGTCGTTGCATAGTGTCTTGCCCCATCTTCCGCCAGCTGCGAGACTCGATACACGTCATTTGGCAACACTTCTGTCACAACAAGAGGTCCACGGTATCGCTCCTGTAGTTTAGTGGACATGCCCGTAGCGACTGGTGCCCTGGTCATCACTACTACTTCCCCAACTACATATTGTGTTTGGTTGTGACGATGCTTGTCGTAGGCTGTCTTAACCTTTTCCTTTTGCTTCACTATCTCATTTCGCGCATCTTCCCACAGTTCAGAGGGACATAGCCATTCTTCAGCGGTAGTTGATAAGTCACGCAACCTACCTAACTCGAATCGTGGTCGGTATCCATGCAGTAATTCAAAAGGAGTATGTCTTGTCACTTTGGATTCGCTGTTGTTGATCTGACGTTGCACCCCTGACAACAACGTGTCCCACTGGTCTTCCTCTCCTGCTTTTGAAATCAACATGGCCAATATAACGCTGTTTATCCTCTCAACTTGACCATTTGCTTGAGGTCTTCTCGTAGAGTTCAATATGTGGGAGATACCATGAACCTCACAGAAGTTCTCAAACCGCTTGGACGTAAAACAAGTGCCCCTGTCAGTAATCAACTTCTTGGGCAACCCGTACCTGTTCACAAATCTGTCCATAGCATACAATACTCCTTCGGTACTAGTATCTGTCGCTGCAAACAAGGATACAAATTTAGTTAAGTTGTCCACTAACACCAATATGTACCTATTTCCTTCGGTGCTAGTTACAAAAGGTCCAATGTGGTCTCCATGGACTACTTCAAATGGTCTCCGTCCTGGTGGTATGGGATGTAAGACCCCTGGCTGCTTACCCCTCGGCTTCTTAGTCATCAGGCACTCCATACACATCCTTATGTGGTACCTCACGTATCTTCGGAGTCCCACAAACCAAAAGTCCTGTGTAATTTTACTAACGGTCTTGTCTACTGACAAGTGACCACCCAGGTCGTGAGCTGCTACCACAATACTTTTACGCATGCTCTTTGGCATCACAAAAAGTTGTTTTCCCTGGTACGTTCTATACAGTAACTTACCCCTGAGACTATATTCCTGTGCTATAGCTCGTTCGGCCTTCGTCCGGATGTTCTCTGGCTTTAGCATTATGGTCACTATGCGGCGCACCTCTTCATCGACTTGTTGTGCCATACGCACCTTGTCTTCCGTTCCTAACGTCATGCAAACGTCCAACCGTCCTGCTAACACTTCATCCAGCGTTTCACCTTCTTCATCTGAGATTGGGTCCCTCGACAGAGCATCTACATGTGCCATCTTTTTGCCCGGCCGATGGAATATATCAAAATTATATTCTTGAAGTACATCATACCACCTTGTAACTTGCGGCCGTGTAGCTTTATGCGTCCTTAAATAAACTAACGCCTGACAGTCTGTTATAATTGAAAACTTTATCCCTAGGAGAAAATGTCTCCATTTGTCGACTGCCCAAACCATGCTCATCAACTCCAGCTTGCTTGAATGATAGTGAGTCTCAGCCACGCCTAGCTTCTTACTGATGCAGTAGACAATTTGTAGGGGTGCTCCCTCCTCAGCACTCTGCAGCAGCATGGCTCCTAGTCCCACAGCACTCGCATCTGTATGAACTTCCGTCACCGCTGCTTTCGGATTGAACATACAAAATATTGGTGTGTCCACAAAAATCCTTTTCAACTCTTTGAACGCAGCCTGTTGAGATGTGGACCACTCGAACTCGGCTCCCTTCTTTGTCAATCTGGACAGGGGTTCAGTTAGAGTAGCATAGTTTCTAACAAACCGCCTGAAGAAACCTGTGAGCCCTAAGAATCTTCGAATTGCATGGACATCTTTCGGAGTAGGAAACTCTTCAATTGCCTTACTCTTGTCCTTGCCTGGACTGATTTTTCCTTCTCCTACCACGAACCCTAAAAACTCTATACTTCTGGCACCAAACAAACATTTGGACGGTCTCAGCGTTAGGTTTGCTTCCTTAAGTCTTTCCAAGACCATGGTTAATTTATTCAACATGTCAGACCAGTCAACTGCGTCGATGACCCAGTCGTCCAAATAATTCTTTACCACTTTGTCCCGTAGGTTACCCAGCACCTTCCGCATCAGCCTGGTAAATTCTCCAGGGGCCCCGGCCAACCCAAAAGGCATCCTGGTGAATTGTCCTGTATCATCAGGCGTGATGAATGCTGTCTTAGTCTGAGCTGCCTCCGACAACGGGACCTGTAAATATCCTGTCGCCAGGTCTAGTTGCACGAAGTAGTTCCCGTTCCTCAGTGACTCTACTTGTTCTTGGAGGTCTGGCAGTGGAAAATTGTGCCTTAACACCTGTTTGTTCAGCTTTCGGTAGTCTACGCACAACCTATTTTTGGCGCCCTGCTTCACCAGAATGACTGGACTGGCATAGGGTGAGTCGGTTTCCACTACCACCCCGTGCTGTTTCCACTCACCGATAATTTCTGCTATCGCTTCGCGGTCTGCGGCTGTAGTCTTGTATGGTCTGCAGGTAACCGGTTCGCTACCTTCCACTTCGTTGATCTCCATTACTGACATTCTTGTACACCCTAGTTCTTCGATTCCCAATGCAAAACAACTGCGGAATCTGTTGATCAACTCAAGGAGCTGAGTCCTGTCTTCATCAGTCACTTCAGCGTTCACATGCTTGAAATCTTCTATGACCAGCGGTCTCCGCTTAGGTTCGGGGGACGCCGTCAAAACCGCCAACGTGTCTAGTTTGTCCGCCCAAGTCACGACTGACGCATCACGCCAACTCATCTCGTCCTGTGTCTCACACAGCGTAAATTTACCACCTTCCTTCTTATACGTCACGGTGTCCAAGTCAAGCCAGTTGCGACCCACTATCATGTCATAACGCTGTACACTGTCCGGTACTACCAGAACTCTGATTGGTCCAGCCTCGACACCGTCCACGGTCACCATGACATCGGCTTTACCCACAGCCCTCACCGATGGTACGGATACGCTTCCTAATCCAAACAGCATTTTTTTGGTTTCTCTCAACTTTAGGTTGCAACGTTCCGCCACACTTGACCTCAGGAGTGTGTAGTAACTCCCCGTATCTAACAGCACAGTCATGTCAACGCCTTGTATGGCACCGTACTTTATATATGGATTTTCCTCCGGCTCTTTAGACATTGTTACATTGTTTACCGTTTGTTGTGACTTACAGTCACGAGCAAAATGCCCCTCGGCACCACAGGCAAAACACTTCCTGGCCTTCTTCAGTGGACAATCTCTCGTCCAGTGACCGACCTTACGGCACACCCAACAAGAAGACTTGTCTTCTTCGCCTGCCTCAATAGCAGTTCTTACAACTTGTTCAGTCTTTTCGAATTTCGAACACCACTTTGGTTTCGAGGTAGTTGATGCTTCCCCGCGCCTTGGACCACTTTTTATATTGGTCTTCGCAGTAGAATTCCCTTTTTCTTGCTTGTATTCGGTCCTAATCTCTGTCCGAATAGCATTCATCCTTGTCCAATCCAACAAATCCCCTAACAACGTGTCCTCGTTGTCGTGATTTCTACCTAACACGTACATAGCTAATTCTTTCGAATAAATACCTTGAATAATATAGTCACGACTCTCACTGAACGTCAATGCCAACGCACGACATAATCTCGACTTTTCTTGTAGATACGCCATGATATGTTCGTCTTGAGCTTGTCGCCGTTTTTGCATGGCTTCCCACCTGTCCGCCATTCGCAGTTGTCTAACAAACGTACTTCGGAATTTCTTTGTGAACTCGTCCCAATTTGCGAAGTCACGACCGATGAACCAATTTCGTGCCGCACCGACGACGTAGGACCGGACAAATTGCATCCGAAGGGCATATGGCCAACAGTTCAGATCCGCCATGCCTTCCACTGTCTTGAGCCAGTCGTCCGCCTCGTAGGCTGACTCACACCCATCGAAGGTTTTAATCGCCTTGTTCAGATCCGGAAGTACCCTGTAATCGTACGTGTCCGATCGCGATGCATTGTTGACAACAGCTCCAGCCGACGCGTTTTGTTCGCCAACGCGCCCTGCTGTGGACTCTTTTTGCAGCTGTTCCACCTTTTCCTGGAGGTCACTCACCAATTTAAATAACTCGTTGTAAGTCGGTGCTACCGGTGTTGTGGGACTCATCTTACTTAATCCGTTATCCGTAACGGATTCGTCGACGTAACACAACAATATAGTAAACACTGTTATCACTACCAGTGACAACAACCAATCGCTATCACGGCCGCACCCGCGGTGAGCGTCGTCTTCCGATGGTTACTCTTTTCAGTGCTACCAACCTCGTCCCAAACGACAATCGTCCCACTAACCTCTCCACTTGTTACCCAAAACCACGTTGTTTCTCCGGAACGAAATTGAGTATGAATCTTGAACTCGGATACCACTTTTTACAGCCCAGGGCCGACGCGTTGCCCTTTTCTCGCACTGTGCCACTGTTTAAATGTTGCTGGTGAGTAAGCGCGACGTGAGGTTCCGTCGTTCCTTGACGTCTTCTCTTTCTTTCAGCCGTACACAGCTCCGCTCGTAGTCCACTTTGTGATGGAGTAAATATCCTCAGATATTGCTATCCCACTTCTGACTTACTGTTAACTACTCTCAGCAGCTAACAGTGGGTATAATTAATAAACACCTTTTAATAATTATATAAAACTCTTAAACACACTTTATTGTAATAATAATAATAATTAACGGTCTGGCCTCAGGACAACCCGATCGAGAACGCTCTCTGATGCAGGTCTCCAACCAACTGCCATACCGTACACTTATCTCTTACATATACATAAATCTGGGAGAGGTGGGAGGAAAAGACCCAACCATACCGAGCACCTCTTATGGAGTATTTAATAGAATGATGCTGATATTTATTAAATCATTATGAAGATTTTAATTTATATTTTACGAGTTAAAATTATATAATATATTATAAGAATATTTCGTCAAACAAAATATAATTTGGAATTTTTAAAACCACAATGATTGAGGGTCTTCTATATTTTTAATTTCAATTTAAAATAATAATTAATTCAATTTAAACCTAAAATTATTATGATTTAATGACGATTTTGAGTTTAAAAAATGGCTGAGATACTCTTAAAAATGAGTATATTGATTTAAATAGAGATTTTGTGAAATTAAGAATATATATTATCTTCAGTATATATTTAAATTTAATTTAAATTTTTGGGCTGGGCATTTGATGCAGCCTTTTAAGAGATGCAATTTGGGCTCTACTGTAATACATTGATTTGGTATCAAATTAGAATATTTTCTATTGTTTCGTAATCACAAGTTTGTTTTAATGCATGTTTCCATTGGTTTGAGCTTCCGAAATACAAATAGGTATCAATGTGTTATTAAATGTATTCATATTATGATGGGTTATTCAAAACTTTTGTAGTCTCCGTAAATCCAGATAACTGCAGACATACGTACACAGTGCAGTGTACGTATCTTATATTTTTAATATAAGATAATGATATGGGTCAAGTATTTCATTATAAAACTTAGACTTGCGTACATTTTTCTGGTTGATTATTGTTGTATATTAGTTTTTTTTTTTTTATCTCAAGGCTTCGCATTGTCGCAGCAACCATTCTTCTCTTTTTCTTGCTAATCTATTACTAAATGAGCGTTTCATAGTTGCTGGATGGGAATGATTATGCAGTGGTTTCCTCTTGCCTTCTGCATGACTTGTTTTGTAAGATATATTGTCAAGTCTATCTCAACCCCCAACCTAGAGGACCAGACTACCCCAACCAATTAAGGTAAGGGTAGGGCTATTGTAGTACTATCCATATAAGGAGCACTGGGCGATGGGAGCGCCCCTTTCCCTACGTCATCTATATATTACTATGCTTATAATTTACCTGTACGTTATCACATTATGTTTCGTGATTCTAGGTAAAACTCAGAACATTTTTTAATGTACTAAAAACCAACCTTGAAGATTGTTTTATGTTCATTGAAACGAGAATTTTTTTGATAACTTAAAAATGGTAAACATTTAACGATTGATGTTCTAAAATACTCATCGCAGCATAGGCACCGACTGCATGGGTGCCGCAACCCCCATTGAAAAGATGGAGTTTCTCAAACCGTGTTTAAAAAATAATAAAAAAATTGAGGGGGAGCCGTTATCAATTAAAAATGTTGAGTGTTCCCCTGATTGCAAAGAAATTTAAGAGGAGATACTTAAACATTTAGACATATAAGTAGTCCAATTCCCGCGTCTCTCTACTCTTAAACCACATATTAAAATTATTTTTAAGGGCAAAAGTTAAGGCTGAAAATTAGTAAATTCGGCCCCCATCGACATTTACAAATCCTGGCGCTTATGCATCGCAATAAATGTAGACATTTTATAATGATTTGATTTCGTTCAAAAAAATCTCGGAACAAGAGTATTAATACAACAATGAACAAAATGTTTTTCTTCTGATACCATGAAAATAATAGAAATAACATGAATGTCAGCAATATTTGTTTACATTTTTATTTGTGTAGTTAAATCTTGAGATAAATGCATTGCTCCGATTAAATCTATGTTATTCTTTCAAAATGATTTACACAATATAAATAAATGTTGGAAAATGTCATAAGTACTATAAAACATAATATATTATATATTAGAATATTAAATAATGTCAACGAACTATACACGGTTCCAGGCGCGTAGCCAGGATTTTCTCATGGGGGGAGGGGGGGGGGTTGCCAAAATTTGTTAGTAAACTTACTTATATTTATATTAATCCCTAAAAGCTTAACATTACTCCATGTAGCAGAAATTTTTAACTCAATTGTATAAAATATAAATGACTTAAGCATTGACATTATAGGTACTATATATTTACAAATATAAAGATTTATAATTTATACAATACCTTTTTACTAATTAAAGTATTAAGTGTTTATAATTAGTTTTATAATATTTCAGTCTATTTTTTTACTTAATTTTTTTTTACCTTTTAAGAAAACTCAAGTAGGGAACATAATAGCTGGAAAAATCATTTACAAAATACGGACTCAGTTACTAAAGTATATTTTTATTGTGTATAAGTAGATACTAGTTTATAATATCAGATTAATTAAAAATTAAATGCCCGAAAACCAAGATAATTTTTACACGATTAAAGATTTATATTTTATCAACGTAAGTATATAATTATACTAATACATATTATATAGAATATAATCAAAACTTTTACTAACGAAATATTTGATGGCAAGTTTAATTGTTTTGATGATAGATTTTTTTTTTGGTCAAAAACTAAAAAAGTGTCAGTATCAAGTTTAAAGTTTTTCAATCTCGAAAAATATTTCTGCCATATTTTTAAGGATTTTCAAAAACTCATGGGAGGGGGTGACCTGATAACACCCCACCCTCTTGGCTACGCCCCTGCACTTTCTAATTATAATAATTTTTAGTTCTCATCAATCTGCACTGTGGGGAGAGTCCAAAATCCCAAAACCATTCCTTGAGTTAGGTTATAGTAGTCGCGTTATTGGGTCGCGCCATGTTTTGAAATTTTAATTTTTCATTGTATTTTTCACGATTTTAATACCGTATTATACCTAAATCGTATAATATCGTATTCCATCTTATAATGCTTTTTTAAATATTTTACTACAATATATATTAGGTAGCAAAATTTCGTTGACATTTTCAAAATAATTTTATAAAACGAAAAGTTGTACATTTTGGTAAATAATTTTTACCAGTATTTCGAAAAGATAATAGAAATATAAACGTTTCTATACTTACTTCAATGAACTTTAATAGGTAGCTAGATTATGTGTCAATGGCGGCGCAAAATATTTAAAACAATGGGGTGCAAATGTACAATTTATATAATATGACTATACTAGGTGTACAGACTGTGGTCTATCTCGTATGACTAAATTTGTCTTAGTGGCGCCACTGTTATGTATTCATTAAAAAGCAGCGCACCGAAGAAACTCCTAAAGAAATACCTGGCGGCATAATTCATTACTGTTAGACGTTAGTACCTATTATATATTAATTATATTTTAGTATTCACATATTTTAACTTTTAAATGCATGTAATAATTATGCACGTGAAACTTTTAATGCATATCTGAATGACTTCTAGTGTTCGTAAAGCACAAGTGTCTTGAGTCATTACGTTTGATGTTTGTCATGTCTAAATAATAATGATAAAAAACGAAAATGTAATTTTAAACATAAAATAAGTCAGTGCCTATTTGTCGTTACGTGTTTTGTCATGAATCGAGTTCCAGGTACCTATATTATTTACCTTCAGTGTAAATACTTAATGTGAGAAAACAATTTTTAAATTGTTTTCCATTGACCTTCCCCCCTCTTGTTGTGATGTTAGAAATGCCAGCAACGCCAACGAGTCTTCTTTTTCGGCGTCGTACGAGAAACATGTTGTATTGCAGCAGCTAAAATGACGGGCAGACCACGGTGAACGTGAAAAGTGAAGTCGTCGCGCAAAGACTCGGGGGACCATCGTGGGACATCAGCACTTGTCCGAAAATGGCGGAGTACCAGCAAGTTGATAAGGATTCGAAGTTGATAAGAATCGAAAAATTGATGCCAACTGTTGCCATCGAAATTATCGAAATTATAAAAATTATATTTTGTTATAATTGATAAAAATTATATTATTTTTTTATATATATTACTATATATAGTATATATATATATTACTTACCTAACCGCTTTGCCTATTTTTAGCCTGCACATTTTTATTAATATGGATTTTGTCGGAGTTAATGGTAAGTTCTTCGGCTTTGCTTTAGGAGCAATGGCATAACCTATTATTGTCAATGCTTTTTAGTTTCAATGTACACAACTAATTAAAATGATCATGTAACATTTTAATATTTATACATTTATATATAAATGATTGTTTAATTGTTACAATTGTGTATTTTTAATTTAATAAATATCCATAATTATTAGGTAGGTATATTTAATTTATAGGTAATTTAAATTTAAAAAAGCAACTACGTTAAAGACTAAAAAAATTACAAAAACCATGAATAAAAAATAAATATAATAATTATCACTTATGACACAATTATATAAATTTTATCATATAACCAATCAGGGGTATACCGTATATGAAGATAAATTTGTTTTCATATAATTTTGGATATATTTATGTTGGCAATGGATTCGGATTCTTATCTCTTTCAGATTTTGACGCCGCCATTTTCGGACAAGTGCCCCCGACCCGACCATCGTCACAGCGGCGCTGCCGTGTGCGCGCGAGTTTCACGGCCGCTTTCGAAGATCGAATTATTCCCCGGAGGTAAACGCACTGTGCGTGCGGGCGCGCCGTCATGTTTGTTGCACTGCGCCGTCGGTGTCGTCCGCCTCACAGCCCCTCCACCCGTCGGGCGGCCTAAAAGTCGTGTCTGTGACGAATGTTACTATATAGTATATACGTTCCAGCGGCGGCGGCGGCTACCGATCCATGTGGACGCGACGGTCGCGCGCTCGTCGGGCCTCGTGCAGCGCCGGCGGAGTTGCGAGGTGAGGTTCGCGGTGCGTTGCCGCCGGTCGGCTGCTGCTGCTGCTACTCCTCGCTCCGACGACGAGGCGGCGCGCGCGCATACTCTCGCTCACGCACACACCGATACACACGTCACACACACACACGCGCACGGGTTAGCGTCCTCTATTACGTGTAGTTATCACACGCGTGTGTGTGATTGGTGTTTGTTGTGTGCGTATGTGTGTGTGTGCGTGCGTGTGTGTGTGTGTGTGTGTGTGTGTGTACCATACACGTCGTGTACACGCGCACGTTATTTTCACGACCACGTCCGAGCCGGAGCGGCAGCCGGTAGAGCGTCGCGCGCAGAAGTCCACTTTCCGTTCGCACGCACACACGATAGCACGCCCGCCGCCGACGGCCGTCTCTTCGCGCACACTCACACCTGCAGTGATACACACGGTGCACACGTTAACCGCTAACACACGTCTCACGCGGTAGACACAACGACCGAAGACGACACGCGTTTTTATAATTATTTTATTTCCAATTTCAAATCTTTTTCGTCTATCGTTATTCACGTTTGAGCAGTCGTCTGTTTTGATTGATTCTCTTCTCGTCTCTTGCCGCATTTCGTTTTCACGTCTGTTTGGATAAGTAAAAAATAAAAAACGAAAATTCCCTCTCGTACCAGATTTCGTCTCGAGTCCGTGCTGCTGCTGCTGCTGCCAGTTCGGCGTTTCGTCTGTTAATTTTTTCGCCCACGCCGTCGGACCGGCACCATCACCACCGTCGCCTGACCTCTACCGCGAAAACGTCGCCATGGTTCGCCTGATGCACCCGGAGCAATCCAACTACTCGTACGTTTTCGACTTCGAAGAGAACTTCCACTACGAATGGACGCGGGAATGGATGACCGAGAACTGGACCAACGGGTTCTACTACTGTACAATTTATGCGTTGCTGGTGTTCGGGCTCCGGCGCATGATGCGCGATCGCGCCGGGTTCCGGCTCAAGGGCCTGCTTGTCCTGTGGAACACCATGTTGGCCACGTTCAGTCTGGTCGGGTTCGCGCGCACAGCGCCTGAGCTGTTCCGCGTGCTCAACAAATACGGCCTGCACCATTCGGTGTGCGTCACCAGGTAAGCGATCCCCGGCCTCTTGGCCACGTGTTCCGCGCGCAGCGGTGCGTCTACCAGACCGACCGCCGGCTCTCGAAGAGAGATTGAGCTTGAACGCGTCAGCGGCCCCGTCGCTCGCCCCGGGAAACCCCGGCATATGTGCATGCGCGCACGCACGCGTTAGGGTGGTCACCTTTGTCGATTCACTGATAACGCGCTGCCGGTACGGTCCGTTACGCGTCCTTTCCGCAAAGAGGGGGGTGCGGGGGCTCACCCTCGGCCATCAATCCCGTATTCCCGTCGTCTCTCTCCCCCGAGAGGCCGTGCGAGTCCCTTAAACCCCCGCTAGACTTAGGCCGCGTATACACGTCGTGGTTGCGCTTGGAACATTGCTCCTTAGCTTTCAAAGATAACTTAGAGGTGTGTAGAATTCGATTCGTCGGTACTATTTCCTCACACGCAACTTTTCATACTTGACTTGAATCGCACGTATTACGATTACTCATCAACGGTTCTCGGTCAACTCTTATGGGTGTTTTTAATTGACTCATACTTACCATACTCTAGGTCTTATCATAATAACATCTTTATGTACCTAACTATTCAATTATTTATTTAATTGTAGGTAATTATCACAAGAACCTCTGATAACTTACTGCATGAACGTTGACCTGTCTCATTTTTTTGCTTATTTACATTATGATGATTAATTATATTTTTTAAGTTTGAATTCATTAATCACCGAATTACAATCTGGAGAAGTGTAATCCTACTTAAAAACAATTGTAAGTTGATTTTATGTGTATGAAACGTGTGTTCTAAGTAGATATGTTAGAGCCCTCATTGGAAGATGAAAATAATGAACTATTATAATATCAAACTTAAAACTAAAACTAAGAATTAACCTAACCTTTTATCACCGATATAAATGTAATAACTAAATTGTAATTCGTAATTTACTGTACTTGTAATAGCACCCATTGTGCTGAAACATTTTAATAATAATAAACGAAAAAAAAGTAGATATGTACTGCATAGTAGGTGTTTTATTTATGTTTCTATAATAGGTACACTATAACTATCAATAATTAACTGCAATCAAATATACCTGCATATTTTGAAATATTATACATTTAGGTTAGATCTTAATATTCCAGATATTACCTATTAAATATTAGGACATATACTGAATGCATTATTGCTTGAACTGAATGATTATTTATGTAGTTCATAGTATTTAGGTAGTTATACTCGTAGTTATATATACCTTTACATTTGAATAAGATTAATTTTTATCAGTAATTGCAATTTTTTTCATATTTTGTTATTAGTATGAATAGATACAATGTGTACGTGGGTAAATGTCAATTTATATTTAATTTAGAGTAGATACGTTTAATCACACAAATATGTATTCATTAGGTTTTCTAACAAACAATTAAATATTTGATTTACTTGAGGCATATTTAAGATAGCTGAGTACCAAGTATAGTATTTTAATACAAGTATTGGTAATTATTTTGTTTCAACTAAATTATTAAAGTAGATAGTGTATATATTTTATTATTAACATGTATTAACTTTTTTTATCTTAGTGATCCGAAATTATTTGTTATTTTTGTTCATTTGAACTTAATTCTTAAATTGTATGTCTTTATAATCATATAATATCATATCCTTGGTAGATGGGTTAACTAGATACCTTCAAAACTAACCTATCATTTTTTTTTTTTTTTTTTTGATCTGTAATGCTTTAACTTAACATTCAGATCTATTTATTTAAATGTTATTTATATTTGTAAAACCTTATTATGTGTGTATATACCTATGTTGATAAATTAAAGTTTCTGTAATTTGTTTATGATTTTGTTTCCATAAAATACTGATGTCAAAACATTTCTATTGATCAAATATTTCATTAATAACTATTAAATGTTTTGGACCTATATAATATTATATTTTTCAAATATTTTTAAATTATCTAGGCACATTGTTTTCAGACAAATTAAGATCAAAAGTCATACTTAATAAATACTTTAATTATAAATGTGTTATAGATAATTTGAGTCATTATTATATAATTATTGTTGATATCATTCGATGATAAGAATAAAACATTGGTTTTTTTTTTTAAATCAAAAGTCTTACAATCCAGTGTTACTGTGCATTTAATTAGATTTAGCAATATTACCTTTATAGGAGCCTTTATCTTATGGATATACTTATTGGTTGACATAATTATATAAAAGTCTAGTATCCAATTAGTATACATTTTGTTAGAATTCTTATTGTAACATTGCTTATAAATATGTATAAACCATTAGCAAAAAAAAATTAATTGGTTTTTTAAATAATACATTAGGTACAGTACACTTTCAATTGTCGTGCACATTATGTATGAATGAATATAATTAAATTAACTATGTATTGAGTTTAGACAATTTTAATTATATTCAAAAGTCATTAGCAGTAATCAAGTAAAATTTGTTGTTGGTTAAATGTCCTATTATTTAAAAACAATTTAATTTAAATGTGTCTTTTGTAAAATGTTTTTGTTTTAAAAATTAAATCAATATTTTTACCTTTTTTGGAAATACAGCTATACAAACAGTTTTAAATATGTACCTATTAAACAATTGTATTTTCATATTTTTGTTGGTTTTAAAATTTAAAATATTTACTCACTATTTTCTGTTAATAAGTATTTTATATCAATTGCTACTTAAATTTGAAATAAATAGATTTTATATTACATTTCTACCTACTCAAATTATTTCATTTCTTAATAATTAAATAATAAAACAAAAATGATCGCAGAATACAATTTATGGAATATTAACAAAATGGTTTGCTACTTTTATTTTTGAAAATAAACCAGAGATTTATACCAGAAACATATAATAGGTGTTGGACTTCAAGTATAAATAATTTATTTCTGGTAGTGAATACCTGTTTTCATAATTTTTTTATATTGAGGTACTATCTGAAATATAATTTAAGAATTGGGTTTAAAAAAAAATCTTCCTATATATAGTTAACACTATTTTTGAAGTTAACATTCTTCTTAAAGTAATTTTACCAAATCTTATGATTTAAATTGTTATACTTTTAACAGCATGAATATTATGTTTGTACATTGCTGATTGTAAGAATTTAGACCTAAGAAAATGATAACTTTTAAACTATACATCAAAATAATATTATATTTTACAAAATACTTTAATAAGCTTCCGCCTCGGCTTCCGCACATCTATATTTTGATTATTTATCCATATAGTATTAAAATGATTACAACTCACTTCCAAATTTAATTTAAATAAAATAACTAATAAGTAATAAATTAATAATTATGGATTACCTAATAATATTAATTTAATTCTACAATTTCTATTTAAAAATCAAAAAATATCTCTTATAGAAAAACTCTAAATAGTGTATATATTTAAAACTTGTTGGTTCCTTTTATTATAATTAGAATTTCTCCAATAAGAATATCCGAAGTTAAAGTTGAAAGAAGATTTTGAAATTGAAGTCCAGAAAAACTGAGGAAAAAATTATGATAAAGGTAATAGTTAACCCAGATTACAAATGATGAATTGCAACTTCTGTTTACAGTATTCTGTAATTGATTGTGGGTGTTCATGAACACCAGTTTTGGACTAAATTTTTAATGTGGGTTTTTTTTTTAAAACATTCGTGGGTATTGGTACCTAGTACTTATATTTGAATACTGAAATCTCTGAAATAAACTATACATATATTCAGTTAAAACATTTTAATATGATTTAAAATTCTAATGATCAATTAACTTTGATATAAAAAAAAAAAGTTACGTTCTTTCATCTTTCATTGATTAAAACAAAAGCTGAGAAATTATGTTAATAATCGATTGATCTTTATATATATATTTTTTTTTTTGGTACAAATCTATTTTAATGAATGTCATTAAAATGTTAGGTTGTTTGGTAATGGGTGATTAGTAATTAATATTACTATGATAGTGTATTTTTTTATTATGTACCAAATTAAAATGTAAATAGTTGTATTTACAGTTTTAATCAAATTTCATTCATAATCATGATTTTTACGAATTTTCAGCTAGGAAGTATGTTTATCAATTAATGACATGTCAAAAAAGAAAAATATATGTTTATAATTTATATCATATTATATTTCATTTTATGATGTATTCTATTCATAGACGGTAAATGATTTTATGATCACTGTATTATTTCAATGAAGTTATTGGAAATTGGAATTAGCTATAAATTGCATAGTAATTATATGGTAGTGCAGACGAGTTATGAGAAATGATCGTAGGTAAAGGTTATTCAAGTTTTATGTTTGATGGTTGTCATTTGCATGTACTTGTAAACTTAAAATGTTCCATTGATTATGCTGTATACGTTTATAATCAATGACATTAATTATATACCTCTTTTCATTTAGAACGAAACAGCTATTTTGTAATGTTAAAAGAAATTGATTCTATGTCTTGATTTTGTAGTTTAATTGATTAGGAACATGTATGAATAATGAAATAATAAACTTCGGATTATTTTCTCAATGTTTTCGTTTCACACCATTTATATTGTGAAATATATAGGGCAGTCAGTGTTAATCATACCTTTGATTGCTATAGAGACCTCTATTCTATAAATACATTCACATTAAGAATGGTACGACTAGAGTCAATCATTAATGCAACTACACTATCACGTAGTTCACATGTGATACAAATTTAATTGTATAATTTTTTTTAAAATTGAAGTGCAAACTATCTAAATTACTGTAAATTAATATAAAATTACTAATGAACGATCATATTTTTTCTTTAAATGGTAAATTGATAATTTACAATTATACAATTATTATGTATAGTTCAAGAATATTGAATTAAAATATGCATTAGTATTTTTTTTAGGTTAATGCGGGTAGTTTTTTGTGTTGATTTTTATCATGATTTCATAATTATATTAAAGGGTTCTCCCAGACAACTGAATTAGTTTAATACATAAAATGACACCATTTCATTGGCCATGAACGTTCTAAACGTTCTTAACATATCCTGAACCAATTCAATGGTTTTTTGAATTGAACTGGTATGGTATTGTACATCTGAAACTATAGAATTTAATTTTGAATATTTAATTGAATAAAACATAATACCTAATTACTATTTATAATTAAGTGAATTAATTAAGCTATTTCGTATATTAATGTTTTGTAAATGTTCGAGCTCCTTCGAAATCATTAAAATATTTTTGTATTTATGAAATTAATTTGAAGCCTGTGTTCTAAATAAATATGGTGTATTCATATGTTTAAATTGTCTTGGCTATATTGCATATTCTGTTATGTGTGTGTTATTATGTTCTATTATAATAAACACAAGAGTCCTTATGAATATAATATTATCTGCGCATAC
Organism: Therioaphis trifolii; assembly: GCA_027580255.1. NCBI lineage: Eukaryota > Metazoa > Arthropoda > Insecta > Hemiptera > Aphididae > Therioaphis > Therioaphis trifolii. Next base: position 15,776,397 of record CM050409.1, on the reverse strand, counting down.
ATTTGTTTATGTATAAAGGGAATCCTATATAATACTTGTAAATCTAGGTTATTGAGTTATCTTCTGAATTTTGTTAAATGTTGTAGGTACCTACTTGATGTGGTTTCAATGCTTAATACGATTTTATTTATAACATAACTATTTGCTTACTAAACAATAACAATGAAATCGGTTTAAAATAAACAGCTGTTTTTAGGAAATTCGATGGTTTCACTTTAAATTATTTTTTCATAGATTGTTCAACAAAATTTGTTTTAATTAAATAAAGTTATATTGAAAATAATGATGAGTAATTTCTATTCTGTACTTCCAATTTTGTAATTATTCATAATTGCGACATTCGGCAAATGATTCAGTCCGCAGTAAGTATTCTTATTAAAGTATTTTTTATGGACAACCTACGCTTATTTATGAAATACTTACTCTTTTACTGTCTCAGTTTGTTGGAATTATGAAAATTTTATCCTAAAGATTTGTATACACGTATTACCACATGCAGGTTTTTTTTAAACAAAATACATGTTTTTAATGATTCATCGAATCAATAATTAATTTGTATTATTATTATTAAAGTTGGTGCCGGATAGTTTATAAAAAAAATATTTTAAAACAATTTTTGTTAAAAGTTATGCTCGTATTGAAATTTGAAAAGCCATGTAATATGTCGCTTATGCGTTTTCTTATACTTGATATTTTATTAATTTTGGTATTTTCGTATATAGAGTACATGCAACATTGAGTCTATTTACAGGGATTAAGTACTTTATTTAATAGTAATTAACAAACTATATAAAAGAAAAAATTTTAAATAATTGATATATAATTATTATTGTTGGAATTTCTATATTATTTTAATGTTAACTATATTATGGTTTTAAGATTTTATTTGTATTTGTCGTGTTTAGATGACTCAATGATTGGATCTAAATTAAATTGTATGAATAGGTTGTAGGTTGGTGAAAATAAACATTTTAATTACGTGTATCAAATATGGAATAATATATCTGTTGAACGATTAGTTGTATATTATTTCTCAATCATAAATTCCAATCCAATCCAGTTAGTTTTTAAATCGTATTTGTCAATATAGACTTCCTTTTAACTAAGTGCATATACTAGTTTCAAATTTCTTGGCATTAGCGCGTATTTCAAATGTGTCGTGTTTCTTCGGAATTAGAATGACATCGTTGGTTTTCAAATGCCATTTGAACTCCGTCGGAATTTCGTCTATTTAACGCGCACAACTGATTTACACGTATTCAACGTGTATACAACGTGTTTCGAGTGTTGTTCACTCAGTTCGTGTGTTATGTTTTCAATAATTATTTATAATATAATAGATTCTCTTCGTTGTAATACTACGGTTGTCCAACAAAATATCTCCTCGGCCGCCGCTACATCAGCACTCAGCAGGTATGTCGCGGTGAATGTTTAATTCGTACGACTTCCTGTTTCCTATACGAATTTATTGACAAACATAACGGTGTGTAAACATTTTACCGACACGTCTTTTCGTGGTCGTCGCGTGTATTTGTGAGTCGAGTACCTGCCGAAATCGTATGTGTACGTTTATTTTATTTTTTTTTCGTGAACGGTTTCGTCTCCGTGGTAAAACGCTGGAGGTTCGCCGCATTCTATAATGCGTATAATTTGTCATTTCAGGAGTTGGTACGCACCTCTATGCGTATAGATTACGTCGTGTCGTCACGATTTCGGGTGGCTGGTGTATGTACATTTGTGTCGATTACGCGTTTTTTGCAGCCCCAACGGTATTTAGTTTAAGTTTAGATACGAATTACGAAACGTTACGTGACGACGACTGGACGGTTCGTAATCCAGTATGAGAGTATACTAAACCGCTGCACCGCAGTTATACAGCGAGTGACCGGAAACTGACGAGATTTTAAACGACGCGTATATTTTATCATTTATATCTTATGGCTGAGTTTCGTGTCTCGTTTATAAACGCGTGTGTTTAGCGGTTGAATGTTCGCTGTTAATCATTCATTATCTGGACTACTCGATATTTTTTGATTATAATGTGAATCCGAGTTTGTAGGGGAAATATAAAATTTAATTAACTACCGTTTTTCTTGCAGACATTAGGTTAGGTTAAGTAAGGTGAGGTTTAAATGGGTTCCTGGTCCAAGTTGAGGCTGGTCTATTGTTCAGAAATCCTCCTTCGCGGACGTTTTCATGCGTCGGGCGCGATGCTCTTACAGGTACAATCCGGTACATCAAGCGTTTAATAAGTGTTAATTTTATCAGGCGTAAGCATCCGCCCGTACAACGGCCTCGTCTGTTTTGATCAAATACGTATAAAACGTTTCCCCATGAAAAACGACCTCTGAGCGAGATAACACGAACGGACTGAGCGTGTGTGCAGTGAATGGGTTTTTTTTGTTTCGCACCAATTGCATAAGTAACCGTTTGATTGTAGCCGATCTGAGTGGGTACTGCTGTGATTTCTCGCATCTTGTGTTTATGATGTGCATAGGTGCTATAATAGCGTTTGAGATTTGGAGGGCATGAAGGAGGCAAAAGTAATATTAAGTGTACACCATAATATAACACATAAATAAAAAGTATTATCAATATTTATATATATATATATATATATATATATATATATAAATATTATTACAAAATAAATTCGTTTTGATGGTAAATTTGACTGCTATCATTTTTTATTAGAAACAAATTGTTTACTTACCCTCTACCCTGTTTTATAAACTATGATAATGTTTGAGTAGAAAAAAAAATTCGAAAAAGTTTAAGGTCCTTAAATTTGCGTTAAGACATCGTCGCGTACGCCACGTGTGAGTTTCAACCGTAGTCTTGATTTGCGCCGCCGTCATTGATTGGTCGCTCTTATTTCTTTCACGGGCGCAAACGGTTAGGTTTAAATCGACGCTTGTGATTTTTGACGCGACACCCCTCTCTGTGTCGTGTTTACGTAACTCGCTCGTAAGTGAGATATCACGCTACGAAGAAGAAAATCAAAACCGACCACGCGGGAACGAGCGACGGGTTTCGCTCATACTCGAGGTGTACACGAGACCGATATGATGAGTACGTCGTGTTCACGCAAATTTTTCGCACACGTCTCGGTCACGTTCGCGTGTCGCAGACGACTACTGCACTTGCCCGACGAGGGTTTCCCGACCGGGTAGTAGGGAGGGGGCAAATCCGGATCTGCCTCGCGCGCGTGGAACCACACTCCCAAATAACAGCGCGTATTATAAATATTAAAATAATATTTATGTACAAGGCGATGGAGGCCCGCGAAAAACCAATTTAATATTTGCTTTTTTTCTGTTTCTCGCCGTGCCGCGCAGCTATGTGGAAGACGACCCGGTGTCCGGCTTCTGGTCGTGGCTGTTCGTGCTGTCCAAGCTGCCCGAGCTGGGCGACACGATATTCATCGTGTTGCGCAAGCAGCCGCTCATCTTCCTGCACTGGTACCACCACATCACCGTGCTGCTGTACACGTGGTTCTCGTACATGGAGTTCACGTCGTCCGCGCGGTGGTTCATCGTGATGAACTACTCGGTGCACTCGATGATGTACACGTACTACGCGACGCGCGCCATGGGCTACCGGCCGCCCACGTACGTGTCCATGTTCATCACGGCCAGCCAGCTGACGCAGATGCTCATCGGGTGCTTCATCAACTACACCACGTACGGGTACCTGAAGGCGGGCGGGCCGCAGTCGTGCCGCGTGTCCCGGCTCAACATCACGCTGTCGTCGGCCATGTACTTCAGTTACCTGGTGCTGTTTGCCCGGTTCTTCTACAACGCGTACATCAACAAGGGCAACCGAGCGGCCGCGGCTGCGTCCCGGCAGACGAAGGCGTCCAAGCAACACTGATGCGGCGGCGACGGCGGTTGGCGGCGGGATGGCGTGAGCGGCAACGGCGGAGGCGGCGGCGGCGGCGGACGACGGCGACGACGACGATGGTGATGAAACGAATAAAATAATATATATATATAGATGTAAAAACATCGTGTCACTCGCCGGCCTACCGACCGTTAGTAAATAGTTATTAATATTACTTACTATTATTATAATTTTTTTTTTCTGATTTCTCAAAGATTCGCACTACACTTGTGTGGTGATATAATATATGCACGCGAGTACTCGTCGTGTGTGTATGTATGTATCATTTTCGAGATCAATAATATTCCCGATAGAAGAAGATCGTAATTATTATTTTTTATTATTATTATTATTTATTTTCGATGTGATAAAAAAAAACGCGCTTCAAACTTCTCCGGCCAAAACGCTCGTTTTATCATCATCATTATTATTATTATTATTACTTTCATCCTGTTTTTTCTTTTCTTATTCTCCCTTTTTTATTTTAATAAGGAAAAATGTTTTTATTATTATTATTATTATTATTTTTTTTTTTTATGCTACTTAGTCTGTGTTCTTTTATTTCAACCGATAGAAATGTCGAGTCGCCAAATGAACGCCGTTTGTTGTTCGGCCATTGGTCAACAAGTTAGCCTGATAAAAATATTATATTTTACAAGTTTTTTTTCATGTTTGTTATAGTTTTTAATTATATAAGATTGACTGTGTTTTTATAAGATTTGTGGTAATTTTATAATGTTTTACAGTACCTATCTAATCAAATCGCCGCCGTCTCCGTCACACATCTTTAGGTCAATACATTAGGTCTTTGAAAAATTATACATATACAATATGTATAATAACATGCATTAATCGTAATTGTTAACATTTAAAAAACATTCTGTCGCGTCGTCGTGAGACACAGGGCACCGATAGAATTTCACCCCGGGAAAATGTTTTAAAAATTGTTTTGATTTAACGATTTTACCCGAAAAATCCAAAATAATAACGAACTGTGCCGAGAAAACCTATCTGCACATTCGACTCGTGCATCCGTGTGTCTTATCTGTGCCCGGTGTTCGACACGACCCGTATTTAAAGAATAATAACGTCATAATATAATATGTACAATTCGTGTGGTAACCATCTTCTATATTATATTGTATACCGCCTGCCTTGCTAATCGCCGAACGTGGCCATTGTTTTGACCACACGTCGTCGTCCCGTTGGAAAAAAAAATTAAATTAGCATTTACAGCGATCTCTCTCCACACCCTACGTACGGCACGCGCGCGTGTTGTTTTAATTGTGTAATTTAATAATTGTTGTATATCAATTTTACCGGCTCGTTTTTATATAGTTCAGAATGTATTTAATTTCAATCAAATTATTTTTACAAAACGATAGTTGTGTCGCGGTGGTGTATGATCTGCAGGTGATCGTGTTAATATATATATATATATTATATATTATGTATACCTCTGTAATAACGTGTATAAAATATATAATGTATACTCTTTCCGGGGCAGCTTCTCTCGAGCGGCTGGCCTCGATTAAAAAGACTTTATATGAAACTTGTGCCTGGATGCGATTCATAAATTAAACAACGATTTAACAAAGTCAACACTCCTGTTTTATTATTTCTATTATAATTATTATTATTGATGTTATTGTTTTCAGTTGACGATCCAGTTCGATAAAATCGAGTACCTACTACCTAACTGTATACAGCCTTATCGCGTGCGGAGTACCTCTGTTATTAAGTGCTATTCGCGCGTAGTGATAACATTAAATGTTTGTCAACTGTGAAATGATCCTAGGAGACGAATGTCGTTTTTGTGACAAATATCGATGTCGTGTCGGCGACACACCGCGCGCGCGCGTGCTCGTATTTTTCCGACGACGTTCGACCGAAAGAGCTACTCGAGATTTCCTAGTTTCGACGCGCGTGCGAGATAAATCGTTTCTCTACGGCATGGCCAGCGTGCAAACAGGTCGGACGGCGACGAAATCCGGTTGTTCTTGGAGAGCGTACGGACCGTGTAATCGCCGCCGCTGCCTATTTTTATTTTTGTTTTGGTCGGCCGCGTTCACGCGGAACTCGAACGCTCGACCGTGAAACTTACGGAAGCGTGTGGCTCGTCGAAAATCCCGATCGCTTCGAGGCAACGGTGTACGTACATTTTTCGATTTTTTTTTTCATCAACCCGCCGGCGTACGGCGCTGCAGCGGTATGTAGCGGTATGTTTAAGGGTTTGCGTTCTCGCCGACGTTATAGCACGACAATATTTGGACTTCCGACAGATCTTATCTGTGACGGGTTGTCGGCAGGGGAATACTATTAGCGTGATCAACTGGTGAAAACAATTCGGTTGTGGTGATGAATGGTGTTCGATTCGAACGAAATACATTTTTTCTGTATTTGTTTCGAAGACGGTAGGTACGGATTTTTTCTACTCATTAAAAAAAAAATCAAGAAATGTACACATATCATTAAACTTACCCTTTTGTCAAAAAAAAACCTCTCCACTTCAACGTGTGCACTAATAAACAAAAAAGTTGATCCTGCACTGCGAAGTACAATTTGGAGAATCCATAATCAATTATACTTAATATCCTCTAGTGGTGCATTTGTTGTGAAACTTTAATGACGTAATGATATTTGAGAAAACCCCTACGCAAACTGTTCTAGCATTTAGTCCGGGCTTGCAACTCTCTTAGCCCCCTTGCTGGTCACAAGTTTACCTACATCGGACGAAATGGCCGCCGCGTGCTATATCAACAGAAAATAATTTGCAGTCGAGCCGTGATGAATCAAAAGGGAATCGTAAAAGACGTCGAGTTAAATACTGCAAATTATTTTAAAGTTATCGAGTTTTTCGATTTATTGATGTTCGGCTGTATAATTTCGTCGTGTTTACATTGTCGTATTTAAAGGTCACGGCGACGTCGTCCCGGTGATTACCAGCGGTCGTAGTGGTGATGTTACTCGGTGACGGTAGGTATGTCGGCCCGCCGTCGTGCTCGTAAACGATAAAATACCTATTATTAGTCGCCAAGTCCCAAGGTCGCGTTCGGAAGGAAATCGACCGCAAAACGGTTAGGGTATGTACGTCAGACGAGACGACCTTTACTCCACTTACGAACTATAATACTTGCCCGTCCCTACTCGAGCGAAAAAAAGAAAACCAAAGCCCGTCGACGACGGATTAGATTATTATAGTTTTGTTTAAATAATACGTAGGTACGTCGTTTCGCGTGGTCAGAATGACGCAATAGCGATGATGATAAGTTTTTGATTTTATATACGTCATCATTCCCGTTCTGTTGAAGCCTACGTGTATCCGCGGTTTTTTCACCATACACTGTGACATTCGTTGTTTACTCGCAGAATTACCAGTAGTCCGACGTGCCCTTCCCACACCACCTCCCTATACACGTATTACTTATCATTATTTTATTATTTATAATTATTATTATTATTTTACTAGAACTCTTGGCTATACGCGTGAGTTTGGGGAGGAGCATCGCGCCGTATTTCCGGTTTATCGGGAGCAACTGGTTTGCTTTGCACTCGTTGCAGTTCTGAAATATCTATTTGCCAAGTACGCGTATGTACCGACGGCTTTTTGGCGTTGCTCCCGAGTACGGCAACTAAGGACACGCCGCCATCCACGCGTTCTCGTCTTGACAGCACTTCTCGTTTGCCTCCAAACCGCCGCCGAGCCGTGTGTGCCGTATAGCCAATTTTTTCCGTACCTACGTCATACGATTTTCATTCTGCGCAGATTTGAAGTGTTTACGTATATCACCAAAGCGTATTTCGCTTGATGATCGTTGTGATCGTCAACGCTATTACATGTCTCCCTCCCCGAAAAGGCAGTTGCGCATATCTGTGTAACGTCATAATTGAGTATGTATTTGCCATACCGTTGCTAAATTGATTTTTTTTTATCGAAAAAAGACGCGTATGTTGTCAATTTATGGAATTATTTATTTGTCAAAAAAAAAAAAAAAAATGAGAAACCAAAATATATAGTATAACATTGTTGTCTTTCCCCTAGAAAAATATGATTTTGGTATGTGTTACTTGACATAAGAGTAAGTAACAAGTTATACGAATTCTTAATTACCGAGTGCTTGTAAATTCAAGTAAAAAAAATGATTAAAAAAAATATTGCTACTACTAAATAAAAAACATCTGCGTATAAAAACATATTTTTTCAGTAGTACCTTTTAATTTATAAAAATGCCCCATCTCCGTTTGCACAAATAGAACATTCTGAATGATTTTGTTTTCTCTTTTACTATTGACAAATATGTAAGTACGTATGTTTGTTTTTATTAATTGAATTAAATTGTTGGTTCAGGAGAAACATCAGAAATATATTAATAACAGATAAATTATTAATCAGTAATCACATTGGATAAAATCTACGTTTACATCGTGGTGAATATTATATTTCAACAAATATTATTTTAATAATGCAATAGTTAACTTTTATTGCTTTTCTACATTTTTAAGTCTTGTAACCCTCTGCTGTTCTCATAAAATTACGTACTTGCAAACCTCTAAGTAAAATTTAATGGACTAAAAACAAAAAGTCGTCTTAAAAAAAGTCACTTTTTTGCATCTCGTAGGCGTTAGTTCCAACGGCTTACTAGCCGTAATTTGATGCTGATTCTTTTAACGAACTTTAAACGTCAAATTTAATGTAAGGGAATAAGAAAACAAATATTTTACTCGCTAGTATCCTAACCAAAGTAACCGGTTGGCAATAAGGGCGGAACCGATTTTGGCCAAAATAAACAATTCCCTTTTCGGCCATTCTATGATTTCCGTTTTCGTCCAGTATACAACTTCGAGTAACATTAATGTACAAAATATCTATATCATTATTACTATTTTCTTGTTGTTGTACCGTTAAATTATCGCGACTAATATTATCGCAGTAATAATATCGTGGTTAAAATGTCGTGGTCACTGGTCACTTGTGTACCTTCTACATGTATACTTCTTTATATAGGTTGATGCAATATGGTTATAATCAGTTACTTATCTCATTTTCTAAATAATATCATTGTCGAATGTAGATCCACTATTAGATATTTCGTTGAGAGTAAAAGTAATAAGAGTATATGCTCTGGTGGGAGGCCGTAATTATCCGGAAAATAATTGGCCGGAACGTTAAAATCTGGAAAGTAAAATGTCCGGACCGTTAAATTCCGGAATGTGAAATTCCGGAATGTTAAATCCCGGACCGTAACAATTCGGAATTTAAAAGTACGGGAAGTATAAAATCCGGAAATTAAAATGTCCGGACCGTAATATTCCGGAATGTGAGATACCGGAATGTTAAAACCCGGACCGTAAAAAACCGGAATGTAAATCCCCGGACCGTAAGAATCCGGAATGTTAAAAACCGGAATGTAAGAACCCGGACGGTTAAAACCCGGAATGTAAGATCCCGGACCGTTAATATCCGGAACGTAAGATCCCGGACCGTAATTTTCCGGAAATTAAAAATCCGGAAAATAAAATAAAAACAATGGTTCTCAAAATAGTGAACTCAAAAAACTAAAAAACGAGTTTTAAAGTTTTTAATAGGTATTTTAAATCACTTTTAAATGAAAAGGTTTTAGCATTTACATTTAAGGGTTGAGTAAGTTCAAATTACACCCACTGTGCACTGGATGTTTCAACACATCCCAGCAACAAGCATTTTATGTTATACAATCAACGTAACTTTGTGATATGTATACAATGTATTAGTTCTGTTTAAATAAAACAATCATTTAAGATTTATCTCGGGGATGTTATAGATGGTATGGACCTATAATATTATAAATTATACATCGAATGGTTGTTATATTATTGTGTTCAATTACAACATTGAATTGTTTCACTTGAAACGTACCAGAAACAAAATATGGTTGTTTCAGTTTTCCGGAGATGTATGACGTCATATGACAATTTAGACCTATAATATAATATTATAAATCATACGTCGCATGGTTGTTATATTATTGTGTTTAATACAACATTGAATTGTTTCACTTGTAACGTACCAGAAACAAATTATCGCTGCCAGATTTTCACACCAATACTACTTTTAAATAATTATATTTGTATTTGATAAAAATACACGCTCGGTTTTACCCATAAGAAAATATTATTATCTCTCTAGTCCCCGCAAGTCGCAACCACTCCCGTATCAATTACTATCATCCCGCGACTCGTGGTGAACTGGTGATTATCGAGTGTTGAGTGTTGACCACAAATTGACTATTTGACTACGACTGTTCAGTGCAAATATTGCAATAGCGTATTAGCGTATTTAATTTTATAATAATACATTTTTTCTAAGACGCAATTATTAATTAATTATTATGATGTCAACATATAAATTCCGGAGAGGGGTATAGGCGTATAGCCCCCTCAGCACACCAGTACACCACCTTGAAAAATCTACTGTCTACATTACTATGATACATTATATAATTACAATATAATTATATAATATTAATTATAATTTAATATATAATTATATATAATATATAATATAATAAATATATTATATAATATAATTATATATAATATTATATTATATATAATTTAATATTAATTATATATAAATACAATTGATACGCGTGTTGGATACAGAAAAAAAAATAATCGCTTTCAATTCCCTTAAATACCGTTAATTTTTCTAATCTAACAAGATTAGGATAGGCGTGATAGGTTGTAGTATTTAGGGTCCCCAAATATATAGGTAATATCGGATTCAGTGGTCGAAGTTCGATACCCGCATACGGGATGTTATTTTATTATAAATTTTCCTTGTTAATAGAAGTTTTTGAGAAACATTAAATTGCTGTTGCTGGTATGTAAGAATTAAACAGATCTAAAATGTTGATAATTAGATCGCAATCACCGGACATTAGCAGTACCTGGAACAGCCTATAAACGTAAAATCAACATGCAAATTGATGTTCCAATGTTATATGAAACATACCTTGTATGTTTATAGTACATACTATTGCACAGTGGGCATCTAAGTAAGTACAAAGTTTAGAATGAGATTTCTTTGAAATAACTATACAAAAAACTAGAGCGTCATTATATGAACAATTTTTAGGTATAAGGGTCTGAAATTAAAATTTTTCGAAATCGCGTAAAAAAACTTTTTATACTCAAACGAATTTACTACCTATATTATATTACTATATTACCATATTACTATATTATATACTATACTATATTAGATTATACTTAGGTATACTATATTAGATTTTTGATATAATTTAAAAGTATAAGTCGTAAAAAATTGAAACTTTCACCAGTTGATTATACTTAGGTATACTATATTAGATTTTTGATATAATTTAAAAGTATAAGTCGTAAAAAATTGAAACTTTCACCAGTTGATAAAATTGGCATTGTGTTCACAAGATTTTATTTTCTAAATATTGCACTTATTTATTTATATTTAATTATAGGCGTTTGTAATATTTAATTATTTTTCATAAATGTTTTCAAAGCCATGTATTATGATAAAATAATTATTATAAAATATCGTTATTGAAGTTATTCTATATAATATATATACTTTTTGGTTATTTGAATATTTAGGCCTAATATTCCTATATTTTATATATTTTTTTTAAACAAATAGATCATTTTTTATTTATTTATTTATTTATTTATAATTCAACGCCCTTTTTCCAAAATTGAGTGTGGTATAATGACCATTAATGGATAAAATATAATAATTTTAGAAAATATAGTAATTATTATGTACAACACTAAATCATACTAAAAAGTATGTATATACATATATAAGTAAACAAATAATTAAATATATAAAAATATTAAGAAAACACTGAAAGACTAATATAAAATTATAATGTTTAAAAAAATATATAATTGACTTAAATTTAAAAGTACCCAGAGCAGGGGCGTCATTTGGGGGATTCAGACTATACATTGGCAGCCATATTTTTAAGTTCCGCTTAATAAACAGGATATATAAATGGCCTGGTGGAGGAAACAATTGACCTGATTCAAATGTTTGCATCCCTATTGAAAATTTGAAACGACGCCCCTGACCCAAAGTTTTATTGAAAAAATCTAAGGTGCTGGAGACTAAATTTGCAAGTTTTAGAGCTCTAATAAAAAAGGCGTCGTTACTTGAATTTAACTTGAACAATGGAATGGCAAAAATATCTTAATTTCTCAGGTAGAAAGAGGGAATACAGCAATAAAATTGACCTGAGCTAAAATTTCAGGGCATACAATATTATAATTTAACAAGTCGTTTCCGAACATAAACGAAATAACTGACGTCTTAGTTGGAGAGAATCTAAGTTTACTAAATTTTGAATTGGCATAATTGAATCTTTAGAAATAGGTACCTATTCATACGGGCAATTCTTTTTAAAGTTTTATATTGGATATTATCTAGACCGTGAATGTGAGTGGTTAACGATTGACTCCAAATTAGTGATGCGTATACAAGAACACATCGTACAGGCAAGCAATAAATTGTTTTTATTGTAGTAGGGTTATTAAATTGTCGAGTGTTCCTATTTATGAAGTCTAACATTTTATAAAATTTGCCGAGCATATTTTCATGATTTCGTTTAAAGCATATATCTGAACTAAAATGAACACCAAGATCTTTTATTGAATGAGCTCTATTTAAAACTGTATTATCTAATGAATAATTGTAAACAATAGGATTTTTACCATGAGTAAAAAAGACAACTTTACGTTTCCCTATGTTTAAAAGAAGAAAATTATTTTTTTTTCAAAATTAAAAATTTACCCATGTTATTTTGCATGTGATAAAACTCGCCCCTGCAGAGTAGATAACATTTTATATTCATAGTTTAGAATTTATAATTTAATAAAAGGCTGCTTACAATGGTCAAAAAATCGAACCTTATTACATAAAAGAATTTACGAGCGTCTAGTTTTGATTAACACGAAATCAAAAATTTTACGCATACGATAACGGTTTACTATCAAATTATTTCAGAATTTTGGTTAAAATTAAAAAAGTACTTTATTGTCGTAGAAACTTGAATTAAACAATTTTATCATAATATGTGTAAATAATATCAATATAAACATTTGGTGCAAATTTCAAGATAACGAAAAATAATTTTTTGAAATACTTAAGTCGTTTGAAAAAACATTGTTATTTCATATTTGACGCCCGAACTCCAGAAACACATACATTTTTTTTTAAATCTTGTTACATTTTCAAACTTTAGGTATTATGTATATATTTTAGAAGGTTAGTTTTCTCAAAATTTTAACTAAAATGGTCATTTACAGTTATCGTGAAATAAAACTGAATTTTGAATTTTTGATTTGCAGGGATAGTATGTTATGACTTATATGAGAAACATTGTAGTAAATTATCAAGCATTTTTGAGGAATCTTAGATTTTTATTCATAATTATAAAAAAAAAAAAAAAAAAACAGAAAAAGTAGAATAATTTAAATGTCCATAAATGCTTTAAAAAAAACTCAAAATATTTTAAAAGTTATACCCTGTAGTCTGTACCTATAGGTAATACTGATTAAGATATTTGGTTAACATTTCACGTATACAAAATTTTTAGTTTCTTAATTACAACGAAATAGCTAGTTGCATTCAAAATATTATAAACTATTTTCTCGGAATACAATTTATTAAAAGATCTACAGTTTGTAATTGTAGTGTGACACTAGGTCACTAGATATTTTTTAAAATGTACCATTTAATTTTAGTACAGACCACAGTACCACACAACATATTTTGTACTTATAAATAGGGCACGCACAGTTACTTTTAAAGGGATTGGGATTAGGGAATTGCGATTATATTAATAAAATATTATGATACGCTATAATATAATATAATATATTAGACACCCAAAAACCTCTAATTTTACATTGACATTTAGACTAAAATAATGATACAAGAGTATACGCTACCTATTTATATATATAAAATATATATTTATAATTTTAATATACATATAATTACTAATTACTATAATATAATATATAATAATATTGTTCTTGAGTAAATAAACTGCCTTTAATAATTCTGTTTGTCTATTTTTATTCGATGACAAAATAATAGATAATCATATCATAATGATGTTATTATTTTCACAATGAAATAATAATGACATTTTTAGATTTTCTTGTTGCTCTTAAAATAATATTATAAGTGCATTGTAAATAAAACGATACTATAATGTTTTAACAATAATAATAATTACGTTATAAAAAAAATAATAATATAATATGATTTTTTTTCCATTACTCGAATAATATAAAAAATGTAACGATAATTAAATAGTACTATATTATTTTAATTATATTATTTTAGATGTAATGCATTAATAATATTTTAGTATTATTATCATAACATTTTTGCTATCTGGGCTTAGCACAATTTGAAAAAAATCATTTATAATTTTCTACTGAACATTTTGAGAACCATTGTTATTTATTCCGGATTATAACGGTCCGGGAATTTACATTCCGCAACTTTACGTTCCGGATAATGACGGTCCGGGATTTTAAATTCCGGAATTTTACGGTCCGGATTATTACGATCCGGGACTTTACATTCGGAATTATACGGTCCGGGAATTTACATTCCGTAACTTTACGTTCCGGATAATGACGGTCCGGGATTTTAAATTCCGGAATTTTACGGTCCGGAATATTACGATCCGGGATTTTACATTCCGGAATTTTACTGTCCGGGAATTTACATTCCGTAACTTAACATTCCGGATTATTACGGTCCGGGATTTTACATTCCGGAATTTTACGGTCCGGATTTTTACTTTCCGGATTTTTATAGCCCCCCGCTCTGGTTACATGCAATAGTTTTGAACAATATAAACTGAACACTGTAATCTCACTACTGCATAGTATGTTCTGTGCGTTTGATTTGATTAAAATACTTTTTTTTTGTAATAATGGCAAGATACATTGAAAGTTATCGTGGTAAACAATTATTAGTTTTTGAAAATTTTAAATATACTTTTGGCAATATTAAACTCGACGGTACTACACGATGGAAGTGTGTTAATCGCTCGTTATTACAATTTATACAGATATAAATAAAGAAGTTATCCATATGAAGAAAAAATTATTGAACGTCAAATTGTTAATACAATTTGTAAAAGAAAGGCCACTGATCAATTGTAAACACGACCAAAAAAGATAATTTTAAAAGAAATTCTAGAATTTAAAAATTTAATGAAATTGATATACAGCGTTTGAGAAAAAATTTATATGAACATCGTCGATAAATCATTCCTGCAAGTCCAACTGATATTAAAGAGGTTCACACAGCTTTGGAAAATTTAGATACAAAAACCAAAAAATTTAAAAAAATTAAAAAAAAATTAAACATCATTGTTAAACCAATACATTCCTCGCTTCTATCAGAATGTAAAAATGAAAGACATTTTGTGGAATCATGTAGATTTTATACACATTCAATATACATGACTTTGTATATTTCATATAATATAACAAACGTTTGTCGATTACGCATGATTTTAATTCAGAGTTGCTGTATTTTATTTGTTATCCTGTAAAGAATATACATGAAAAACCATCTTTCATTTCCATATCACTTACAACTTACTCAAATGTCTTATCGATTATCTTTCTATTAAGTATTACGCATCATGTGTATGAATGTATCAAAAAAATGTCGTATTTTTAGTCTTTTACATTAATTAAACTTTATAGTTTATTCATGTAAATAACAAAATTAACAATCATATATGTATTACTTATGCAGGATGTGAATGTACCATATTTTCGAATGTTTGATAAAAGAGTATGTTTTAGTATTGTGGTTTTTTTCAGGGGCGTCATTTAAATTTTTTTTAGGTGACGCATAAATATTTAGCAGGCCACTAATTTTTTTCTAAATATTTTACATTATTAATGGCTTATTGATACAATTCATAGGAAGAGCAAAGAAACGTCATACTTTATATTTAAAAGTTTATTAAATCTGTTAATAATATTCCTAATAAATATAGTTTTATAATAAAGCAGTAATTTTTAAAAAACAACCCACCAGGAAAGCTCTCGAATTCCCTGCGGTACACTTCACCTCTGAATGTATGACTGTGATAATTATTTTGTTTAATCAATATAAAATTGAATACTAGATAAAAAAAATTAGTATTCGAATAATTTTTTTAGCATTTGATAATATGTTCTGAATAAAATTGTTATAGAAGTATCCGAATAAGTATTTTGAATAAATGTTATACCGTTTATTCGATTACTTTTTCCGTATACAAAAAAAATTATACTTTACGAGACAGGTGTGTGGCATACGTACTCGTATACTCGTATAATATACTAAATACTGCAGTACATGTATTCGTCGACCTTGAATGCTATCGGAAGCTTAAAATGCGATAACGGATTATTCAGTATATACACATTACGCGTATTAATTGTGCTTGAATTAAAACATGTACTGACGTACCTACTGGTAAACTGGTTCATTTCTTAGCTCAGTAATTTTTTATAAACCTATGCGTTCGTATAGTTTTAATATGATCAAGACATTGATCAATAAATTGAACTCATTCTTTATTGTTTCGAGAAATAAAGATTTTTTATTTTTTTCAAATTAAAAATTGTTTTAATCAAAACAAAAATAGAGCGATACAAACACACTGATATCTCATAAAAAAAGCACTGATTAAGATCGTAGTTCCTAATATAATATTTATGCTAGAAAATAATTGTTTTTCTGTCTGTAGAAGTTTTATATTTTTATTAGTACCACTATATTTTCACAGAATTTAAGGATTCGTAATTACTAATAACTAGGTAATAATAATAGTAATTAATAATAAGCAAATTATTATGTGTCGTATAATAAATTATAAAACAATTGCTTATTGTTTTAAACCACTGTTTGTTAGTTATTGATTGTTGCGTGGATTAAAATTTGAATCTTACCTTTATGAATGGCCATGAAAAACCTTCAACGAAAACATGATTAAATTAGGTACTGAAATTTAAATTGCTGTTCTAGTTTTGAAACATATACAATAATTGGAAATTGCAGATTCTATAAATCGAATTTTAATGAAATTAAATATTCATTAATTTTATCACCTTCGTATTAATCAACTAAACACAAAACTGCAAGCAACTCTATGAAATTTATTCGTGAACCGAAATTTTTGTTGGTTTTAATATTATGCAAAATATTGTTAAAGCAGAGAAATCGCCCGACCTCCTTGCCTATGATCAGATTTAAAAAAATAATATAAACAAAATAGATTAATTTTAGTAATTATGACTTAGTTAAATTAATCATATACTAGATAAAAATAAAACATTACATAACAGCACGGTTGTTGGTTGTAATACTATTTAATGTCAAATCCATTCAATTATTAGTTATCATGCATGATTAGACAAAAGTTTCCTAAAGAAATGAGACTTGGCCCTAAGAAAAATGAGGAATCCCGGAAGGTTTAGTTTGCCGGAGGCCCACCAAAGCTGAGTACGGCCCTGAGTGTATCTGTGTATGCATCATGCATGTATATGTACTAATGTACTTACCTATATATATATTTATTCATATGGGTAAGTATATTGCGTTGTGCGTATGCGATATACGTATTACTATTTGCTAATAACTATTACATTCAGAATTAATACATATATGAGTACCTAATAAAGTACCTAATAGATACTTTCTTAAAATACATAATGTAAAAAAAATACTTTGAAGCAAAAATTTTTTAAAAAAATATTTTATTTATAATTATACGTTAAATATGTCGATAAATAAAAAAGAACTGAATCAACTTGGGATAGAAAATATTACTGAAGCGGCTATGAACAGAGATAGATGGAAAGAGATTTGTTTTGCAGCAATGGGCCTTAATGGCCTTTAAAGCTGGATAGTAGTATATGTCGATAAATATTAATTTGAAATATTCAGGAAAATTATACTACATTGATGTGGACGCCAAAGATGTGGAACATGAGGACTCAAAGACGTCACATAAATTACAACAGCAGTATTCATCCACCAAAGCCAATACAACAAAAATCCACCAACACGGAACCATTATTTTTGGAACACTTTAAACATAAAAGACACTTTCCTGGAAACTCCACGTCCTCAAGTGGTCTTAGGGCGTATTTTGGTTACGATTAATTATTGATCATAATAAATCATAAGCATAATATATCCAGTGTTGCCAAGTTGGTTTTTTTAAGACTAGATCTGGTTTTTTCGTTTGATCACTTGTCGGGTAAAAATTATATCTAGTTGCTAGTGGGTTTTCTAGTTATAAAAAAAATATACCTGGTTGCTACGTTGGTGTTGCACAGTTAAAACGTGTAAGTATTTTTTGAAATTTGATGATAATACTATTTGTATAGATAGTTTTAAGTCTGTTATAGTTATAGTCCTAAGTCTGAAAAATGGGGAAAAAAATATTGGTTTTGTGGAAAAAAGGCTTAGACGTAATTTACATATTAATAAGTAATAGTTAGATAGGCATATGATATACAAAAATATACCCGGGCCGCAATTTACGTATATATAAAATATACCCGGGCCGCAATTTACGTATGTATAAAATATACCTGGGCCGCAATTTACGTGTGTATAAAATATACCCGGGCCGCAATTTACATAAAAAATTTGAAATGGGACGCAATTTACAGAGACCCGCACCTGCAGTAGTGAAGTGTAATTAGAGGTGACTATTAGTTTGGGTACTTGGTAATTATTGAAGTGCCATTGAACGACAGGTATTATCTTAGTGTGAGTATAGTATAATTAAATAGTAAGGAAAATATATTTTATGAATTGTGTGGTAGGATAAGGTATAGGATAGGAACACAAGAATAGAATAACACACATGACGAAGGTCAAATAAGGAGCATCACATCACTGTGTGAAATCCGTGTCGTATATTTTAATTACCTATACCTACATGTCGACACGATTTCTATTTACATCTCGGTACATACCAAATCTCCGTTCGGAAATGGCAGTAATTATTATTTTACTGCCAAATTACAAATTTGGATCCCCGAGCTAGTCTGTCGCGAACTCTCGACGAATTGTATACGTCTCTAGAGTTAAAATACAACCACTGGATCATAGCACTTCTATGAATGTTTCGGTGATAGTGAGTCTGTAAGTGTTCGATGTGCAGATACTATGATGTGTGCCCTGTGCAGAAAAAACGGCAAGGTCGGCCGCGTCGGCTGTTACGCGCGGTGCGAATCTTTACCACTGATTCAAATAAATATAATCAAAATTGTGTTGTAAATGTAGTCTACTTGTTTAGGTAGTTACGTAGTCAATCGCGGCAAAACGAACACAGCCGTAACGACGATACGAAATTACAGTCGATAATAGTTCATATCGACATACAGTATATCTTCTAGTAAATACGTACGTTTACGCCGAACTCTGCGGTGTAATATTTTCGCGGGTCTGTTTCTGCACGTACCTTGAGTTGGTTTGAATTTTTGCATCATCATCAGCATTATCATCAATACATCGTTAAGGCCGTTACTTATGAGTTACGACCGTGGGACATTTAGTGTGTTTCTTTTGCATTTACTTTTCACGAATCAACGCCCGTGTTCTTAATAATGTATATACTTTGTGGCGACCCCCAGCAAGGTCAAATGTGTAACAAGAATAAATCAGACAGAGAGAAAAAACGATATTCGCGTTCAAGATTTTGAAGTGTGCAAACGACGGTTTGGTTATTGTGATGTTCAGCCTAGTCAATATTGCGCGATGGTAATGGTTGTTAAAGTTTTCTTTAAACCCAGTGACACTGTTTCGAAAGTTTATTGCTATTCGTTGCGGGTCACGTTGTTGGTGATAAAATCGTATATTATAGGTTATAACTTTATAAGGAACAATATGCAATCGTCATCATAATTCAAAGTAATAAGAGATATTTAAGCTGAAACAAAAAAATTTTGTTGATTATTTTCATAGGCGTAATTCGGGGATGGCAAGGGGTGGCAGTTGCCACCCCAGAATTCTCAAACCCAGTATTTTGTCAGCCCAGAATTTTGAAGTAAAAGTCTCAATAAATTACAAATACCTAATTGAAAAATACCCTGTAAATGAAATATAGTATAATTCTCATTGATAATAAAAATAATAATTAAATATTTTAAAGAAATATATTTTTAGAATAATTATTGTAGGTATCTATCATGACAAAATGTACATGTTCATATATACAAAATGTATACAAACAATTATAGTCATTATTAGCATCGCGACAACGATACCACACGTCGCGCTACGGTACTAGTTTCCTGGGAAGTTATCGGTTATTTTTAGTTTCTACTTCGAATGATATAACTGATATTTTTACAATGTATTTGGTGAACGTTCATTGCTGGTACAGTTTGATGTCAGACGTCAGTATTGATGTGTAAAGATTGAACTGAGACACGTGTTTCCCGGGTTTGTGGCTTTCGCCTATGATCACACGGTCCGCTTGTTAGCGCTAGGCGCTATTCGCGGGCCGAGGACGACGTACAGGAGCGACGCCGGCAAGGCGGACGATCGGTCCCGGGTCGTCTATGGACCACCAGCACCGGCCGAAGCCGTACCATTTTGAGGTCGGAGAGACCGAGATCTCTTTGGGTCCGACCCCCCACTAGGTCCAGTGGTTTGGCTTTCCACTATCTTCACGCTGGTCCCACAGCCACCACGTTTCAGCCGTAATAAAGTAAACATTTCCAAAGTGATCGACGACTTTAATTTAAGCCAGAAGAGAAGACTTCATTTTATGTAAAAATAATTAAAGTATGCTAATAATTAAAAAAAATTTTTTTTTTATCATGTTTACTTGATTTATCCTTTTTTTATAAACAAATGGGCCAGGCACACATAAATTAAAATTAGGTACATTTTTATGTTGTGTGTGACCGATAATCATTTTACATGTGGTTTAATTAATAATTCAAGTCATTATAAATTATTTTTTTTAGGATAAATTGTTAGAAATTAAATTTTTACAGAAATAGTCTGAATGAGTTTCAAAAAATAAGAAATTTAAAGCCAGTTTTTGAAAAAAAAAATCGGAAAGGGGGCGGGAATATCCCTCGGACCCCCTTTCACCAGGGAGTATTCCTTATCACCCGATACGTCTTGCCACCTCAGTTTAAAATGTGATATGATGCCCCTGATTATTTTCATAGTGAGAAAACCATACACGATGATCGTATACTGTTGATAACTTTGGTGTCAGATATTTTCATTTTTTTTTTTATTGTCTCTAATGTAGGGACGTTGGTTATTCTTTTATCATCATCGGACGGTTTTCAATCTGCAAAGAATCAATTTACCAAGACGTAAGTAAGATTTTATTTTTGAAGAGGGCTATATCGGATAAATGACTTACTTTGTAATTTGTAAGGCTATTATTGAGAGGATTATTAACCTAATTTTACTCATGTCAATGTGAAAGATAAATGGGCCGAGGTCAAATCAATCGTCAATTAAAACACTATAAAAAAGTTATTTAATTAGCATGTAAATATATTCATCGATGAGCCATTGATCTATTTTATAGTTTTTTAATAGATTGTTTTGTTCGTGACTGCGGAAATTGACATTGTGCATTTTGTATTTTTCAAAGAAGAATAAATTGATTCTGTTCTAAATAATAATTTTTATTTTCACTATATATATATCGTTAATGTGCTCAATTTATTTAAACATTATATTATATTATATTTTACCGTTGAAGTGTTGAAACAAATCTGAAAGTTTGGGAATTATGAAACATTATGAAAAAGGAAAAAAAAAATTTTCATTTTCCAATACTGGGTTATGTTATTTTAACTTTCAAAATCTTTGAGATGAATCTCAAATCCGACAAGTAATGTAAATTAGGAAATATTTTATAGTTAGTATAGAAGTAATATAGTTTAGTGCAGTAGCTTATATTAAATATAGTCCTAGATAATATCGGGTTAAAATAATCGTTGGATGGCATATAACGAACTGTAATTTAAAGTTATCCTAAAACGTTAACCAGTGAACATTGTTAAAATGATGAGTGCAAGCAGTATATCAAAGTTTATAAAAATCTAAGTCAAGTCAGCTAGGTATCGATCGTTCTCCGGACCCTTAGTTTTTTTTTAACAAATTCATGAAGTCCTGATAAATAATTTGATGATTTAAAATAATACAACCACAATAATATGGAAAAATGTTAAAATATCTCTCTAATCATACGATAGTAAAAAGAAAGTGAAAACAGCAACCGTTCGGAAAAATAATGTATCGGTAACAATTTATAAGCTCACATAGCTGGTCCCGTACTATTATAATTCGTTATAAAAATGTAAAATGTATTGGTATCACAATAATGTACAGGTATATAGTGTAGTAATATCAGATTGTTCATTGACATTTTATGTATTATAATTTTTAACGTAATCACGTTTCTTGCAGTATATTTCATTTATATTAAAATTAAAATTATGGTTATTGTATTCATTTATAGTGTTGTCGTTGGCCTTATATTTCAATTTTAAATTGATTTATGTTACGGTTATTTTATAATCAAATCGGGTGCCACAAAAAAGCGGCGAAAATTAAAGTTTGATACAAACCAATATTTTATTTGATTCTTCACTTTTAATTAATTGGAAATAAGGCATTATACATCATGTCATACAATTTAAAACACATATTTGGTATTTTTTAGTAAATATATAACACCATCGGATTCATAGTATGAATTAATACTTGCAGTATTCGCACATTTTTTAAATGTTATCAGAAAATTAATTGCCGTTTTCACAAAACTTTCTTTAAAAAATGTGGTATTTCATATAATATAGTCTGTATTCATTTAATTAACAGTGTGTTTTATTAAAAAAAAAGATTTTATTGTGATTATTATCTAACTATATAACATAGTGCTAGTGCATGAAGATAAAATAATCCAGTATCGTATTGTATGTGATATTTATTAAAACAATTATTCCATTCGAAATATATCCTAATATGTGAGTGATTGTAAAACAATAACCTCGTGATAAAATATTCAGTTTTATGCTTAGTGAAGGTGTTATTAATAGATAATAGACAAAATTAGAAGAAACAGACTGGAATAGTTGTCTCGCTTATAATTAATTCACCTCGGCATAGTTTATTATTTTCGTATTATTCGTAAAATAATTATTGGAGTAAATCAATAATAATTAATAACATTGGATTAATGTTTATTGCACGGTTTACTCGAAAAGTGATGAATGTTTTGTTAATGATTCTAATCCGTTTTCATATTACTTTTTCGCGGTTTTTCGAATTCTCGATAACACTGGAAACAGTATACGTCTGTGAAGTTGGCTCCCCGACCCCCTCCGATTAATCTCAAACAAATTGTAACTTTATTCAATTAGTTTGTAACTTATTGTAACCAACTTTTTAACATTTGTAATTTTATGGGGGCCAACTTCATACACGTGGAAACAGTTTATGTTATGGGCACGTAGCTACCCATAATTTGTAAGGAGGTGAACCGAGTTGCATACTACTACCATTGATTATAGAATAGTCTATTCTGTAATCAATGCTTTTACATACTGTTCTTTGTTCTCTTCACCACACCCATTTGAGTATAATGCGACTACATGTATTTGATTGATTGCATTTCCCTTGATTAGGTCAAAATAAAGGTGTCAAATAATATTGAGGTGGTAGATGAATCTATTAAAAACATTGGATCAACGAGTGATTGTTGTGTGTAAGCATTAAGCAAGCTAGTGCACGCTGATGAATATAACCGGAATCGATAGATTAATAAAATTGTTATCCTATCAATTAGTATAGTTATTTTTATTATTTCTGATGAAAGTTATTGAAACACAATTTATGATGAACGTGTAAAAAAATATAAATTGATCCAAACAATATCGATGAAATTATTGAATTCGAAATAATAATGGAAAATTCCTATTTTTGTTTTTGAAATATATACACAATTATTTGAATATTTTAGATCGATAATAAATTGGTACACTTTCGTATTGCATTTTTAAAGTATGAATGAATTAATTAATTAATACAATTTGTTTTGTTATTTATATCAATCACATCATTTAAATTATGATTATCATTGTTCAGACGTCAGACTAATTCATTTTATCTAAATGCGTTAAATTAAATTAGTTTAGTAACGATTTTAAGGTCAAAAAATTGAATAAAATAAATTGGATTCAAATATTTAATGATGAAAATTTTCAAGTTCATGTAATATAATGTGACCGAATTCATATTTATGTATTATTATTTGATGGTAAAAATAAATTATTTCTAAGTTCATTGAGTAACAAAAGACCAAGTATAGGTTGACAATTTTAGGAATCCCATGATTGAATTATCAAAGAGGAAAATAAATCAAATAATCAATAAATCAATAATCAAAGAGGATAATAATTAAGAAAAATTGAATAAAATGTTCTTGGTCCAAAGTTGTTTAGTTACGACATTAAAAAAATGATGCTTTTAAAAGTTTTTAAACTATACACTGTATACATGAAGCTTGATAAAATATAATTTGTTTATGGAATAAATTGATTATTTCTTGGAAAATTAGGTAGATCGGTATTAACCGTATCACTTTTGTATTGTTTTACTTTTGTAATTATATTATCAATAATAAAATATTGAATGGAGCGTTTTGTCAAATGTGAACTGAGTTATTGTCGATATTTCTGAAAATTACTCCGCGTTTATAGTTGTTCGGCGTTTAGTTAAAATTCAATACGGCAAAAACTTAAGTGTCATTTTTATTATGTGTATTCATCATTTGTTTTTATGGGTTTGATATGTATGCTTTACGAGAGATTTTGCCATGAAATAAATTATAGCTATATTTGTACATTTAATTGGCTTAATCATACAATTGTTACTATTTAAAACGTGTGGCTATTGCGTGCTTTAAATATATATATATATGCATTTATATTTTTATTGAAATTCACGATGAACTGTGAAGTCAGTTTCACCGAACTGTGTCAAATTGGTGCAATACAAAGATGCCTCTGCTAATGAACTGGCCAATTGTAATATTATTGAAGCATTATACTACCACGGACTTGGCCTAAACAGCATGTGCGTGGCTCATGCATAATATATGTGATAATATATGATATGACTGTACCTATTATTTACTTTGATGACATGGGTCACATTATCGGTGTGTTATGACTTATGAGTGGTAATTTTGTACAGTTAAGCTAAGTACGTAAAGTAAATAATCAAACTCTTCGTTGACAAATTTTAAGTCCATCAACATTTGATGCGCTAAAAGGTATTGTAATATTGCTGTAAATTTAGAGAGAAAATATTGTTTATTTTATAAAAAATTAACCTTGTGTAGTTATATCATAATTATACTACGAACTTACTATTGTGATTTATCGTTTTGAATTTATTATTCATCTTATTTCACATGTTTTGTTTAATAATATTACGATATATTTTTTTTTTTTTTTTAAAGGGAAAAAAGTATTTATATGTTTAGAAGTGTCTTCATTTATGTAGTTATATTACTATTCACGAGTACCAATTATTTAATATATATTTATATATTTAATTATTAAACATATACAGGATGATTCAACATTTGTATTTCAGCAATTTTATCATATAAATATTCAAAATGAAATTACAAAATGTACGTTATAAAAATTTCTTTATTCAGGAAAATCTAAAACGATTAGTAAATTTCATATTATTTAACTACCTTCAAGTGGTAGTTTTGGGGGTTAACTTTTCAAAGCCAAATGGGAACCTTTATTTTTTTTGCAAATACTGCGTGAAGGTATTTTTTTAGTAAATTTTAATAATAGCAAAATATTAATTGATATAAAATTCTAGGTTTGAGAGCAATTTTAAGTTTTTAGAAATTGTATTACTATCACTGTGCGGTCCATGACGTGCCGTGCGTTGCGGGTGTGGTAATAATATTCAACACGTAAAATGCCGCAAAATTTAAAATCATTCTCATACCTAGTTTTGCATTGATTAATGTTTTTCAACCATTAAAATTGACAAAAAAAAAAATATAGGTTCCAATTTGAAAAAGTTAACCCACAAAATAACCCCTTGAGGGAAGTTAAAAATTATGAAGTTTACTTATTTTAGACTTTAAAAAATAAAGAAACTTACTGGCACGTTATAAATTTTCTTCTTTTTTGAATATCTATTTAAATATATAATTAAGTTGCTGTGAAATAATCGTTGAATCATCCTGTATATATGTATATATTATAATTTCTACTGGTCAAATCAAATACATGGTTGAAAAAATTAGATTTAGTTTAATATTATATATCTAATATCAAGTGGCATTGTAAAAAAATAAGTATTCGATTTGTGTACATCCTCTTTAAAAGTTTGTTATATTAGTGTAGTGATAACTTTAATATTAATTGTTATATTGTAATGAATTACTCATATTGATACTGTGATGGAAAATTTATTTGATTATTTAAGATAATGATTGAAATAATATAGAAGCATAAAATACGCCTAAACTGTAGCACTAAGTTGGAAATTTGAATCTTCAAACGTAGGCAACGTTTTTATCTGTACTTCAAGTTGAATTTTTGCAATGATTCGGTATTCCGAAAATAATCTTAAGTGATCTTATAATAATATATTATAAGATATTACTGAATGTTTTATTTTCGAATTTCGCAGTCACAAAATATGACATTTATTACTGTTATCTATGTCGTTTTTCACTAGAAGACATCATATGCTATGATAAACTATAATTTCACGGTTATTAATTTTTAATTAAACACAATTTTTTAAATAGGTACACGTCAACCATTGAATAATTGTACATTTATGTATCTACGAGATAAACACTATCTACATTGCACATACTACATAATATAGTACGGAAATTATCAGTGCCTTACGATGTATTAGATAACACTTACTCTGGGTTTTAATGTGTTCAAACCAATGTCAAAAATAGTTTCCATCAATTAATTTAATTTATGCTGTTTTATGCATGATATTTTTATTGTATTTAGTTTTTCAAATAATTGTAGATGTTTATGTCGCATTTTATACGAATAAAACGCTTTCATCAAACCTTTAATCATTCAATACGCACATAATTCAATAATTGATTTGAATAACTAATCTAAGGTACTGGTCAAAGCAGGAAAATGAAAGAGAATTCGGTTTGAGGACAACGTAACCGGATAATCCAGAGACAAGTAATTTCGTAACTTCGTCATTTAAAAATTCAATAAAACGTTCAAACTCGTTTTCATTTATTAGCGGCCAAGTTCATTGTAGGGTATTTGTTATATATTACATTGTATATATATATATATATATATATATATATATATATATTACATTGTAGGTCATTGTAGTTCATGATACGTCACAATATATGTACGTACTGTACGAGTGAAGTGGATACGACATTGTATCTAAAAATTTAATATTCGTTCATCGATTCCCCAAATATTTCTGTCCCTCTATGTATAGCAGTGTTTAAAAATGCTATTGAAACTTTAAAAATCTACTGTTTGTGCATATAATTTAAACGTACTTTACGTAAAACTTTTTTAGAAGTCAATATATTATGTAGTCCAAAAACAATTTATCTTTGGGAAAGGCTCCTACTTGTTATTTATGCATATAAATATACAGGGTTAGAGCGGCGAAGTAGTGGCAGTGCTTTTTTGAGGGATACTCCTGTTTTTCATCTCCGCTACGCTTAACTTTAAATGATTATATATTCATATATTTTAATCGAACGGTTAGATTATAATCGAAATGTGATATTTTTTCGTATTGAAATTCCCAAAAAAGTATCCTGTTTTGTAATACTTATATGTCATAAATAATAATTACTATTTAAGAATACTGAAAAATTTGAAATCATATGATAGAAAAAAAAAGATTTTTTTATAGAATCCAGTATATCAGTATTTCAAATTTCGCATGAAAAATGAATTCAAATATATGCGTTACAGGGTTAAATCATAATTTCAAAATAGTGTTGAGACTCTGTATAATACGACGAGAGCATAATAAACAACAATTTTATAATATTTAAATAGTATAATGTAATACGTGCTTGCCCATTGTACATGTCATAATATTATTATGAATTAATTCAACATTGGTTGAACAAATATAGTTTAAACATATGTTTATGCGTGATTTCTTAGTTTATTCCGTTGATGCATTTCTGGCCAATAAAATAAAAAAACCACTGATTCAGGATGTAATAATTATAAATATCTATGCACTCATTCAAATTCAGAAACATGATAAAACAAGTTATATTATTGATGAAAAATGAACTAGATGCAAATGCATACTTTGTGACACGCCGACATCTCTAACTTAAGTCCTCCTGTATCTCTTTTAACATGTTGAATCAACATTGTTGATATTATATAACGAGGTGTTTTTTAAGCACGATTAATCTATTTTCAATTCTTTATCTTGTTTAAAGCGTAAATTTGATTTGATTCAATTTCAATAAATGTTCGTGAATAAACAACGATCATGTTTAATGTATCATAATTGTTCATATTAATTATATTATCATGTCACTTCCCACAGTGCAATAGTGAATACAATTTTATTATTGTTTTACAGCTGCCAAATGTACGTTTCCCAGGATAATATGGTATGCGAATAATATGTTACACCGAGCTCATATTTACGAATTATGGGATTTCAATAGATCTAATCTATTTAAAGTGTGTATACTGTGTTCCAGGCGCGTATCCAGGACATTTTTATGCGTATGACGTAGGTTTCTATTACATAGGTACCTATGTCTTTGTGTAGCCGGGCATCATTGATTGGATTTTTTCCATCGTGATTTAAAATTTTCAAATAAGCTGCAACTATACATAGAAATAATGTTATTCTTCTTCTAGGTTTAGTTCCATTTAGCATATAGTGACATGGATGGTTTTTTTACGCCAAGTCGTTTGGAATTTCTTTGATTTGCGAAGTAACACGACTATAACGTCTAACCTTGTATATATTGGACGAATATTAACAAGTTTCTTATAGTAAAATTATAGGATTGATTGTGAAATAAATCTACATGATTGATTCGTCAAAATAGTTCATTAACCGCGTGCTCAAAATATGTTATATGTTTGTATCATCATTAGAAAAAAAAACTTGTTTTCCTTAATTAACTGATCGGTAATGTATTATGTGCTTAATGTATTCGATCGATAAAAAATATAATTACAATGTTTTTAATGTTTGAAATATCAGTGTATTCACCATTAGAAGTAACTATTATAATTTTACTAATTTACCTACATAATAGTATGACGATTACAGCTTATCATTATTAATTGATTTATAATATGTTACGTATATCCATATTGATAGTAAAATTCCTTTTTTTTATGTAGAAATAAATCATAAATTTTAAAGCTATTATTTACAACTTTTAATAGTTATAACGTATAACGATGATTGAAGATTTTAAAATATCGTAACCGTCGTATCGTTTAAGAACGAGGTATTATTACTATAAGTTTATTAGTTACGGTCGCCGTTTTTATCAGTTGAATAAAATTATGCATTAATATTTTAGCTATTGCGGCCATTTTACATTCAATGTTTTATGTTATGCAGTAAAAACGTCAAAGTAGTCATTAGAAAAAGTTTTTGTTTAAACGAAAATGTGTTTTTAAGCATCAAGTGATATTAATGCTGTACTGATCAATTTAAACATTACGCCTACAGGTGATTGTTATCAAAATTATATTTTTTAAACTATATTGTTCTTGTTTTTTGAAGTCGTGTTCACATTAATTAATTTTTAGTTCTTATGTTAATTTATTATCTATACAACAGTTTATTCATCATGTATCTAGGGGAATTTATAAGTTGTTTCTCGCGTTCCACACTTACACCATTACCCTAATTTAAATTATAAAGCAAAATCTCTACAACACGAATCGGTCGAGGACTTATAAAAATGTTCGAGATATCGAGATGTCAATATAATATATCATATTGAAACGGCGCAGTTCATGTAACTTAACATGGGTATTCCAAATTTTCACTTTATAATTTCTGTAGTAATTGCAAATAGTATTGATTTTCATTAAATATATTACTTGATAGTAATAAAAGCGTTTTATATTGTATTTTATTATTTTTTTAATGTATTTGAGAATACATATTAGGCATGCTTACATAAACTATGCAATATGTTGAATTATGAAAAAACAAATTTGGTTTTACATAAGTCACATAATTACTTAAAAATAACAATACTTAATGTGCGTGAATCAATATTTTTCTTTAATCGATTAAAAATTAACCAACCGCTGAAAATTCCATTCCTGGTAAACACCCCAAAAAAGCATTGCCAAAAAATGACGCCATTCCAGTATATCATTATCACCTCTATCGGTATTTTTAGTCGAGAATATGATAAAATCAACAATAGGTTAGTACTTATGTATTATACTTAATTTAATTAACTGATTTTACTCTCGGTAAATCTAATTTTAATATGAAGATTTTAGTGAATTTTTAGATTAAATTTTGAGCGCGTGTGTGTGTCATACTGTCATACGTATAAGTGTGTACATATTTCATGACGTTATAAAGCGTTTTACGTATCCTTTCCTTATGAGTTTCAATTACACAAAATAATTATTCAGCTAAAATCACATTTACTTTCTATACAATAAACGTCGTTAAAAATGCATGTATAGTTTAAAACATTGTTGTTATTCATCGTAGACGTGTATCCATGACGACCGGTGCAGGTAAATGTTCACTTACGTCCCCATAGACTGAAACACATGTTTTTGCACTATAGACACTACGCACATTAGTACCTTTATCAATTCAGTGTTATGATATTCATACCGCCATATTATTAAGAAAATTTTCGAGTTTTGTTTCTAGATTTCCGGTCTCTAAGAGGTTTTAAACACGTTGCAATGACATCGAATTCTTCGAGGTAAGCTACCCGATTAATAAATAATATGTTCGCATGTAGTACGCTCAAACATTTGCAAAACTGATAAGTTGTTTATACATTATTTTTGGTATCATCGAGACACTCGGAATCAATCATTCCGTGTGTCGATATCGTACAGACCACTTAATTCCTAATACATGTGTTGTATGTACATACACATCGTGATAGACGTGATTTACTAACGAATATCTATGAAAAACTATTAAAGGCTAACCTTAACGTCGACAATGTGGGGCGAAAATGTATAATGTATATGTTTAATTTTTTAACATGCTAAATAAAAAAATGTAAAATACGTCGAAGTCTTAATTCAGACAACGACCGCAGTAGCTGCTGGCTGAACTATATGAAGAAAATCATTGTCATTATCGATATAAATAATTTGTTTACAATTTTAATTATGTAGGTATAAGGCATTGTTTTAAATGTCTCACTATTTCTGTAATTGTTACTCAGTATCATTATTTTCTATGGCTGCACAGTTAATAGTAAATAGGTGCATATTTGAATGGTCTGTAATACGCGTATATGTTTAAAGCGTGTGCATAGCAGTTTTGTTTTTAAGTATTTTCGACTGTAACATTATGCGACAGTGCAGTACCATAATATAGTTGTGTTAAAGTTTATGTTGATCGTTCCTGTGTGAAATTACTTTATATGAAATAATCTTTATTGTCTCTTCTATAGTATGTTAGTACCGTAGAAATATTTTAAAATTTTTTATTTTTGAGTTATAAAAATCATAAACATAACATTGTTACTTTATAATATGGAACGTAAGTCAGATAATATTTGTTATTGAGTATAGCTTTAGGGATAGATAATTATATATTTGAATTTCATATCTTTCTAAATTAATTAGTTACTTTATAATTTACATTATACTTTTACTAAAATTTACTGATATAATTTATAAATAACACACAAATTACATTTATTTAATATCATATATAATATCTATATTATTTATATTCGTTTTTGTCAGATGTTCATTTTTTAATTTTTTTTCATTTTAGATTACCTACTAGAAAAATTAAATATTTAGGACTAATGATATAAAATTATAGTTAAAGCTTATGTCAATGTGAAAAAATTGCTTGTTTTATATGGAAATATTTTAAAATCCTTTTACTTATTATGTCGCAAATTCCTTAGACTAATTTACATATTATAATATTTATATATTACTTATTTGCCAAATCGCCATACTTTTATAGTTTGGTACCTATAACAGTGATGCCTGTACTAATTTACGTAGAATGGTTTTTAATTAATATACATATGTACGGATTCCAAAGCATAATAACTTATTTGTCTAGAATTTTCAATGAAGTGAGGAATCTAATAATGATTATGCAATAGTGTTTTATATAATAGGTAGTTTCAAAAATGTATGGAAAATTAGTAATTACTTAGAAATGTAAAATTTAGGTAAGGCATAGTTATTTAACAAAATCGTAATCTTCATATTTATAAAATAGTAATGACTTAAATTACTAGAATTATCACTAAGTATTTTGTTTTGGTATTATAACAAATAAATAGGTACGGTATTTACTTGTGTGGTCAAATGTAAAGCTGGTATTGGGGTTTTCATATTTTTGGTTTTTTTATCACAAAATTTGAAATTTTCATTTCAATAACTAAAATGTTTAAATACAGTATTACTTGTTTCGTTATTTTAGTTTCAATTGTAATTTTAACAATTTATCTTGTTGCACTATAAGTTATTTAATTTGTTCTGAGTAAAATAATGCTATGTTGTACAAATAGGAATGGTCAAACAATACTCGAAATAGCTTTGTCCTCGAAAAATTTAATTTCGGATATGATACCAGTGGAGAGAACTTTGTTAATAATTGGAAATAAAAATGCCGTAAGTATGTATAAATCTATAGAATAGCATTCACACTATATAGTATATATCACCTATACCTAAATGATTCTTTTTTAATGTTTAATACGGAAAGTATTAACAATAAATACATCGGTCATAAAGAATCTATTTATATTTTATATAATTATGCTTTACAGTTCGATAGAATAATTGGCTTTATCTCTCGGTACATCTCTACACTTACAATTCAATGGGAACATTTAATTTAATGACGTAAATAATAAATAACTATACAAAGTAAAATTAATGTTTTTATTTATTAGTGTATGAAACTTCTACTACAACGATAAATATTCTGATGTTATAGTTTTGTGTATAATTTACTAAATTATAAAATATATTACACAATGACATAAATAATAATGAACGAAGAAATTTGAGAAACATTTGACACTGAAATATTTCAGTATGAAAAGAATTCTCATAAGTCACTAACTCGTTACGTTACTGCGCATACATTTTCATCCTAACAAATAAAAAACAAATTTAACTACACTCTTAGGACTTAAGTCATTAGGTCCTTGTAAATCATGATTTAGTTTCGTAACTCCACTAATTACGAAAGAAGATTTAAAACTATGTTCAATTATCATTTTAACCCTCCGAGTAAGTAATATGTATTATTATTTCATTCAAATAATTATTTGTTTTTCTTGAATCGTATATAAATTATTTATAAATTAATTCACTATTGGTATTTTTGGAATAAAAATGGAAAAATCATAAATAGTTCTAATGCACTTAATAAAAATTAACTAAGAATATTCGGCTGCATACGAATTGCGTCCCAGAATACAAAAATATAAATCGCGATATCCGAGTTGCGTCCGTTGTTTTTGCACGACACATCCGAGTTGCGTCCGCGATTTTCTCGCGACATGTACGAGTTGCGTCCCGGTTAATAATTGATTAATTGGTGAATATTAAACATATTTCCTTTCCCACTTTTACAGACTGAGGAAATCACTAAAAATTATTTCGTTCATTTTAAAATAACACATAAGCGTTTTGAACAAGACCAACTCTGAACATTATCATTTAAAAGTTTTTGAAAAGAAAATTTGTATCCATTAATTCAATATAATAATTTATTTTTTTTTCATTAAACGTTTTAATTATTTCAAGATCTTCCACTGTATAAATAAAAATATATAAAAATACGATAATTTGTCGAACCTGGAATGTCGAAGTGTGACTGATGCTTACATGAACAAAATCATTTTCCAACAGTAAATTGTAAGGTAGTATTTACAGATAAGATATCGATAATTGAGATTATCTATATGAGTTTATTAACCTGTGGACGCAATTCGTACATGTTGCGAGAAAATCGCGGACGCAACTCGGATGTGTCGTGAAAAAACCACGGACGCAACTCGGACAAAATATAATTTAGGGACGCAATTCGAATGCGCCGGAATATTCTCACATTATCTTTTTATTTTGATGTGGGTAATTTTTTATTAAGTGTCAATTACGAACATTATATTTTCATTATACTCGTATTTATACGAATAATAATACTTTATCAATAATATCAATGTATTATTGTAGAAAATTGTATGTTCTGAATGATATTAATAAATTTACAATGTTTGAACTTAAACTCGTTGTACATTTCTTTTGTAGAGCTAATAATATTACAAATACTTAAGCACAATTAATAAATATTAGA
Organism: Therioaphis trifolii; assembly: GCA_027580255.1. Taxonomy (NCBI): domain Eukaryota; kingdom Metazoa; phylum Arthropoda; class Insecta; order Hemiptera; family Aphididae; genus Therioaphis; species Therioaphis trifolii. Next base: position 15,741,863 of record CM050409.1, on the reverse strand, counting down.
TGTCGCATTAAGAGTTAGGTTGGTTAGTTTAGGTTAGGTTAGGTTATGAATTATTCAGAAAAATATAATGTTCAAATGTAATTCGTCAATTATAAATTATGTTTACATATGTATTATTTTAGGGTAAAACTACACTCATACATAAGTTTTTTGATAAAAGTGATAAGCCGAAACCAACTCTGGCTTTGGAATATTCATTTGCAAGGAGATCCGGAAAAAGTTTGGTAAATTAACATCTTAGTTATAACTTATTAATAGATATCCACTTGTGGGAATTTGGTTTGTGTTTGATAAGCTATTTTATTAAGTATAAATTATTGTAAGTATAATAGCCGAGTAATTAACAATATTTCTTTTTTTAAATGGATAGTACTTAAAAATATTTCACCATGTTTAATTGATTTTCTCGCGCTATTCGTTTAGTATTTCGTTTTTACTGGTTGTAAATTAGAGTATTCCTTATTATAAAATAATTTTATGAGATGTAAATACATAAATTATAATATTGTATATTAAATCATATGCCCATCGAATGTTCATTGTAGGAGCTAATAAAATACATGTGGTAAAAACGTAAGATTGTTTGTTTTTAATCATGACATTTTTTTATGAAGTTTTTACTCGCATAGCTTATTAGTGCCGAATCAAATGTTTAGTTGAATTTAGATTTGTATAAGTATGATTTTAATATTTCAGACAAAGGATATATGTCATGTCTGGGAGTTGGGTGGTGGTTTAGTTTTCAAAGACTTACTGTCGGTGATAATTGAAAAATCGAAAGGTCGTCACTTGAGTGTGGTTTTAGTGTTGGATCTATCGAAACCGGATGTTCTTTGGATTACTTTAGAAACACTTTTAGAAGAAGTTAAAACTCATCTTGGAAAAGTACCCGAGATTGAAGGGAATAATCGGATTGAAGTTCAAAACGCTGAAGTTTGTTTAAATTTGTTCTCATAAAACTCTCATACCTTGATATTACTCCGTGTTAAATTTTATTATGATTATTTCAGGATAAAAAGTATATGTCTCCGCTACCTGTACCACTAATGATCGTTGGAAGTAAATACGACTTATATCAAGTAGGTTCGGGGTTTCGAACGTCTATTTCGTTTTAACAAAAATTACTCAGTGAAACTATGAAAACAATATTTTTAAAATTAAAAAGATTTTTGTAAATTACAAAGTTTATTAAAAATATTTGTTGTGTGATGATTATAACTTCACAATTTTTGTTATAACTGAATGCGTGTTCAACGAAATAAATGATTTAATTTACCGGACGAGAAAAATATACCGTGTAACGTTAAATTAATTTGCAGTAATGTCAGATGAGTAATCTAGTTAGTAATCAAACGGCGCTACAGTGAGCAGTCGTAGAAAACAATTTACACGGCCAAAATGATGTTGATACTGTGATAAAAAATACTCAATGAAAAATATATACGGCAGACAACTCGAGATAAAAGAATATTCATTATAACTTTTAAAATACATAAAGAGTTATTTTACGTAGTTATTTAAAGACCACGGCTTTCAAAATGTGTTATTTAAATTATTAAAAACGTTCACTGGTATTTTATATTAAATGATTTTGAACAAGAAATTTTAAGAGCACTAAAGCTACAAATATTTTATGAAGGTAATATGACAAATATTAAAAGTTTAAGTTCAATAATTAAAAAAAAAAAAAAATTAATTTAACGTTAAAAAAATTGTTCTAACGTATACCATCTGCGTATAATGTGTAGAATCATTTTTTTTTTCGTTGGAATGTATAATCAAAAATTCAACATTTCATTTTAGAGAGATTTTACCTATGGAATATTTGAAGAAATAAAAAATTGCAAACGCAAATAAAAAAAAAAAAAAAATTATTCATAAATGCATTAGGTTTTTATCTTGTTTCTAACTCGCATACCAATATATATATATATATATATATATATATATTACTATACGAATCTATTTCTTATTATTCTTATTATTCAACAAATATTAAAATCACGTCGATGAAAATAATGTGTACAATTTTATTTTTTTATACATTTCGCCACATAAGTCATAATAAATCAATGTTGATGATTAAATTATAAATAACTTTTTTCTGTACACTTATTTGTTTTTTATCGACAGAATTTCGAACCCGCTAAAAAACGCGTGCTATGCCAATGTTTACGATATGTGTCTCACACGTACAGTGCCTCGTTGGTTTTCTACAGCGTGAATGATTCAGTGCTCGTAAAGAGGTCTAAAGAGATGATATCACATTATGGATTCGGAACCCCTTATCCGTGAGTCGTTGTTTTCAGGTGAACGCACTCAAAGTGACGAAGGTGGTTGTGATGTATGTGTTTTCTTGTCATTTCAGAAAGAATTGCGTATACGATCCAAATAAACCGCTACTCGTGCCTGCTGGCTACGATTGTTTTAACAAAATAGACGACACGAATGGAGCGGGCAGCTACAGGTCGATGGACAAGTACAAAAATGTCTTCGTTTCCAATTTCAAACAGGTTAATGAACACGAAATTAACATATAACGTTTCAATTAGTGATTTTGTAAACATCTGATGAAGATGTTGATGTTGTAAATGTAAACAGTATAGTTCATTTTCGTGTTAAAAAAAATTAAATAAATGAGAAAAAAAATGCGGATTGCGGAACCAGACAAGTGCCATGATTTAATTATTGTTATTTTAAATTGACCACTTATGATATTTTTACGTTTTCTAATAGACAGTATTCATCGCACAAAAATGATAATGTATTATTTAGTAGTAAGTCTAAAAACTGCAGACCATCTGTTTGAACGGATTCGATTATGTAACAGTTTCAAAATTATAGATCTTGAAAGAATTTTACCTTGATTATTATTTCAGATATAGTAAATTTACCATTTCGATGTAAAATATCAACTTCGAAATTTTAAATATTTTTGTATTATAGCTTAGTGTTCTAATTTATTCAAATTAGGTCTATTATATATATGTAATATATATATATATTGTATAATATACAATAATACATTTTTTCAACAGTTTTAATAGTACAATTTGTAATTTGAATTTTGAATCAATACTTTATGAAATTTAATATTTCATGAAGTCTTCAAATTTTACTAAAGGTTTGAATAATTTGACAATCAACAATACATATTCTAAATCACGTTTTTTGAAAGCAATTATCTATTTGCGTTAGTATTTTTAATTAATTTTATTTTATAAATATTATTTATTATTGCTCTCTAATTTTACGGTACTTATATTAACAAACGATACATTTGAATAACAATAATCTATTATCATCGTAATCGTAGACTATCGATACCTACTCTTTGATTTCGGGTCATTTAGTTCAAAACTGAAAAAAAAAATGAATTGAACCAGTTTTTTGATCCAAAGAAATTTAAAACCAGTTTGAGTATACTTACGTGGAACTAAAAAAAAAAAAAAATGATCCTGATTTTACTTAATTTTAATTATGCTAAGTTTCGAACAATGATACATAATAATATATAATGATACATGTTACATCGAGGTACATGCTAAGTACTTGTTAAATCAAGGTAACATACTATTGCAGTGATTTATTATACGAGTGTGAATAGTGAAAAAATGATTTTTTTCCTCGTTTCATATAAATTTCTAAAATGTATAGACTTGGATCATCTGCGGTCGTGTATTATTGATAAACATTCTCTATTAGCTTTCAATTTCATTAAAATGTTAAATTCATTTTCACAGAAATAACATATTATTGTTGATTGATTTGCGTTGTACCTTTAACAAGCCTGTTTGTGTGATCGTGCTGGTGTAATCACAACGCCCTTTTCGTATAACAATGATTAATGTATTTAAGGCGTACACCCTATTATGTATTTACATATTTCTGTTTTCTTATATAATACACATTAATCATACAACAATTACAATTTATCGTATAATTAATATGTTTTAAATAATAGAAATTAAATAATCGTTTGATAATCTAAATACAATTTGGATTGCTAAACAACTTTTATATAGTCATGACACACTTACAATCTGGAAAGCGATATTATAATGGAATTGAAGGTCATTAAGTATTATCTAATTGATTTATTATAAAATGCAAAATAATACATGCATAATTAAAAAACGTTTTTTTAGAAAATTAAAATTAATTTAATATTGAATTCTTAATTCTAAGTATTATTACTTACTTAGAACTTCAGCTTATCGATAATAATAACAATAATCATTTGCATATAATTTACGCGTTAATTAGTTTGTTTTATATTTTTTTTACATGCATATGCATAGTAATTTGAAAAATTATTATTAAATTTGTGTTCAGTTTATAAAATTAACTTTAATTATTAAGATATGTATCCAATAAAGAATCTGTTTGAATGGCATACAATTTACCATTTTGAGTAAACTGTATTTTAGTCAAATCATTTGTTGATTTCAAACTTCATAATTTGTTATTATTTATAAATTAAATGCAAATTTGATTTATACATTATATTAACTTAATTTTTTTTTCATTGTATGGTCAAAATTGAAATATATTTAACTATTGTTGTGTAACTATTTCTCATCGTTGATTTTCGATCGATTGATACGCTTAAAGCATATAAGCAAATAACAATAAAAAAACAATGTTTTATGTATTTAAATTACATTTATTTACACTTGCAATAGATTGATATTGATATAAATTACTGTATAAAATCAGATTCAACATTTTTTTGTAGAGAATTATAATTTTATAAATTACTTAAAATAAATAACATAAATTAAAATAAATAATGATTAAATTAAAATATAACTTGTAGCACAAAATGTCCACTTCGATGTGTAAAATACGTTCATAAGTATAAAATAGACGTACATAATGAAAATATTCTTGAAGCCTAATTGGTTTTTTGTTTCGACTAGTTTACTGCAGTTAATTTATGGCATGTGTGTGTTTTAGACGGTGTCAGAATCAGGATCACACGCGTCAACTGCAGATCAAACCGATCCATTGACGGATCCCAATTACGCCGATCCATTGATCGATGAATCTTTGAAGAAAAAACAAGAGGTTCGTTTCAGAATCGTCGTTTTACGCGTATCGTACATTTTGTTGTATTTGAAATTAATAATTTTTCGTTTTCGTTGTTCTAGGAGCTTAAACTATTCACGGATAGTTACGAGAGATTTTTGAACACTGAAAATACTAAAAACTGTACGCAAAAGGTATAAAATTAAAAAAAAAATGTACATCAGATAACTCTGTATACCTCTTTTATAAATATATTATGTACATGTATAAAATTATGTATAATACTTAAACACATATACAATCACAAGTGACCACGGAATATCGAATTCAAGAAAATCACGATTAAAATCGATTGAATAAAATATGTTATTATGTAGTGATGAAACGCATGGGCGTGCTAACATTCATCATCCGACGTCTAAGGGTCGTTTTGTGTTTATCACGCGTACGCGAAGGTACCCGTAAAACGCAATATTAATTAATTGCCTATGCGGGTGTTAAATTGATACAGTTTGGGCCGTCGTTATTCGCGGTGGACACGTTTCATGAAAGCGGCGCGAATAACGAGGACTTAAACTTGAGAGTGGACGCGAGTTTGTAAGTTCGGTTCCGGACGTGAAAAGATATTTGGCACGAAATAACGTCGATGTATTTTCTCACGTCAAAATATCGGCGTGTAAACTTACGATACGAGTACGATAGATGATTAATTCGCGTCTCCTTTAGGTAGCCTAACAGTCGTTCTACAGCGGTATACGTTTACCATATATATTTATGAACTCATATTGACAGACGACGAATTAAAAAGAAAAAAAATCGGATCAGGTGTGTGTATTAAGATTTATTAATGACGAAGCGTATTATCGATGAAATTGTTTCACCGGGGAGTGTATGTGTGTGTGTGTGTGTGTGTGTGTGTACAGTTGAAATCGTAAATATATTCGTTAACTCCTGACCGCAGACGACAAGGGGGAGGTGTATCCATGGACCATATTTTCGTACTGGTTGCATCCGTGAAAATTGACATCCGAACGGGTTTCCGGTATTTCATAGACACTTTAAAAGAATTTTAAATTGAAACATAATATGTAAATTAAAGAAATACTCAAATAGATCATGATTAAAAAGCAACTGTCGAATAATCATAGGCATGTTCAATATAAAAATAGAAACGGACAAATTAAAAAAAAAAAAAATTGAAATTTCTAGAATTGAATTTTGAACTAACATTTTTCATAAAATATGTTCAACACTATATAAAACACAGTTATACTAATAATACAGTAGGTACAATGTTATTTTAATCGATTTTTCCAAAATCATTTTACCATATACACTTTACTACTATACACATATTCATGATATTAGAAAAAGAAAAAACAATTTTCAAACCATACCTACTACAAGTAGGCAGTCCCGAGTCCGTATGTAACGGAAACGAAAATTCAAACTGCTTTTGAAATGATCTGGGAACCGATCAGGACATTTCGGAACCAACTCGGAAACACCGGTCGTACACTAACTGTTATTATTATTACTTTACAGTTTACGTTATGATATACAACGACAATACTACAATAATTATATAATACAACTCAACACGACGTACGTCCGCGCGTAAAACGACAGACTCTCGTACTTAATCTAAACGACGACGACGGAACGTACAGTACACGACCGACGCGGCCGCGGGGTTCGAGGCATGCGCGAGGGGGCAGGGTCGGGGTCAAGGGGGCAGTCGTTCATCCGCGCAGGAACTTCTTGAAGTACAGCGGTATCTTGCGCAGCGGCTTGTTCATCATGCGCAGCTTGATCACGTAGTACGCGCCCAGCCGGAAGAACACGCCGAACGCGGCCAGCCCGATGAACTGGTTGCCGATGGTCCGGCCGCTCATGCCCAGGTCCCTGAGCAGCAACTCCGGGTCGCGGTAGTGGCAGTACACGTCGTCGCTGTCGCTGCACTCCATGTACGCGCGCCCGTTGCCGAACAGCGACGTGGATATGCCCACGAGCGCGTACCGAAGGAAGCTGGTGGCCATCAGCGACTCCATGGCCGGCTCGATGGCCACGCCGAAGCCCATGCCGTACACGGCCAGCGCGAGCATGGGCGCCACCAGGGCCGGCGTCATCACGGCGCCCGTCTGCGCGCGAAAAAGACAATAAACTCGCGTTAATAATAATAATAATAATAATAATAGTGATGATAATAATAATAGTATAATTATATAATATTATATTATAATATTATCATAATGTTAATAATTTAATATTGAATTGTTTATTGAAATCGCGATCATTCGTCGTTATTATCATTTTAACATTTTCAACCACTCGTCGAATTATATTCGAGCTAAAACGCCAGGCGTCCTCCTGACCATCACCTCAAACGGGTGAGCTATGTTTAAAAATTGAAATGCCTTTAGTGATCGATACCAGAATACCTTTGTTTGTTTTCAATGTTTAGTCGAGCGTTTTCAGTACAACATGCAGTTCATTACAATCGTTTAATATGTTTATGTCTATTATATCGTAGTTGATATATTTATGTGACACATGAATTACAGTGTAGACGAAAACAAATTGAATATTACTGAACTAGAACATGGTATTTTAATGACCGTTGTCACTGCAGTCAACTAAATTGCCCAAATGTAAGTATTGCTAACCACTCGACTTTGATTGCGATCAACCTGTATTCAATTGAAGATCGATTTACAATGGAATTCTATTTTATATAATACTGAATGTGCATATACCAACTGGATGTAGCATCGTTATGAAAATAAATTATTATTTTATCGTTTTGTTTTTATAATGTTTTTTAAAGAGGTATTTTAGTTTTCTTAAGTAAGGCCTCTAATTATAATTTATATTATTCGTATTTTGAAAAATATTAATATTTGAAAATTGTTTTGTTTGAATTTTTATTTCAGAACCAATAGCTTAAGAGATAAAGCAATCATTGAAAGTTTAAAGTAACAGGTTTCAAATCGGTAGTACCCACAAAAATTATATACTGCCTCGACTCTGCTACTCTATACTTAAAATACTTAATTATCATAAAATATTAGTCAACAAATAAAAATACCAAAATTTTCAAATAAAATATATTCAACAATCTTACGGTAAATGGCCTACAGGCGTACTTGAACGCGACATTGTGTAGTATCTAGAAATATCTATGTCCAGTTGTGGTCAATATAGTCACATCTCGGAAACACAAACAATCGCAAGGTTAATAATTATTTTCAGGTTCTTAAAAAGTCTTGAACGGTGTCAACTAACGACGTTAATTAAAAGTTTGTATTTTTATTTATTGTATTATACTTACGGAATTTTTCATTGAAGAACCGATAAGTATACCCAATCCTTCGGATATGTAACCAGTAAATAATCCTACACCATAGAACTCGCCAAATCTAATCCATTCCAACGGTTGTCCAGTCATGAAATACACAAGAGTTAGGAAAAATGTTCCAAATATCACCTAATACGAAACAATGTTAGTTTTATGATCATATTTTTAAATGTAGTGTAAAATATTTACTCACCATACTCGGCAAGGACGTAATAATAGATGCGAAGAAGTACGAGTTGAGACTGTACCAATGATTGAAATATTCTCGCCGCAATAATTTTACTTCTGATGGAACTAAACATACATGATCATGAAAATAATCGTATATTTGTACTAAACTTTAATTATTTTAAATCGTCAACTTACACATGAGCACTGGGCCCAGAACATGAGTGTAAACGAAAAAGACAATCACACTGATACAAAATTTAAAATTTTCAAATGGTCGGCTGCCGTCTAATCCGATTCCCCAGTAAATGCTACCAAGAAGTAATGCTGAGAAAGCATGATGAAAGAAATTTATCCATAGGCCAGTCTATATTAAAAAAAAAAAATATATAAATACATCTTTAAAGTTAGTGTTCAGAGTAAGCCTAATTTAAAAAAATATACATTATGATTTATGACACTCGGTATTACGTTCAATATGGTATATTTTTTTATTAAATTATTTGTCAAATTTTTCTTTAAAATAAATTAATTTTTTTGATTACATTTAAATTAGGATAGTATATTTATTTTTAATGATATACATTTTTTTTTAAAAGTTTTAAATGTGATTCAATTTTTTTGAAAATTTCTTCAGATAAAAAATCTTTATGATATTAACAAAAGTACCTAATTGAAAATATTTATCATGGATTAAAATAAATGTAACATTTACGTTCATAAACTTACAGTATTTCTAGAGAACTGTTTCATTTTTCTAGATAATAATATAGAAAATTGTGTGCAGAATGATGAAGAATACTC